>QJOB01000492.1:0-12169 GCA_004155035.1 Monosporascus sp. 5C6A | reverse complement strand
GGTGGAAACATATATTGTTGAAGTTGGGGTCAGTACGTAGGGTGTCTCGAATATTCGGTGGAGCGTGAGGGGGGTGGCGCGTGACCTGGGTGTCTGACTTAGTCTCCCGTCGTCTCTTCCCTTGCTTCAGTTGTTGACTCTTCCGCACTTTCGCAACTGCCTTGATCTTGTAATCACTCTAGCATCTCCCGCCACCAGGTCGATATCACCGTCACGATGCGTCTTTTGAAGCTCCAAGATGACGGAAGCTTTAGCCTCACCAAAGATCTCATAAATAACATTCCGCCGTATGCCATCCTATCGCATACTTGGGGGCGTGTTGGCGAGGAGGTCACTTTTGAAGACATCAGGAGAGGTAAAGATCGAAGCAAACCCGGCTATCGGAAGATTGAGTTCTGCGGCAGACAAGCCGCCCTTGACGGCCTTAGGTACTTCTGGGTGGACACTTGCTGCATCAATAAGTCGAATCATTCCGAGCTTACCGAGGCCATCAATTTAATGTTCCACTGGTACAACGGTGCGACGAGATGTTATGTATACCTGTCTGACGTCTCAAAAGGCGGTTCTATGGAAGCTGATGGCGAAGCTGATGGACCACTGCAGTCATCGTGGAAGTTGGAGTTCCGGAGGAGCAGATGGTTTGCTCGTGGTTGGACGCTTCAAGAGCTCATCGCTCCATCGTCTGTAGAGTTCTTCGGGTCGGACAACCAGCGACTAGGTGACAAGAAGTCACTAGAATTAATGCTTCATGAGATAACGGGGATCGCGGTCAATGCTCTTCGGGGAAGCCCGCTGTCTGATTTCGGCGTCGACGAGCGAATGTCGTGGTCGGAAGGCCGAGAGACAAAACGCCGAGAAGACAAAGCTTACTCACTTCTGGGCATATTTGGTGCCTACATGCCGGTCATTTACGGCGAGGGAGAGGAGAACGCCTTAGAGCGCTTGCGAGAAGTGATCGCTTTTCATCCAGGCGTAAGTACTTGAGAGACTCGGTCTATCCTAATGATCTGATAATCGCATGGTTTGACTAACCAAATACATCACCCCCCTAGAAACCGATACTCGATAAGCTCCCCGTCGCTGAAGGAGCCGCCTTCGATTCCTACGCCGAAGAACACAATCCTACTTGCCACCTAGAAACCCGAGTCGACCTGCTGCGGGAGATAAAAGAGTGGGCTCACAATCCCGATTCTACACCGATATTTTGGCTTAATGGTATGGCTGGGACCGGGAAGTCCACCATCTCTCGAACCGTCGCACGGTATTTCGCACATGACAATCGTCTAGGGGCCAGTTACTTTTTCAAAAGCGGCGATGACGATCGAGGAAGGGCATACAAGCTGTTTAGTACCTTAGCCGCCCAACTGATTCATCGACGACCGGCCCTCATGCCGTACATATGGGCGGCCATCAATAGGGACCCTGCGGTTTGCGACATGGCGAGACGTAAACAATTTGAAAAACTTATTCTCGAGCCTCTGTCCAAATTTTCGATGATCCCGCTAAGTCTTGGGAAGAACAACCCTACCATCATCATTATCGATGCACTAGATGAATGCGAAAGCGCAGACGATGTTAAACTCCTAATTCGTGTTTTCCGTCGGGCTAGGACCCTGCGGTCTGCTGGGCTGAAAATCTTCTTAACCAGCCGACCGGAAATACCAATTCGTCTGGGGCATCAGGTTATCGAAGGCAAGTACCAGTCCGTCGCTTTGCACAATATATCCCAATCTGTGATTGACGACGATATATCCATCTTTCTCACCTATAAACTGGCGGAAATGCGAAGAGAGTATAACTTCTCAGTGCCAGAAGACGAACAGCTGCCTGCAGACTGGCCGGGGTATTCTCACATTCAGTGCCTCGTAAAGATGGGAATTCCCTCTTTCATCTTTGCTGCGACTGTTCATCGTTTTCTCGCTGATCGTAGCTACGGTAACCCTGACGAGAATCTGCAAAAGATTCTACGACTTTGGGTTACGAATTCTGTTGGAACAGAAGATGCTGCATTGGAAGAGTTGAAGGCGATGCTTATCCCAGAGGAGTTGAGGGCGATGCTTATCCCAGAGGGGTTGAGGGCGTTGCTTATCCCAGGGGAGTTGAGGGCGATGCTTATCCCAGATGTAACTATAGAGGAATATCCGATTGTTGCATCATCCAGCAGTCGAACAAAGGATCCAGAACGCGACTCGGGCTATGCATCAGCATCGCGTCCGGCTTCGTTGACAGCGTCTTCACAAGCAGCATTTCAAAATGGTCCTCAGCCACGTACTTCAGAAATCATGCACGAGACCACGCACCCGCCTGACGAGATTGAGTCTCTTGCTTCCGATAACGATGACATTGGCTCTCAAGCATCTTATGAAACGACTCGCGCGGAAATAGATGGTAAGGGTCTTATCAAGATGTTCCTCGCTGAAGAGCCCCAGTTTCGAGACCTCTGTGAGAAGGCGATGGGGAAGATGGAAAGACAACGCTTCGCAGAGAACTTGCGGAGGCTACTGAAATCGTTTCACAAGAGCCTCACAAAGGAAGCGGTAACCGAACCCCAGAAAGCCGTGGCCGGATTGCTACGCAGCAGGCGGGGACGACTACGAATCAGCTGGCAGCTTGCTACCCACATTGAAGAGGAGCAGGAAGACGTTCAGAAGCAGGACAGACTTAACCATGAGCCGTCTCCAGAGGGAAAACATGGTATAGAAGCATGGCTTGCACAGGTATCGCATACTAGACCGAATGAAGCCCAGGGACGCGCACCAGCCTTCGATATCGACAACGAATCGCTAACGTCAAGCTCCGATGACGATCGAGAGAGCGGCGAATTTCCTCACATTTCCGACCTTAAAGTGTTTCTCCGACAGTCCAACTCATTTCGAACTCTACAGAAGGATTTCATTCTTATGCTTCTTCCGGCTGAATTGAGGCACGTGCTCTTGTCGATACCCAAAGAGTCCATTTCGGTGTCGCAAGAGCAGGATCTCTCACTTCCGAACAGACTGAAGGCTTGGGTAGAGGATAATACCCAGGTGAGATGGGACTGGTGGCCCTTTGAACCACGAAGTAGGACGTTACAAGATGACGAATCTCGAATATTCTGGCGATGTGTATGTCTCTAATCTTGTTAGACCTGTACAGCACTAACCCTTCGCAGACCTGTGGTGTGCAGCGATGGGAAGAAATATCCGCCGAGCAACACGAGCTTGTGACGAAGATACTCGCCCGGTCGGACAAGCCCCAATCAACCTATGGGTGTAGAATGAAAGGAGATAAAGTACCTTTCATAAGGCGGCTTGGAAATAAACTTCGGATAATTTTTCCAACAGCAGCGGCCACATCACCATCATCCGCGGCGCAAAAGTACACGCCGGCAGAAAACCCTTCATTTACATCGCCTCCAAGGCAACCTGTATTGCCTCCTGGGCAGAGTTTCTCTAGTATCGTAACTTCGATTCAGCCTCATCCACCAAGTTGCTCTATCACAGCCACGGGAGGTCGGACAGCAATACCGAACCCAAGCAGCCTGACCCGAACTTGGATATTATTTGCCGTGAAAGAATCACGTAAGACCCTGACGCTAGCCCAAATCTCGGTCAATAGTCAGACAACAGATTACAGTGCTTTTCAAGCACTTAAAAACTGCTATCAAATGCACCGGGGTCGCCTGAGATTATGGTTTTCCATTTGGCGCTTGGATAACTGTGAAGTAGTAAAGGTATGGCAAACTACTAAACGTAACATTATGGGGGCTAAATCAATCATCAGTTCAACAGATTGACGCGGGAGCGCTTGGTTCGCGAACACAGAGATCTGCCAACTCACCAGGACTACCAGTATACACCTCGCGCGGGAGCGAACGACGCTAGGAACCCACCAATTTCTCGCCATACTTTCGAAGCTCTGGTCTATACCTGTCCTTCTCCTTGCACTTGGCTGATCCCTCATGACTGCATGGCTCCGCTAACTGGTGATACATATCTAAACCGAATTCCAAAACGGACGAACAGTTTTACGGGAGACCAAGCTTCGCCGATATGGGGATTTGAAGCTGTATTTGCGGTTTCCTTCTGCTATGTTTTTATCTACCATTGTATTATGGTGGCTGGACCACTTGCATTTTGGGGTTGGTGGCTCATAGTTCATCCGGATGATTTGCAGAATGCTACTATCCCGTTAACTGTTGTTATAGGCGCTCTATCCTTGTTTTGGAGCGGCGCCGGGATCCTGACAAGCAAAATGACGACTGAGGGATTCTGAAGTTTATTGACCAATTCAATGGCAAGCAGGTTTCTGGGATGTTAGTCTGGTCAATCCCTAGGGGGAAATTGAACACTCGATGTCTACTAATGTTACGATCTGACGCACACTCGGCCACAGGTACGGCCGACCTCACCTGATGTTAGAAATTGGATATTAAGCTACTGGACAAGTGTGGATCCGTGAGCCAATCGCAAATGAATCGCCATGTCAAAACCAGGGATCAGCGGTGATCGGGAGAGTATCACCACTGAGCCTCAGCCCAGGGACGGTGATCGCGGCAACAGGATACTGTTACATAGAATCCCTCAAGCTTTCCCTTAGACAGTCTACTTCTAACTCCTTAGCTGCCTAGTCCCTAAGTCCTCACGGCCCACCTCTCGAATAAAATGGAATACGAATAGTACTGAATAAGGAAGCATATTTTGTCTGCGGCGTAGCTTTATCAGCTTTCCAGACAGCGACTGAGCCAATGTCCCCAATATACGCACCCTATGCACGCCACGTTCACAAATTCATCCACGAATGCATCCACGCAGATGCGAGGATAAGATAGCTCTCGATCTCAGGTTGGCGGTCAATAGGGCAGAAATTCTCCAGAATAGACATATTATCGTAAGGTAACCGATACATTTTGGATATAGGCCTTATAAACCTAAAACAAGATATGGCAGACAAAGATTGTGAGTAACTCTCTCTTCGCAAGGAAAAGTAGCAAGTAACCACCAATACTATTCATGCATTCGCAATGCACCAAGCGATTCCAGACCAGTCTTTACAAGACCTTCCAGTACCCGATAGACACGGTGCAGGCCGAGTCAGGATATATTCCGTCACAACTTTCGAGAGTAGCCTAATAAAGGTCAGTATGTTCCTCGTCGTATATGACGCCTTTAGGTTCTGGCTCTATACTAACATGATAACCACCTTGATAACCGTCTACTGTTCCACGTGTCTCTGCCTTACCATCCGTCAGGCCCAAAGACTCCGGCTTGTTATAGCAGGCATCCGGCAGTGAGGTAACACTTTTGTCAGCATCTATAAATGCGATCTAATGCGGTGTAGAGTCAGTATCTGCAAGCAAGGTTCAATCCGCCATCAAGAAATGAAGATGCGCCTCCTTCTAGAAACGCACCTGAACTATGACCTTGCCGCCTGAGGCAGCAGACATCGAAGACCAGACCAGCAGGTTCTGCGAGAAGCCAGAGATGGAGAAGAGGGTGGCAATGAAGAGACCCTCATGGCCGCCGCCCTTCGACAGGCTCGCGCCCTCGCCAGTAGACTGGGCGCTGACATTGTGTCCCGTGCTGCTGACATAGCCATCGCCACTGAGGCGAGCGCTACCGATGTAGGCAACTTCACTGGGCGTGCTATTCCGGATCTCGATTTTCATAGTGTAGGGGGCCATTGTGTTCGTCGTTGCCAGAGGTTGTCAGGAGTAACTCAATGTTTGGTCTTCGATTTATGACGGCGATCTGCTGGGCTGTTACCAGCAAAGCAGGAAACCATGAGACTTTCATAGTTTATCTCATAGTCGCAACCAATATCAGGTTCTCTCGGTTGTCATTGAAAGTACTCTATGGTGAGAACGCTGTGGAATGGCCGATGGACGCCGACCAATCGTATAGCAGTTTCAATTCCATCAGATACGGAAACGGTTAATTATGGTTGCAGCTTCAGCTAGCCAATATTCTTAGCCCATTGAATAGAGTGATTCCTAACCAACCAGGCTTCCAAAATCCAAGCAACCTACATGCGGAAGTCCAAAAAATTCTTCTCAGCTGGACGCTAGAACACATGGTCATCCCCATCTGGAAGACAATGTAACTTCGACTGGCCTGAGATTCCCTGTGGAACCCCGAACGGCCTTGTCCAACGCTTCAGACCCCCGCATCCATCTCCCGCCGCCCATTGCGAAAATACTCGGTATCGGCCATCTACCCACCATCGCGAATTCCACCCGAGGGAGGCCTCAAGTGTCATACCAGCCATGGAGTTTGTCTCTTATTAACATGACCCGGGCTATGCGCGAACCGCTAGCAAGTGAAGAGAGGGGAATGCGACAGGTGGTATGCGAATAAAACCCGATAAACTTGGGGCAAAACTTTCATACAGTACATAGGCTCACTAGGAGCCATTTCAGTATGATCATATAATAGGGGTAACTGGAAATTAAGGATATTACGTTAATAACGACACATTATGGCTAGTTTGAGGCTACATGAAAGAAGGAATTACATGCGACATCACACCTAATCTAGGATTGTTTAGTAAATAGGCAGAACGAGATACAATAGGAAGTTTAGGGGTATCATGTTGTGCTACATTAATTGCATGCTCGTCTCATACTACAACTACAAACAGATTCATCACTACAGTACGTAATGGCCGCTGGTGCAGGATTGACAGCCCAGAAATGACAACTAATGATGGGTTGACCTATTCATCCCTTCCAACCACTTTCTCCTCCGCTTCGTTGCGCATGGAATCGACTTATATGACACATCCTACCAAATGCCAGGCTTTAGTCTAAATCCGCACATGGGTACAGTTCACCGTCCCTGCCAGCTGGCTGCCCTTAACACAAGCGCTCGAATCAAGTGGGACACGAGTATACGGCTGAGCCACGGTCCGTATAAGGCGGATAGGGGTGTTTCAGTTGAGCTAATGTGCTTCAATAAACATTTCTGAAGGGCTCAACCAGGCCGCTGTATTGTTGCTTTACGTCCCTCATGGGAGTAGATGATGGAGGCACGGGCGACTCGATTGCAGGAGGGTATAAGTCAGATAGTTACACAGGCGGAACGGGTGGCGGAGACGGGATAGCTGGTTGAGAAAGTCGACGCCCTTGACTAAAGAGGATCCATTCGAAATATAATACACACATTCACTCATTAATATCGCCAAGGCTCAGCTAGCGCCGTCCTAAGCTGTCCTCCTATCCATAATCCCTATGTCGACTCCCTATGCCCTGGTGCCTTCATGGCTAGCTTGCCGCCCTCTCAGTGGCTACTCTCAGGCGTCTGTTGAGCGAGTTTAAGTTTTCCCGCGACTACTTCTCCATCGTCCAGCCCCGTCTCATCTAAAAGCGAGAAGTCCAGTGAATTCTTCCTTCTGAGTTAGCGTCGTACCCCCGGGCGTCCCCTGGCTGTTGGAAGAGTGGAACCGGTACGCTCCATTAACAGAACGGGACACTTCCAAACCATTGAAAACATTCCGGGGAGTTCTCCTTGTAGTGTTAGTCCACGAGTTTCATAGTCGGCCTCAATTCCGCCAGCCGAGCGCCATTACGATGTTTGATTAGTCCGGCAGGATAGCCGTCCTTGAGTACTTCAAGGGGTGGGAGTCGCCTGTCATGTTAGGTTCGATTCCTAACAGCGTTAGTTGGTACTCCCTGTCGGTCGCAACCACCTCAAGGGTGTAGTGGGTCTGGCATTGCGGCTGTCAACCTTGAGCTTTGTCAGGAATGTATGAGCACCGGTCCGTTGTTAGATTCTCCATAACTTAAGGTTGTTAGGACACGTAGAGGACCGGGACGACGCTGGTTTGGGCGAAGCCTCTTGAGATGGGTCCAGCAGGACGACAGAATATTATCTAACAAGTACCAAGACCTGTCAAAGCATCTGTCAATATGGTGAGGTATAGTACTATGTAGGACGGGAGCAGGGGCTGGTCCGTACAAGTTGCCCCATGACGTCCTAGCGTTTACGGAGTTTGGGGCTACCACGAACTCAGCCGGTCAAGCAGCGCCAGACAGGCCCAGCCTAATGCCCCATTTGCCGGCCGCCTCCTCAAATGTCATTTGGTCCGGGAATCTCAGCAACAATGCCGCGATGTGGTCACCAACGCCAGACGTCCGGCCGACCCCAAGCGCATCCGCGCCAGGTGCCACGGCCGTGCTGGCGAAGTCCCGCCCTTGGATCGCTCCCACCAGCGGCACAATAGTCTAGCATATTGGTTGTAGTTGGGTAGGTAGCCGCAGCGACCCTTCTTCACCATGGCTAGTTTGACAAGGGCGAAAACTTAAAGGACCCGAGCGTCGCACCGGTCATAAGCTGGGGGGAACCTTGTGCGGTGATGCCCATTTGTCCCAGAGGTAGCAGCGACACATCACTCACTGTACGTAACTTATCTGTACTCGCATACTCCCACCAAGAAACGAGGGTAAGCCCCGTGATTGCGATGATATATTAGATACTACTAATTCAATAATTTGATTAATGCGTCATGCGATGGCGTCGCTCATCTTCCCACCAATCTCACAGGAGCTTGCCCGTTTAGCAATAGGGGTATAAATACAGCCTCATAGGGCCGACGAACAGAAGAGCAGGGCAATGGACAAACATCTTTTCAAGCGTAAATCGGTCAATCTCTCGAATTAGTTCGGTCGGCACCTCGCAATGTGCATGCCCGGCGACTACCTATATGGTGCAATGCTCCGACATCAATTGTCAAGTCGCAGTAAAACAAGGAGCAGACCGCCCGGATGTCAAAAATCGTAACGTAGGCAGAAACTGAAATTTCGAAACCAAGGTAGATGTCGACAAGTCAACAATAAAGCGCGGGTAGGTCGGCTAACATGTTTGAAGCCCTTTATCTCCGGCGGCCGCAGGCAATCACGCAATTTCAGCCGGGGATGCAGTCTCGCGAGGGCCTCAGCGTCATCAACCCCCCATGTGAACTTAGCGCCGGCCTTCTTGAGCGGTTTTATGAGAGACTGGAGGGAGACAGACAGAGGGCCGACCGTATCGAAGATCAGCTGGCCCGTTTTGAAATGTTCCGCCAGTCGGCGGATAAGGGCCTTTCCCGTCGCCTCCTCCAGATACGGCGTCAGCCCCTCGAAGACGACGGCGGTCGGTCGGTCGGTCGGGATCTGCTTCAGCCACGCGTCGTCGGTCACGTCCGCGGAGATGAGTTGGTAGTCCCCTTCGGGGTTCTCGTAGACCTCGGCCCGCAGGTCCACGACGTCGGGGAAGTCGACATCGATCCAGCGGACCTTGGGACCCCAATTCAGACGCAGACAGCGGCTGTCGAGGCCACACGCCAGGTGCAGTACAGTGGCTTCGGAGTGGCTCTCCAGAAAGTCGGCCGTCCACTCGTCGAGCTGTCGGGCTCGGAGCAGGATCAGTGCCTGCTGCGTGTCGTGACACCGCAGATCAGCCGGGTCGTGCTCGACTTGGTTGAGGACTTGGACAGCTCGAGTGTCGTTTATGATCGGCGCTGGTCGTTGGGCGTCTACTACCCTCGCGTACAATGTGAGGAGTAATGTGCTCTGCGTGGGAGCCAGAGAGACCTTAACTCTCTGTGTGCCGCTCGCGACGTCCATAGCGATGTTGTCTGACGTTATTTTGGGATCACTTGAACCGTTAAGAATGAGGAAGGAGTGAAAGCAGTATCACGCCGCAATCAGAGGGGGAAGGGGCGGGCATTTTGTCTAAATCTCCAGGAGCGCCTGGCCACTAGAATGAAGTTCGGATTGACCATAGGTTCATAGCCGAGGTCAACTAGTGACCCCCGTTTTCAAGTGTGCCCAATGCCTTCAGTTTTTACCTACTAGTAAGCAAGGGCTGTCATCGCTCTTTTGGACAAGAGGCGGGTCTGAGTAAGGAGTCAATTGGCAAATGCCTCGAAGTGGTCCCGGATAGACTCCGGATGGCGTCGCTCCAGGGTTGCACTCGGCGGAGACCCGGGCAGCTGAGAGTCTCGACACCTCTGATTGGTTCCATCCACGAATCGCCAAGCCTCGGCTCTTGAAGCTTCGGAAAAGAGCTGACGCAGCTACTCAGAAAGAGCTGGAGCTGGGGGAGCTGAAAAATCTCCGGTGAGGTTTCATCTTACCAGACCCGTGCGCTAGAATCCAGACTAAATCCTGAAGGGGCGGCCGACGGCTACAGCTACGACTTGTCATTGCTTCCAGCTACAGGGGTAAAGAACCTTCCAAGAAGGTGTAGCACTAATTTTCTTGTCTATAATCATGGCTGGGTTATCTTATAAGAATTGCCATCAACGATCCAACGCCTATTTCTCCGTAAGCGATAAAGTCCGGGTAATACTTTGCGATAGATTATAGGTAGTACAGAATATGCGATAAGTTGGCACCCCCCCTCACGCTCCACCCCCCCAACGCGCCACCCCACAAGCGCGTTGCGCGACGATCCACTTATTAATTTCTTTTCTTATAAAAGGCTTCTTAACAACGCTTTAAAAAATTGAAAAAATTATCTTCTTATTTATCAAAATCTACGCTTTCGAACGATATGCAGCTTTCAGCTTAATTCCGTGCGGCGCAAGCGATTGAAGAGGTATCGCGTGGGAGATCCCTGCGTTCAGCCTCCAAGGGTTACGATGTCGACAGGCGATATATTACACGCTGTATTGAAGGTGTACCTACGCGGGAAAAGGTTAATAAGGCTTAGCAGAAATTATTACGAGTCCAGGAAAAAGGTTTAGCTTATTGGGTTATTATGCAAGGCCAATTGGGTTACGTACCGCCGCATTCCCGATTTTGCCTGTACGCCCAACGCCTTTTAATCTATAACGATAACCTTTAACGCTTAAAAAAAGGATAGGTAACTCGTTTTTTGCGGCATAATCCCGATATTAAGACTTTAAAAGGTACGACTATTAATTATAAACGCCTAAATGGGGCTTTACCGGCTTTTACGAACGTATTATTTAATCGCTTTAAACTGCCGGCTATTAAGGCTATTAAGTAATGTAACAGATTTAACGCCGACGAGATCGGGATGATGGAAGGAATGGGGGAAAACGGTTTCGTATTCGGGAAAGTTTTTAAGAAGTTTGTATTTTTAAAAAATGCTTTTAAACGGCAGTAAGTTACGATAATTACTTACGTTAGTATTAACGGATAAACCTTTTTACCGCTTGTAATTTTTAACGGCGGCGACGTACAATAATAATGGTTTCTTAACTTTAACGATAAGGTATACAAAAGCTAGTATTTTACTATTTTAAAAAAACAGCTAGACAAATACCGAAATTGCCTTAAAATAACTTCGCGAGGTTTTTATTTTTAATACTAAACCCGAAAACTCTGACGAATAGAAGCTTTTAGTTATTGACGGCTATAACAGCCATATTACGGAAAACTTCATGTAAATGTACATTTAGAACAAGATTTACGTTATCTTCCTGCCTGTCCACGCTTCCCATATTTTCCAGCCTTTTGATATGGGTATATTTGCTACCTTAAAGCGGAAATTCCGTTATTGGTTCCGTAAGCGTTATTACGGACGGGCTTCCGAAGTTACAGATAAAACCGATTTCCTTTAGGCGTTTTCGAAAGCGTAAGGCGAAGTCATAATAACCTCGAAATACATTTTAAAAAGCTGGGAAGTAACAGGTCTGCGCCTAATTAACAGGGCGAAGGCGTTAAATAATAAATACGTTAGGGCTGGGGCCCTAGCGGCGGAAACACCCATGCCCAGATCCGTTTTTACCTCCGCCCGTCCTGATTTTTATGCGCAAATGGCCGGTTTAGGTGTCAAGACGCCTAAATCATTTAGGGATGTGCATATTATCGAGAAATCCCTGGTAAAAATCGATCCAGTCTTCGGAAGCCCTACCGCGCGGCTTCTGTTTCGGAAGATCGGCAGGGCCCTCGACGAAAAAAACCTCAAATTAAGCGCTACCGAGGTCCACAACAGTCAATTAACTGCAGCCATCGATAAAGCGAAGCCTAGGAAGCGCAGGAAGATACAGCCCGAACCAAATAAAAAGTTCGTAAAGATAATTTCGGTCAAGAAGGTAAAGGTAGGACTGAAAGCCCCTGCGAAAGGACGCTTTGCTGTCATTCGGAAAAATCAACACCAAGACGAGCCTTCCGAAAGCGAAGAAGAGAGCGAGGAGGAAGCGGAATGCATCATTGTACGTGCGCATTAGTATGGAGTCAATT
>QJOB01000057.1:0-320021 GCA_004155035.1 Monosporascus sp. 5C6A | reverse complement strand
GGCAAACCGAGTGTATTACTGGGTTCATCTGTAAGTTGGCAGCAGTCCACGAAACATCGAGGACCTATTTCACTTGCGTTGGCGCCTCGGACTGTCGAGTCAGCCGTGCACTCGTCTCTCGGAAACAGGCAATAAATTCATAATTCCTGGCTGTCATAGAATATTATCCGAATATGGCCATGAAATGTTGTAAGTGTGCTTTATGCCACCTTGGACATCTCAGTGACACTGGTATCGGGCGTGTAATCGTCATCTGTCCTCGCCGACCCATCCGATCCTTTTGCAATCCGCAAAGGGGGTGGAGGGGTTAGTGAAGGAATCTGTAATGAAGTTGGGAACGAATAGAGAGGGGGTTCCTAAGCGATCCTTGTGGGTGGACTTGATGTCCACAGGGCTACAGAAACATTATCGGCGGTCTATACACTAGAATAAAGCCTCCAGATCGCGAGAGGGCGCTACAGTAGAATCGCGTTTACTTTAATATCGGCATCCTGTAACGGGTTTATGCCTCCTACCCTGGACGTAAAAGGCCTGGCGACTGCATACTTATGTTGTACCACAAGGCATCAAGCTCCTGACAATACATCACGGCGTGCAAATGTCGTTAGAACTTGCGCATACCGGGTGCCGGCCGAAACACTACAATGAGCTAGAAATAGTAAGTTGAGCCTGGTTTATTCCGATATCAGCGTTCCGGCTACCAATTCATGCTCACGTATGTACATCGCTTCTTCTCTGAACCAAACTGGCTACGGAGAATGCAGTCTCATTCTCATGTTTGAGGGGACCACCTACTCCCTCCTTCACCACGGCTTTGATCAGTCCAGCATGGAACAGATTCATACCAGCCCTACCGGGCCCTACGGGTGGCCAAGACCTCCCACTGCAGCCAGGTTAAACGTCATATCGTCGGGTCGGGTTCTCTCTATAGCCTTGAGGACCGGTTCCCTGCTCTATCTGCAAGCCATCAGTAAACAGAACTATCGAATGCACCCAGGTAGTCAGGGGAGTAGGAATCTGCTTACTGCCAGTCACCCTCAGGCTCTCCGATGACATTCTTAAACGCAATGTGCACCTGCTCAGTCAAGTCGCTGGCCTGGAGTGCACGTCCGTACTTCTCAAAAGCGAGGCGGGAACATTCCTGCCACATAGTAGTCAGCCAGCGATGTGTTGAGAAACCGCACACAGACGGAGAGAACAGATGGCAGGGGTAACTAACCCTCGTGATGGCGGCGCCACCGAAGGCGGCCAAACTCAGCATCTCCTCCTCCTTGAGCTTGCCGCCATGATCCCACAGCTTATCCATGTACGCCTTGCGCCACGCCAACATGGTGGCGATGCTTCCGGTGAGCGTATCGCCCTGGCCGCCGCTCCTCTTCAGGCCGCCGGGCAGGTCGACGGTGAGCGTAGTCTCACCGTTGGAGATGTAGTCTTTGCCGCCCTTCTGGACGATGGTGACGCCGCCGAGGGCGCGCGAGAGAGCCTCGACCTGAGCGCTGGGCCGGGCGTCGTCGGGCTGGGGCTGGTCCTCGGACTTGACGCCCTTCCAGAGGCGGCCGAACTCGACCACGTTGGGCGTGAGCACAACCTCACGCCAACCCATGACGAGCTCGGGGCTCTTGACTACGAGGGCGAGCGAGTCCGCGTCCATGACGACTGGCATGCGCTGCTCCCGGGCGGCCGCCAGCACCTTTGCCAGCGTCTCGTGCATGAGCGGGTCTCGCCCGAGGCCGGGCCCGACCACCAGTACGTGAAGCCGTGGTAGCATGTCAATGATCTTGCTCGAGATCTCCTTCGGGTCCGTGTCGGCGGCAGGGAGCGAGGACGCGCCCTGCCCGGGCCCTGGCGTTTGCCGCATGAGCGGGTGTACCATCAGGTTTGGGCTGTACGTCTTGATGACGGCTGCGGCGCCGGGGGTGCAGATGACGTGGGACTGGTTAGAAGAAAAGGAGCCGTATCAGCAAGCGGATGCCCGTTAAACACGTAGTACTAGATACCTAGTCTAGGTTCATCCGGGTACGCACCATATCACATCCTAGTTTCGCGCTCGCCATGGCTGAAAAATAGGGAGCGCCCGTGTAGTCCTCGCTGCCACCAATGACAGCCACACGACCTAGTTGACCTATTCGAAGATTCGTCAGCCAATGCGACCTTTCACATCCGCCTCTGCTCCAATCTTCTTGATTTCTGGCGAGGCACTAGGGTGTTCGTACCTTTATGAAACTTCTCCAGCATGGGCGGCACCATCTGGCGCACCTTGGCGAGAATTTCTTTCGTAGTAGCCGGCATCTCGTCAGATTGAGAGCTCATGTCCCGACGTAACTAGGTATCAAGAGCACAGAGCCTGCGAATGTGCAATTTGAACCGACACAGGGCGTCGCGAAGAGAACGAGCTGCTGGGTCGCACGGCGCTCTTCGTGGTGTATGGCGGGGTGTCAACCGTTCAACGAAATCGGGCAACCAGGTTAGGAAGAACGAAAGACTGGCAAGAAGCGACTGATATAGCACCGAGGAATTAGGTGTAGTTGAGATAGCGAGGTAGGATATAGGATGAAAGGCTGGCAGCAGGAAACCTTGAATAGTTCTGTGATGTTATATGCCTATGCAATATCTAATAAGGCATGATGTCACAATTCTCCAAAGCAAAGATAACTGCCCCCACCCCCACTCTCCCCCCAGCCGGCTAACCAGAAGACCACCAGACTAAAGCGGCATAATCGTTCGCAACTAACATACGCTAGGTTACTTATCCGTACCGGAATTTCTACGGCATCTCAAAGAACTAAAAAAGGACGTTAAATGTGGCTCATTCAGGTAGCGTACCGTAAGTGAACAAAGGGAATCGAGTGCTCTTGAGTCTTTGGCTCTATTTTACAAGGGCTAAACTAGGGATGTCGTCCCCCCATCTCACCCACTTCCTCACTAATAGGCACCCGTCATCACACACCCTCCTTCTACAAGAAATCAAGATCCATCCACCACCTCGGCCCATGCAGGTATAGATAGACAGTACTCCCCGGAACGCTCCCTAATCAACCCTTTAGGAGATAAAGCTCTTGGTGAAGCTCTGCGTCACGTCCCGCAGTCTACCCTCGAGGTCCTTGCTGAGCGCACCCTCCTTGTCAATCGTGGCAAGCAGATCCGACTCGTTGGTCCTCAGGTGGGCCAAGAAGTCGGCCTCCCACTGCAGGATCTTGGCGACGGGGACGGAGTCGAGGTAACCGTTGACACCAGCGAAGATGAGGGGAACCATCTCATTGACGGCCATGGGAGAGTACTGCTTCTGCTTCAGGAGCTCCGTCAACTGTAGATAAACGCGATTAGCGATTCTCCCTCGAGTGGCATTTGATCCTAAGTACTTACACGTTCACCGCGGCTGAGGGTCTGCTTAGTGGCAGCGTCCAAATCGGAACCAAACTGGGCGAAGGCGGCCACCTCACGGTACTGGGCCAAGAAGAGCTTGAGCGAACCAGCGACTTGCTTCATGGCCTTGAGCTGGGCAGCAGAACCGACGCGGGACACGGAGAGACCGACGTTAATGGCAGGTCGGACTCCCTTGTAGAACAGCTCAGCCTCCAAGAAGATTTGGCCGTCGGTGATGGAAATGACGTTGGTGGGAATGTAGGCGGACACATCGCCACCCTGGGTCTCGATGACGGGCAGGGCAGTCATGGAACCACCGCCGTGCTTGTCGTTGAGCTTGGCAGCACGCTCCAGCAGACGCGAGTGCAGATAGAAGACGTCACCGGGGTAAGCCTCACGTCCAGGGGGACGACGCAGCAGAAGGGACATCTGACGGTAGGCGACGGCCTGCTTGGACAGATCGTCGTAGACGACGAGAGAGTGCTTGCCGTTGTCACGGAACCACTCACCGATCGAGGCACCAGTGAAGGGAGCAATGTACTGAAGGGGAGCGGCCTCGGAGGCGGTAGCAGCAACGACGATGGAGTACTTCATGGCGTCGTTCTCCTCAAGGGTCTTGACGAGCTGGGCTACGGTCGATCGCTTCTGGCCGACGGCGACGTAGATGCAGTACAGCTTCTTAGTCTCGTCGTTGCTGTTGTTCCATCGCTTCTGGTTCAGGATGGCATCCAGAGCGACGGCAGTCTTTCCGGTTTGACGGTCACCAATGATCAACTCACGCTGGCCACGACCGATGGGCACCATGGCATCGACAGACTTGAGACCGGTCTGGACGGGCTGGTTGACGGATCGGCGGGGCAGGATACCGGGAGCCTTGAGCTGAGCTCGGCGCTTCTCTTTGGTGTTGATGGGACCCTTGCCGTCGATGGGGTTACCGAGGGCATCAACGACACGGCCAAGCATCTCAGGGCCGACAGGGACATCGACCTATAATAAATAGTCAGCGAAGCAGTCCTCCTTAACATGACGGAATCTCCTTCCCGGGACTCACAATTTCTCCAGTCCGCTTGACGGTCTCGCCCTCCTTGACCAGACGGTCAGAACCGAAAAGCACAACACCGACCTGGCCGGCTTCGAGGTTCATGCACATTCCCTTGACACCAGAAGCGAACCTGTCACGACACATTAGGCTCCTCTCCTATTCGATACTCTCAGTATAGTTCCACGTACTCGACAAGTTCCTCAGCCTGGACGTTGGCCATACCGTGCACACGGGCGATACCATCACTACGCAACCGAAATTAGCAATTAAGACCGAGAGATTGCGCAGGCGTTGCAAGTTTGAATGTTTGGGAGACGATAACGAGGTGTAGAAAGGCTCATGTGAACAGATGGAAGACATTGAAGGTCGTAGTAGCTTGCAAGAAAACCCCAAGAACCGGGGCCCACATTGATCACATACCCAACAGACAGGACACGGCCCGTCTCGGCTAAGCTGGACTCCTCAGAAACACCACGGATTCTCTGCTCGAGAATAGAAGAGACCTCGGTGGGAGAAGCCTTCGCATCGGCGGCGTACGATCGGGCGATGACGGTGGCGGCGGGTGCGGCATTTCGTGTCTATACGCAGAAAAGGCAGTTAGCCGAAAGTCCGAACTTGTTAATGCAGCTAGCGCCCTCTCTTTCAATGCTCTCTTTCTTCTTTTGGAGCTCTGCAAGCTATCAAAACGACCGTAAAAGCTCTTTATGAGCCCCATTGAGTTTCATAGCTGCCGCAGTTGCCTATTGAGACAACCGCATGCGTGTTTTTGATGGGGTTAAGACCGGTTCGGGTGGATGGAGGTCTGCAAAACTTACGGCAGCCACTCTGCCGGACGCAGAGATTGCGCTCACAGCGCGCGTCGACTGTCTCAGAGCGTTGCGGAACATATTATTAGGTGGGGTATATGAGATCCTCTAGAAATAAAATATAATCAATTGCAAGTGTAGTTGCAATTGAAAGGAGAGGGGGGGTGGTGGTGGTGGGTGTCTAGTTAGGTAGACAGATTTGAGGGTTGACGAGGTGTTTTTTTGGTAATGGAGACATTTTCGAGGGAAGAGAAACGGGATTGAAAGGCCGGCCGGCCGGCCGGCTGACTGGCTAGCCGATTACCTGCTGCCAGCAGATGAGAGCCCTTCGGAGGCGGTTGGCCTATCTAAATTCGGCTAGCTTCAAAAATCGGAAGGGAAAAACTACATGTACGTATTCTGTCTGCTGTGTACCTACCGTTCCCTGGAGGTACCTTGGTACGACGGGAAGAGGTCCAGCCACCACCCCACCTGCATTTTGCAAGCTCTGGGTGCTAACAACTTAAGCCTGCCATCGCCCCCCCTCCCCCCCACTCCACTTCTTCCAAATATCGGGAAGTCATCTCCACTACGGCGCCCTCTGCTCTCCGGCTTTTTCCTTACAGCCCGTTCTTACTGAGCGGGTTTGCGGTCGAATTCTCCCAGTTGATGCTCCATCCTACTCGAGCTATGAATAACGACTGGGTTGGTAGCTACACTTTTCTACCATACATCAAACACTTCAAACATCTGCTTAGATGTACTTCGACTACAAAACAATTCATCGGAGATGTAGGAGTGCTAGTAGCCTCCTAGTAAGGCATACGAACTGAATCTGCGCTAAGTCTCCATCCCTACTGCATCCTTCGTGGTAGAGCTGATGTGGTTGTTATATTGAGTGTTACCTCTTAGCATTCTTCTTGTAAGTGTCTCCGGATTATGGAGGTGTTTGAAATTCAGAGGTAGAATGGGTAGTGTGTTGAAGCTGGAGTCTTAGCACTTACCAGTACAATCACAAGCGTCACATGCGGATACCCATGCTAAAGTTTATACTCGACTGTCTTGGGTACGTCGAATGTCAAGTGGCCTATTTCTGCTGGTTCTCGCCCAGTTATCCTTCTAACGCATATTACTATGCACATACTGTGAGTGTTCGTCTTTGCAGCTGGCATGGTGAGACTCAAATAGGGGAAGGAGGGAACAGGGGGTCACTCCCATGTCATTGGGCAGAATGATAAAATTATCCGTACTTGTGAATCCTTATCAGTGGCTGTAGTTGAACGTCCCAGGTTCTATTCCCATCTCCGTTAACTTCGAGTCGATTAATTTTTAGTGTCTGCTACTCTTTGGATAACGCGAGGAACCAGTCGTGCGGTTTCAGCAGCAAGTTAACGTTCCTAGGGATATTACACATTCATTTCGATGCGCTCTCTGAAAACAGGCGTTGCAGAGATTAGGAGCCGGAGCTCCGGTCCATCAACCCGTTGCCTGAAGCTTAGACCAGGCCTGAGTAACTGTAGAGCAGTCACAGATAATCGCGGAAACTGAATCTACCTGGACACGACATACCCATATCATGTCACCCCAGCCCCACCTAGGAGTGCGAATTTGGATATCCCTCCGTGGTGATTAGGGGCTTACATTCTACCGGGCTTACGAAAGGAAGGAGGGATGAACTCCTGTTCTGGAATCCTGAACATCACAGCCGGGGCTCGGAAGGGGGCTTGATTTCGGTAGCTTCATATCAGTGGAACTCGAAAATAGAGCCTTGTCATAGTTTAATTTGCAGTATCTAAGTCACGACTCCACGATCCCAGTACTAAAGTAGTGCTTTCGTTGCCAATCACCGCGAATACCGCCTCAGTGCCAGGAATAAACTTGAAGATCGATATGGTGGTGTAACTCTAGAGAGGAGTATTGGGAGACGTATAGTGTACTTCAATTATTGCTCAGGACCTTCACAAGGAGGACCAGTGCTTCTAAGGGTACGGACGAATACAAAAACGATCCCGGTGTAGGTTTACACACAAGCAGACCTGTCACAGGAGCGATCCAGGACAAAAAAGCATCCATTGTCCTGCTTGACAAGCTCGAGCTGACGAGCCATCCCCCGAACAAAACGACGAGCCCCTTCTAGAAGTTTCATAAACGGGGGCGGGCTTTTTGGAAACCGTCTAGGACGAGGATCGGGGAGTTACAACACACCCCGTAAGAGGAAATTTTTCATACCAGCATAAAGCCGTTAAAGAGTGATCGATCTTGGGCTCTTTCGGTGCCTTCCATCATGAGACCAAAGAGGAAACCATTTCCATATTTCAACAAATCTTATATGCTCCTAGCTGAAGCTTATTTGTCGAGAAGTGCCCCTGGAAAGAGCATGGCGCTGGGTACGTAGGCACACACAGGAAGACAGGAGAAAGAGAGATGAGAAGAGTGATAACTCCTAGAACGCTTCATGAGCCCCAAATAATCTTGAATTCTGTTCCCGGATATGATTGAACGCCGTTAGTTACGATTAACTTCAATCTGAGTAGAGTTACATAAGATGCTTGCAGAAGGCGTCGGTAGTATGACCTGTCCGAGACTGGTAGCGTAGCCTTCTGTTCCGAGGACCTGACAACACCCCCTTGGCCTGACTAATAAAACAACCGGATATTGCGTATGCAAACAGCGGCTCATCCCCTGCCGAAACATCCTTTAACTCTGAGATATTGAACAATCCGTAGCCGTTCCCTCTTGAATAGGACTGACAAACTCCAGTAGGGAATTCCTCTGAATCGAAATACTAGCTAACAGGCTCCAAGTCGAAGGCGGATTCGGGTTGATTATAATCCCGAGTCCGACACAAGCCTACTTCTAAACGGGGTTCTTATTGAACATACCTCATTTCCTTGATAATGACAAACCTTTGGTAGGTTTAAGGGCCTGCGCAAAGAACACCTGGCAGTGAATCGCCAAATTAGGGGTGGCTGTCCCTGGAGCGCAGCACCACCATGCAAGAATACGACATATATAGCTAAGTAAGCTCGAACCAACAACGGTTCGAGCGCCCATCTTTTGGAGTCCAACACGGGCTTCCCTTTGATGAAAGTCCAAATGATGGTCAAACCACACGCCGGGCGGGGGTTCAAACCAAACCCCCCCCCCCCCCCCCCCCCGCCGCGGAACTTTCTTAGGGTATTATCGTCTTCAAGAGACGTTGGTAGACATAACTCTGACATGACACCTTTAGGAATTAGCTGTGTGTGAGCGGTCGTTAATCATTATCTCACCGTCCACATTGTCGAGGAGGGTTGGATGATGATACAGCTCGAAGCCAATGCATGGTGGTTCGGAATTTGGTAGGTTCGACTGGAAAACGGCCCATTGGGATAGGAAACAGCAGAAAGTGTGAAACCCATGGCCGGGGCTCGAGAAACACCTAGACTAAATGCAAGAAACAAGCCCAGTAGACGGACTGCAGAATCAAGGCAAGCGTAAGACGCCGAGACTCTAATTAGCTATGATAGGTGTTATGTACTTGAGCGTCCTCGTCTCCATTGCCTAGAAGATATGCTCGTATCAAGAGTAGGTATCCCTAGGAGGCTTCATCACTTTTAGAAAGATCAGTTTCCAGGGAGCCACAGAACTTCAGGCTCTTAACACAGAGCAAGTGGTTCGTATTACAAGACAGCCGTACTTGACTTCCGACTAGGGTGTCAAGGCATCACCACTCATAACAATATTGGATAAACTAGGCAATGGTCAAAGCTTCTAGCCGCATCATAATGGGACCAATAAAACAGTAATAATATCACAAATACTTCCTGTTCAGTGAATAGGAATGACGGGCTGTCGAGATCCTTGTCAGTGATACCAGGTCGCCCTTGATTGTTTGGACGGCAGAAATTCATGGCTTAAAGGAACTGTACGGAAGAGCGTGGATACGAATACAAGACTCGGGGCTCGAGTCATCCGTAGTAAAACTTAAATATTGGAAACAAGTTTCAAGCGACCTTCCGAGCGGGAGTGCGAACCACCACTAAACATCTAGGCCTAAAGATATTCCAGAGCGCCGCCGAATCCTTCGAGCTAAGCGATACTACTCCGGCAGGCTCGGCTCGTCTAGTTGCTCCGCCTCCCAGGGGGTAAAGGGTTGCCCACCAATAGAAACAAAGTTTCCTATATGCTTTAGTCAATTTGTTGGGCTGAGCCACTTGTCGATCCACACATATGACAATGACTTGTCCGGGAAAGAACTCTTGGATGTCGTCATTTTTGCCGCGAGTGCTGTCCGAGCCTCGAACGCCATCACTAACGCTTGTCTAGGCATCCAATGGCCGGAATATCTGGACAAGGAGGACAAAGATATAAGAGAGTAGCGCTATCCCCCATATGAATCCACATTGCTCTTTTACTAGCTTCTTACCTAAAACCAAAAGATTGAAAGTTGACCAACTATTCGACTGGAACAAACACAGACACCCACAATGTACTCCGGGGGTCTTCTTCTTCTCGCCGCTAGCACTGCTGCCGCTTATCGTCCTCACCAGCTCAACGGCGTTCGAAATCTCCAGCAGCCAGGCGTCCAAGCTCGCCAAACTGGCAGCATTGCCGACTGTACATCGTCTGCGTTTGCGATTATCAGCTCTGCTCCGACGCCCAATAGCGATTTGGTCAACTACTTCGAGACATTCGCAGTCACTGCCGACCTCGCGAACCCCACCGTTTTCTGCGAAATCACGTCGGCTCTTCCCACAAGTCTCAGCTCCGCGTACTTCTCTTATGATGAGGCCGCTAGCAGCTGGTACAGCGAACAAAGCTCCAATATTGTTGAGCTTGCCAGCAACTGCGCCGGTGAGGCTATCGCCACGTCGGTGACCGAGATTGTCTCCATCCTTGAATCATACACTGCGGGTGACTGCACGGGAAGCCTGCCTCCTGAGGCTAGTGATCTGAGCACCATGATTGAGGGTGGTGCATTGAGCTCACTTGTATTCCCGACTGCCGATGCGACGGTGACCGATGCCCCGGTGTCGCCCACCGATACATCAGGTGAGACCGGATCCGAGGAGACCACGTCAATTGAACAGGCTGCCGCTGCTAGACCTACTGGTGTGGTTGCGGGCGCAATTGCGGCCGCTGGGTTCATCGGTGCTGTCGCCATTATGTAAACCGGTTTCGAGGAACATGCGATGTATATAAAGGTAACAACTCTAACACAGTCGTCTATTATACAATAAGGGGCATATATTCTCTTTCACACCTGTGGTACGTACCGCCACTAGTTGTCTTTTCGAACATCGAGGGCTCAGCCACATTGATGAGGTATGCATGCGTAGGCCTTTACACTTCAATAAACATAACGTGAACATCCACTTGTTATCTAGTTAATTCTCGAATAAATACTTCGGTCTGAATGTGTCAGGGCCCTCTTTGTCCTCACCGAGTCCCTACCAAGCCCAAGATTGGGGCACCACCAAGTCTATGCGGAGAAGACCCAAAGGATGTTGAGCCCACAGTGCTGCTTATGTAATCCTTTCAGTAGAATTGCCCTTATTCCGAGCCGGCTGCTGTCTATACAGGATATTCGTGCTGCGTCAAATGAGAGCCGGTTTGTTGGGGCTTAGGAAGTTAAGGGGAAAAACTTCCCTAGCATGGCGGCTTGATCATCATACCATTGAACTAAACATATTCATTTCAAAACCACGCCGTCTCGATGCAGTTAACCGACCCACTTACCTGGTCCTATATATATGTAACCAAGAGCACTCACCGGTTTAAACTTACCACCGAACCCAATATCTCCTACTCGCGTAGTACTGCTGCCAGAGGGCCGTCCTCAATTCTTGGCGCAGCTGCTTCGCGCTCTTCGGACCACCATTTTGTGGGTCTCTGAATGGATATCCAGTTATGGACGGATAAGCCAACTCCACCACATTTTCTACATAGTTGTCAAAGTCGTCTTGCTCGCAGTCCCTGCAGAGAGGAGGTACTTCGCCGCCTTCAGGGACCGTCATTGGCACCTGGCATTCTCGGCCGAGGTGAACGTTGTACTCTTGAAGGGGTATCAGGTGATGGCAATGTCTGTAGACGAGCTTAAACCGACAAATAGGACAGTTGGGGGTCCTACTATTGCTCGCCCGCTCGTCTACCCATGAAGAGAGGCAATGATAGCCAAAGAAGTGTCCGCAGGGGCTCACAGTAAAGTCCTCTACACCGAACATATACTGTTCCCCACCGGGGGCAAACATTGAGACATGTTGGGGCATGCCGAGCTTGTAATCGCTACAGATACCGCAGTCCAAGTCAATCTTTAGAGGATTGGTCTGGCTGTCTAGCCCGCCTTGATCGAGAAAGGGCGCTATATCGCTGAACAAGCTAACATGACGATTCGTCAGCACCACACACGGATGACTTACCAATAAAGGCTGTTGGAACGTGAGACTTGGCGTCTTCACAGGTGTAAGACCCGGCGGTGGCTCTGTAGGAGGTTGCTGGTAGTGGTGCCTTTGGACTCCAGGGGGTAATAGTAGTGAGCTTTTGCATCCGGGTTCTTCAGCTTGCTGAAACACCTCCCTTGTACTGTTACGCATCTCGGGAACGAACCAAGATGGAACAGCAAAAGGGACCTCAAAGTCCAGATGGGGATACGTTTGCGCCATGACTGTATACCCGGATGCTAGGTGCTCTTCAACTTTCTGTGCGAAGAAGGGCACGAAAGGCCAGGAGAGCAAGCGTAGATAATAAATGAGGAGGCCATTGTAACCTTGCACAAAGGCCCTGGATAATGTGCCTCTTGCAAGACCAAAGTTTGTGAAGGTTCCTTGCACGAACGAGTCCCACTGTGCGGTGCCCCTATGCTAACATCGTCCTTGTTTTCTTTTGGCATTGTTGCAAAACAAAGCACAGCCTCACACCCGCCTAGCCATACCCCATCGTATGTAATGGCGTTGCACTCGTCTGAGCACTAGCAGGAGATGAAGGATTGAAGCGCAACGCAGCACTCAGAGCACGGACACGGTCGCTAAGATGGCCGTAGAATTGCCTCCCATACGACATATCCCTCTTCAAATGTGTGCAATATTGGTGATATGTCGTCGAAAGCCCCTTGCTGGGTTAATAGCATCATTCGTGCTATCCAACCCTCACCAAGCCCCGAGATCTCAGAGATACCCAGCCATGCCGACCATAGCTTCTGATGAGAAGTTTCTATCAAGTGATCCCATCTGGGGAACCATACTGGAGGACGGATATATTACATTTAGGGCTGGCTGTATGAGTATCTGTGGTACCACAGAGAGAGATTAGTACTAACATCGGAAGAGCTACGCACTTCAAACTCGTTCCTGGGTGTTATGACCTCGTGAAACCACAGTCATGCAGTCCCAGCGAGAATCTATGTACGGAAGATCATCGTGAGAGCTTCGGTATATCTTGAGCGGATGGGATCTAAAACCGGATCGTCTTGAGCCACTATCGCCCCTTCTTGTATATACTACTCTCGCGGATATCTTATCACCAGAAGCAGGGCCCCGCCTCGAGTTAGCGGGGGAGGGCACGAACGAACCTGTGATATAATAATGAGTATGATATGTAATGCGTAACCGCTTCAGTAGAAGGTAATAAACAGAAGGCCAAACCAAACAGAACTCCATGCTATGCAATGCGACAAACTATACAAACATCGCTGAGGCCCCTTTGTCACCGGGGGCACTTATGCCCGATCTCTTCTTAATTTCTTCCTCGAAAGCCTCCCGTCCCTGGACAGGTGCAGGCCTCGGGCCTGCGATCTTTAACCACTCGCCGTTGAAAGCGTTGATGAGCCAATTGTTTAGTTCTGCGCGCCTTCAGTACAATGCCATCCAAACCTGTCGCGTGGATTGTATAAGCAGGACTCACTATCGTAGACAATACGGTTCGCGTTGTGGAAATATATACCATGATTGCTGTCCGGAAACATGTGTAAGTCGTAGTTTTCAACGCCCGCCAGATCCAGTTTATCCAATAGGGTCAGTGTATTCTGCATGTGCACGTTGTCATCAGCAACGCCGTGCATGATGAGGAAGCGCACGTTCTCGCCCAATGCCGTGGCGTTACGGATAGCCGTACCCTCATAGCCGTCGGGGTTCTCCTGCGGCGTCAGCATGTAACGCTCGGTGTAGATGCTGTCGTAGAAGCGCCAGTCGGTGACGGGGGCGACGGCCATGCCGTACTGGAAGGTCTTCCCGGCGTCCTGCTCGAGCGTTTTGAGCGTCTGGAACCCCCCGTACGACCATCCCCAGATAGCGAGGCGCGACTCGTCGGTATACGGTTTGTTGGCCCAGATCTTCGCAGCGGCGATCTGGTCATGAGCTTCCCACTTCCCGAGGTGCTTACGCACGATCACGCGGGCCTTGCGCCCGATGAAGCCTGTGCCCCGACCGTCCACGGTGACGACGATATACCCCAGATTAGATGCGATGTAGGACTGGAAGTCGACAGCAAACTTCTTGTCGACGGATTGGGATCCAGGACCCGAGTATTGTTGGAATAGAACAGGATATCTTTTCTTGGGATCAAAGTGGGGAGGACGACGCTCCTTGAAGTTTAGCTCGAAGCCGTCAATAGTAATTTGACCATAGTTGAGTAAAGGTAGCTCATGCTTTTTTGCCTTCTCCGCCAGGTCTTTGTTCTCCTCAATGACGTGTTCGTATGACTCCGGATTGCTAGGAGTACTTATGACTTTTTGCCAAGGGATGTTCGGCCCGAGGTACGAGACGAGCGCGTACCCGGCCTTGCTGGAGAAAGACGCGCTATAATAACCTTCCTTGCTGGTGTCCGTGACCGGCTGAAGGTCTGAGCCATCCAACTTGACGCTGTAGACATGTCTTTGGATGGAGGATTCCTTGGTCGAAACGAAGTAAATGAGCCCGTTCTTCAGGTCCACGGCAGAGGGTGCGGCCACAACCTCCCACTTCCCCGAGGTGAGCATGATGGGCTCGGCGGCGTCCATAGGACTGAAATACGCCAGGTGATCTCTATCATCATGAATAACGGTGTCGATATAGCCGTCTTCGGCCCTGCCGTTCTCGGGGTCTGCGGGGATGTAAGTCGTGTCATGCGATATTTCAAACCAGCCGCCGTCAATCTTGTTCACATCGACGGTTCTTACGGTTTTGCCAGTTCGAGCAGCCACATCCACGAGTACAACGCGCATCAAGTCGCTAACACGGTTTGTCTCCTTGATAAGCACCCTGTTGCCCGCCCACATGACGTCTGTGACGAGGAGGTCATCTGGCTTAAATTCGCCTTCTATATCGACGGAGAAGACGTCGCCTCGAGCCAAGTCGTAGAACAGCAGGTCTACGAATGGATTCGGGGAACCAGCTTTTGGGTACTTGAGTTGCTGGACTTCTGGATAGGCTTCCTGTCCCGGAGGAGGCTCTTCGCCACTCGGTCTATCGATGAAGAACTGAATGGGATATTCGGGGACTAAGGTCTCGTTGGTCCGCAAGAAAGCTAGATAATCCCCGTTTCCTGACCACCATGTCGCACTACTGTCCCCGAAGACCTCCTCTTCATATACCCAGTCAGGAATGCCGTAAAAATACTCGGGCCCGCCGTCTTTGGTTATCTGCACGACCTTGGGACTTTCGAGGTGTCGAATGTAAAGGTTGTTGTCGCTCGTGAAAACAATCGCATTGCTCTTCGGGCTCCACCGCGCAGACTGCACCTTAAGATCCGAGTTGTCCGGGTCCAGAGGCTCAGCGCTCTGGGTTTCGACATCGAATATCCAATACACACCCGTAAATGAGTGCCGCCAGACGGCTTTGGTGTTCGTTGCGATGAGCACCTTCTTTAGATCGGGACTGGGCCACAGCTTGTCAGGTGATAGTTGTCGGTCGCCAGAGCTGAACTGCCGACTGCGCATCAGCGTCTGAGAAGCCATGACTTGGCCTCTGCCGGTGACATGCTCTTGATTGAGACTGCGGACATCCTCCACCACCAAGTAATCTTTTCCATCAGCGCCCCTTTCCAATAGCAGCCCATCTTCTCCGTTTGCCCCCTCGATCCAACCGATCTCGTGACTATTCGCATGCCAGTAGCCGTCGTGGATTTGATCGATGGTAATCTTCTTTCCGGATCCGAGCGATGCAGTTGCTTCCGGGTCATGTTCCTCATTCTGTGATGAATAGTTTGAAGACAGGTACATAAACAGGCCAGCGCTCCATGATGCGACGATTAACCCTCCAAGGATAAGGATTATCCGTTTAAGTTTCTTGTCCATTTCCATAATTCTGCCATTAGGGGCGGAAGCTAAGAAGGCTTCGCGCTCATCATGGGAGCCCTGATTCAGGGCATCCTCGTCATTAAAGTCGGATAAGTTGCCGCCGAGCTTTTCCCGTTCGCCGAGTCGCTCGAATACGAGGCTAGTAGTCGACACAGAAGAAAGCGAGTCGCTAGATAGTCTCGGAGAAGCTGTAACCTAGTTAGCTGTCGGTCCAACCATTCCGTGAGCCGACTCGGGATGCTGCTTCATACCCATCTTTCATTGTTCACCAGCTACTTGATCACCATCCAGTATGACAACGACCACAGAATCCGCCGTTCATGAATTTGTTGACGAATAAATGAGGATTTTGTACGAATAATACTGCAGCAATTACGTGAATATCTTATCATTGTGAACGTTAGGAAAAGAATGACCAACTTCACCGTGATAAGCCAAACATATGGTAAACAGAAGGCTCATTATCGATAAGTTGTCCTTATCTCCTTATAGCGTCGAGGCGCTGTGGCTGTGCTACCTGTAAGTGATAAGATCAATGCTTATAGATATGTACTGGAGAAAAGTTAAACACGTTCCAAGCTTACGTCCTTATTTGCGTGACGGATCCTCCACGATGGGATCAAGATAGAACTAGCCGGGCGATTGGCCAGGGTCATAGTCTGATGGGGACTTTCCCAGCTTCTCCCCACACTTTCTTTCTACCATTCTTGTCCACATCCATTCATTCAGTTTCCTTCACCGAAAAGACAAGAAGATCCGCCGTCAATGAAGTGTGAAGTATGTAAAAGCAGCGCTCATTCTGCTTACTGCGCAGTATTAGGAGAATTCATGCCCCCATGCTCCCATAGGCGGCTGGATTACATGGGAGACCTCTGCCAAGGTTGGGCAAGGGGTAAGGACTTATCTACCGTTAAAGCCAGGTCTCCTCGACCCGTGATGCGAGGCACGCGAGGCACACCCACTCGTACGAAACCTACAGACAGCTACTGGTATTAGCAGATATTCAAAATTACTATGTTGTGGAGTCCCGTATGTGGGAGTTTATCGCAACCCGAAATGCTGGCATGTCACGCCTGCAGCGCCTGTACAAGTGGAGCTGGAACCAGTGAAACGGCGGTCTTCGGTAAAATCGGGATTATCCAAGCGATGCGTTCCTGCGGCTTTAATTAGACGAGAAAGTTGACCTCTCAGAGGGATCGTCCTTGTCTGAGGACTTGGCAGGTAGCAGCCCCCCCCAAATCGCCAATAGGGGGGCGCTTATGCACGGGCTATGTATACTTATTGGCTCTGTTGCCCGCCGCGGTAATCGGATCGATCTCGAACGAAAGTTGGCAAGGGGGGTTGAATAAGGATGAAGACTCCTACTTGGGGCCCTACCGCGTAGGCTAGGAACCACCATCGTTTGTGAGTGCTGCATTTTACGCGTACCTTTTCAGACCATTCGAGCCCACTGCCACGTCTCGAGTCTTGCCTTTTCAGCTGTTCCCCATGCGGTGTAACTCAAGGTGCTGTCCTGAGACGAGGTTCCTGGATATTAGGGCAATTGTGGTTAATATGCATTGCGACCTGCAGGCTCCGTGTTGCTGCCGGCCAAGCAATTCGTGCGTTTGCTGACGCCCTCTTTGGAAGTCCATCATTTCCTTTGCACAATGGCTTAACTGCCGAGCCTCGTATTCAATCCCCGTGGCCTGCTCTCTCCCATCAGGCGGTTACTGTGGGGAGCGATGGCCATACAGCCAGACAGCTCTTCTCCCTTCGCATACGAAGTATATTGCTTTTATAGTCCGTTCCCACTCCCATAAAAGAATTTCTCGTATGTGTTTGGGTGTCTTTCGCTAGTTGTGCGCGCTGTCAGGTCTCCTGCTTTCCTCTTGATGTAGCGAGTTGCTACGCTTTTCGACACTCGTTTCCCTACTGCCTCCGCTCCGTCTTTGGCGAGATGGTCTCGTATATTATCATTCCCGGCCTCGCAGTCGCTCTCTTTGGAGAAGCCGTAAGAGCGGCGTGTTCATCTAATCTCGTAATCGATAATTTCTCACGGTGGTCTAGCAACACAAACAGCCTAGATTCTTGGACGAGCGGTACGGCCTCAGAGTGCTTGTTCACTGAGTCCCATCGATTACTGACAACCACCTGCTGCTAGATGATGGGTCGATGACTTCTATCTCTGCGTCTGGGAACACGCTTCGGTTCACTCCCAAGGCGGATTCTTATTTCTACGAGACGTTTCCGTGCACAGCTGCGTCTTCACAAGGGTACAATGAGATATCCTTCTCGATCAAAGGTCCCGCTGGTGCATCGGCTGTGCTAGAAATCCAGACTAAGCCATCTTGTTCGGCCGAGACTTACAGTAGCTTCTGGACCGAGGTCAGCGGCTTGACTGGATCGCAGCAGACAATCACCCTGCCGTTGGACACATGGGCTGGCGCGAACCCAGATGCCGTCACCGCCTTGGTTTGGTCCACGTTCTCCAAAACCAATTTGGAATGGCAACTTGGTCAAATCCAATTCGTATGCTCTGGTTCTAGTAACCCGCCCAGTGAGGCTTGACTATCTGCCGTTCCTCTCAGGCTAGAACTAACTTCGCTATAGATCCTACACCTACGACGGCCACTACCTCTAGTCCGGTGGAGCCTACTGGCAAATGTTCAAACTTGGTTATTGATGACTGGGAGTCCCAGTCTCGGCTTACTTTCTTGTATTACAACGCGATGATCCGACCCACCAGTGACGATGGTACCATGCGGTCCATCGTTGTGGATAATAACAACAGAGTGACGTTGACTCCAACCAACAAGGACTCTTACTTCTATACCAAGACTACATGCGTTAACGCCGAGAACGTGTACGGTGGACTCTCGCTGCGCATCAAGGCTGCGCGCGGTACCACATTCAACATCCAACTGAGCTCTCCCGCAAGGTGCGGAAATGAGGAGGAAACTTCTTTCGCCACCCAGACTACGAGTGAACTCGGTTGGACCTTTGACGGAACTGAAAAGCTCTATAGTATCCCTTTCTCCAAATTCCCCGGACTAGATCTCACCAAGGTCCAGACAGTATTCCTCTCTGGATTCAGTCGTGCAGTGACTTTTGGGCCCCTGGCTTTCTACTGCGGCCAGACGCCATCCGAGTATGAGGTTCCGGCCACGACGGCTCCTCCAGGACCAACTTCCACAGTTCCGGCTCCTTCTGGCACTGCTAGTCCTCTCATGATCGATCAATTTGGCAACGACGCTGAGAATGCTCTTGGTTTCTGGCACGGCGGTGATGAGGGCATGAGTCTAACATGGGGTCGTAACCAGCTGACAATCAAGTCGGATGATCCGGACTACTCTTTTTACACCCAAGTTTCAGGCAGCTGTAGGGATCTGAAGAACTTCGATGGCTCTTATCTCCATATTCAGTACAGCGGAAGCAACAAGTTTACCGTGGCGTTGCAGCAGCACAATTCCCAGTGCAACGAGAACATTGCTCCCTTCCCCGAGACTTGGGATTCAATCGAGGCAGCCCGTTACTCCTCTGCTACGGACATCTACATTCCGATGTCGCACTTCAACATCGACCGCAGCCGCGTAATTGGCTTTGCTTTAAAGGGGTTCTACACGACGGACAGCGTCTTGCTGAAGAAGATTGAGATTGTCCCCTCCGTTCCTGCCGGCTTCAAGATTCCTAGTAAGCTCCCGACGGGAAACCTCGTCTTCGCTTGCAAGCGGCCCAATTCATTCGCCTTCGCTATTGATGATGGCGACCCGATCTACGCGCAGGAGGTCATGAACATCGTTAAGGAAGAAGGCATCAAGGTGACGTTCTTCACAGTGGGTGCTCCCCTAGAAGATCCGAGCACCAACCTGACGAATGTGTACAACGAGATGCTGGCGCAGGGCCACCAGATCGCCATGCACACTTACACGCACCCCAAGATGGAAGGCTTGCCCGACTACGAGGCAATCGACTGGGAATACAACATGGATATCGACGCCGTTTCCGAAGCCTTCAACGGCATGCACACGCCGTACTTCCGGCCCCCGTTCGGTAACGAAGGCGCCCGGATGCGGCAGCGCCTCGCCATCACCCTGGACACCGATGAGCCCTACATTGTCAACTGGAGCGTCGACGTTGAGGACTGGCTCTGGGCCCAGAGCAATACCCCCGAAAAGCAGCTGGACGCCTTCAAGCGCGACGTCGACAAGGGCGGTAATCTTGTTGTCATGCACTACCTCTACGCTTCGACCGTCGGCTACCTGCGAGAGTTCATCCAGATCGCCAAGGCCACCGGCAAGCAATTGATGCGTGTTGACCAGTGCATGATGGACCCTAACGCTCCCCCCCTGTAATAACAGCTCAGGCTGTGGTTTTGAGGCGCTATGGGTGAGGGTGGATACGATTGAGGAGGTAGGATTGGATTAGGCCTGGAAATTTTTGGGATTAATGTATCAAGGACAACAATTGAATATCGTTCATATCGATGTGTACTAGAGTGTCTAACCTCTGAAAGGACCAAAGTCGCCTTCTCGATGACCCAAAAAGAAGCTCACATTTTCAGGTGTGTGGTTTCCACGGCCGAAGACTTTGCGAACGCTACGCATATATAAGAGGCCGTCTCCCTGACGCTACTCATCCCAATTGCGGCGGTGGCTGGGCATCAGGGTCAATCTTCTCTACGATTGCGGCAGTCCCGTAGGCACAACACTGCGCATAGCCCTCCATGCTGCCGGACTCAAACCGGAGGCAGATAACTGCGTTTCCGCCGCGCTGCTTCGTTTCCGTCACGACGCGGCTTATCGCATCGTTGCGGGCCGAATAGAGCTGTTTGTCTCGCGTGATTAACAAGATACGCCTAACACATGAAAACGAAGCTTGAATGTGCACATACCATAGATGTGAACCACCGAAGCTCCCCGCCCACCATGCTCTTCAGCACCATCGCCATGCCCGCCGCCCAGTTCCGCGACCGCACCGTCAGCCCGTACACGGTGCCGAGCACGCGCAGTACCTTGTACCCCGGCAGGTCGAACATGGTCGTCGTGATCACGCCGTCGGTTTCTGTGTAACAATGCAAGTCCGAGAGTTGCGGCGGGACGTAGGACGGCTCTGCGTGTTGGTGAGCGCTTACTGGCGTCATTGCAGACGGTAACGCTGAAACGATGCTATACAGGCTCTAACCCGTGGCACCAATGTCAGCTGAGGTCTGAATTTTGAATCAGAATAAAGTTGCGGTACTATGCAATCTCACTTATTGTCGTCGGGTATTACTTCACCGGTGCTAGCTGGAATGAGTTGAATGACGGGTGAAAGTTAAAATGAGAAAGCGGTTCAGCAATATGCGTCGAGCAGCATAGCTGCCATCTTTTATACACGGATTCTCTAGGACAATCCCAAGCCTGCTTGTCAGTTCACAACCAAGCGTGACTCGTTGCGGCGTTGGGTCTTCCATGCTCCAAGAGAAGGCGTCGTGAATGTCTCGCATCCTTTTTCTGATTGGTAAATCGGTCCTTTACATGATTCGTATTTCGTATTTCGGTTTATGCAGCGCTTGTCTCAAGCCAAACCAGCCGCTGAAGTGGCTGTGTACTCCCATTTCGAATCAAAGTGTCCCCGCCCCACTTAGCTTCTGAATCACACACTTTTTTTTGCAACACAGCTGTCAACTTTAGATATATAGGTATTCAAAGCCATGTATCTTAACAACTAAAAGTCGGAGAACGTGCAGCTAGATATAATTATGTAGCCCTCGTCGAGGGCTACATTTTGATGCTCGTTAAACCTTTGTAACCCCTATATTCGATAAGATACAAGTCGTTAAAAAACGATTTTCCGCTTAGGCTATACGGATTCTTTAATAATTTCGTTAATATAGCAGTTATAAAGGTACACCCGGTACCATTATATAGCCCTTAACGAGGGCTATATAATGATATATTGCTGCATTTTGGTAACTTTTTGGTTGTTGTTATATATTACTTTAAAGCCCGATATATCCAAAATTGATTATTTCGAACGACTTCGAAAGAATTTTCTGTACGTAATAGCAAGTATTAGCCCCGCGTTAAACCTTTTTAATAAGGCTACCCCGCTGTTAGCTTGAAAATACCAACCCCGCATTAAGCTTTCTTTAGTAAGGCGTTTCCAATTGTTATTACGTATAGGAAACTCTTTCGAAGTCGTTCCAAGTAATCAGTTTTTGATATATCGGGCTTCAAAGCAATATATCGCAATAATTAAAAGGTTGCCAACGTGCAGCTATATACCATTATGTAGCCCTCGACGAGGGCTACATAATGATACCAGATGCACCTTTATAGCCCCTATATTAGCCAAGTTATTAAAGAATATATATCGTTTGAATAGAAAAATCTTACTTAATAACCTGTTTTTTATTGAATACAGCAGCTATAAAGGTATAACCAGCATCAAAATGTAGCTCTCGGCGAGGGCTACCTAATGATATATGGCTGCAAATCGAGAGCCTTCTGCTTGTTAAGATATATGGCTTTGAAACGTATTCAAAGTTGAACATTGCGATGCAGAAAAAGGTGTGTGATTCAAAAGCTAAGTGGGGCGGGGACACTTTGATTCGAAATGGGAGTACTGAAGGTTATCTATCAAACATCGGCCGCAATCCCTGGCGGGCGCTAGTCAAAATAAATGGCGCACCGCACCGCCAACCCCTCCAAAATACCATGTAATTTATATATAAATCAAAAAACAATAAAGGTTATATGCAATACATATAAATGAAGCGTAAAAATTACATTTTATAATAACTTTAACTATTGATTTAATAGGTAACATTTTTTCCGTTATATATAAAGTTTTTTTACTATTATATTATTAATTAAAATATAGTTTTTGCTGTTATATATTTATTATATTTCATTTTTTAATTAACCGTACAAACTTTTGCGTATTAATATAAAAACTATTAGCAATATAGAACTTAACTTTGTTAATAATACTTTAATTAGATATGTTTTAAAGTTATTATAAAAATTATAAATAATAGTATAGCTCTTTTTAAAGCTATTATTTTATAACTTTCAAAATATAGCTTAAATCGTTATCTTGCTATATAATTAAGTTTTTACAGCTAAGTAAAGTTTTGCAAACGTTATTATTTATTCAATTATCTTAATATATTTCACGAATTTATTTTACTTTGAAAATTTGAATATCGTATTAAAAAATCGATAATCGCTAGTTCTCCGCGATTATTAATCCTAGTGTATAATAAACCTTTTATTCGTAATATTTTTAAAAAAGTCGTATCGAAATTGTTATTAAAAACGGTATTATGCTAGCGTTATCTTCGGATTATAGTAATGTTAAATTCGGTAACGTTTTATTATACGTTGTAATTTTTAGTTTTTTTAACGTTATTTTTCTTTTTATTAAAGCCGAAATACATTTTATTTTCGAAAATAAATCTTAAAAAAAAAGTTAAAGTCTTTCTAATAGCTCCCGTTTAACTTCCGTTAAATTCGTTATATGTATTAGTTTTAGTTAGATTAGTAAATTTAAGTTTTGTATATTTCGAAACGAATATAAACTTTTAAGGATTTAAAAAGTCTTTTTTGAAAATATTTATAAAATATTAAAAATTCGTTTCGGTTTTTTGTAAAATTTTATTGATTTAAACGGTAATTATTTTTAAAAGTAAAATATAGAATAATAAAAGTAAAATATATAATAATAAAAGTAATTAATAAGTTCGATTTACGTTTTGTCGGTTTTTCGATTTTTTTTAAACTTTAAAAAAAATTTAAAAAATTTATTTTATTAAGCATTTATTTGTAACTTTGGAAAGGTCGAATATTGTGAAAATATTGTGGTTTAAAACGCTAATATTAAAGGTATTATTATGCTTTTTAAAATCTTTAACCTTAATTTAAGCTATACTGTTAACGTTTATAATTATTACCTAAATAGTTAGCAGGAATTAAAGAAAAAAGTCGAAAAATATTTACTATAACATCTTACATATATAAACGCCACATACATATAAACGTAACACTTTTCGGCACCTCGTAACAATTAATCCAAATAACTTAATAATAATATATCGCATTAATTAAAATTAATCGGATTTTTTTTCGTTAGACGTATTTACAGCTTTTTTACAAATATGCGCATTATATCCGGGCTTGCCGCAAACGTTACATTTCCGTTCCTTTGTCTTAACCCTTTTGCGACAACTACTTTCAGCTGTTATTAGCTGTATTTTTTCACCATCTCTTTTTTTTCGGCCAGAAAAGCTTGTCCTTTTTATATAATAAATATTTTTCCTTTTTGGAAACGTTTATTTTTAATTTTTCAGCATTTGCTAAAAAAATAATTCGTTTCGTATAATTAAGCGGTTTTTTCTCAAAAAAGCGCAATTTCGTATAAAAGCAACAAGTTACTTTTAATTAAAAGATTAACCGATTTAACCATTCTTATCGGCAAGCTACCTTAGTAACTTTTTTTTTTAACAAATAACGTTTTTGCTTTATTATTTCATAAATATTTTTAAAAATCTTCGCGGGGAAAGAAAAATGGAACCGGCGGAAATAAACGGCAAAACAGTCAGCGTAGGTATAGCTAAAAATATTTCTAAATCGGAAAAAACGTTATTAAAATCAAATAAAATAAGTCCAGCTTTTGCAAAACCGGACTTGATATTATCGAACGTTATGGCGGTTTTAAATACGTCGAAAAAACCGGCAAAAAAATTTTCCTTAGCGATATAAATATAATAACGTCGTATTAAATTTTCGATATAAAACGCATACGTACGTTTTAAAATAGAAAAACAGAATACGTCGAAAAATTAAAACCAATATAAAAAATAAAGGAGTATATAAAACATAATAATATCGTTATTTACGTAATATTCTTCGAATTCTATCAAATAATAACTTTCGTAACCGTCGAAAATAAAAAAACGTTTCGTTCCTTTCGTACGCGTTCGAATATATTTATAGAAATATTGGATTTATTTTAAACCTAATTCGTTCGTTATTTCATTATTATGACTAATTTTAACTTTCCAATTAACAGATAATAAATTGTTACGATATTAAAATCTAAAATAAGTTTTTCCCGCTAAAATAATAAATAACGGTATAACTTAACCTTACGAATTAATAACTTATATAACTGTAACCTATTCCTAATTATCTTATTACGCCTATTTAAATTTTCCATGTTTTTCGGCGTTTGTAACTACCATATCGCATACTATCAAAAGTTTTATTAAAAAGCCCGTTTCGTCGAAATTATAAATATCCTTTTCTGCAATGCCATATTTTACGATTATAACCCGAACCAGCTCGAACCACTTGCAAAATACCTTTAAATTTTCGCATAATACCCTTTAATAATCGATTTTTCGATTTAAACGCGTTTTAACCTTTTTTTACCGTTTAATAAAATTTAACGCCTAATTAACTCCAACGCGTTTTATAACGCGTTAAGCAAGTAATATATTAGTTATATCTTTAATATGTTAAAACCGGATAAGAAACGCTTACGTATCTAAATTAAAAATTCGGTTAACAATCGATTTTTTTTCGGTCGCCGTTAATTTCTGTAAAAAAAGGATAATATCGGTTCGGGCGCGTTTACTGTTAAAACGGTATGCTAAAGTAAAAAATGAAATTTCATAAATAAAACTAAGCTTTCTATAACTAAGTTTCGGGTTTTATTTTTTAACCTAAATAACTAAGTTCATTCTTGCTTTTTTTATAAGGCGTTCCATAATGTTAATATTCAGAAATAGACAATTAAAAATAAATAATTAGAATATATAAAAAAAGTGTTGCGTTTATATATATATAGCGTTTATATATATGGAACGTTAATTGTAAAGTTTTGCTTTTTATAATATTATAAAAATATTATATTATCGTTATCGATATTGTTAAATTATAAAAAAGTGAAATTATTATAATAAATGTATTTTAAGTTTAATTAAAGTAGTGCGCTATTTATTTTAATTAGCGTCCGCTAGCTGCCTAGTTTCACTGGCTTTAGTTAACTTGAAGGCCTCGCGCTTTGCTCCCACTTTCTGAATTTACCTACTTTCTAAATTGGCTTTTCCTTCTTTAACGCCTTATCTTTCTTATTAATAATTTATATATCTTAATCTATATAACGTTTCTAAAGCTCCAATTTGATATAAGGCCCAATGAAAATATTATATTAAAAGGATTTTGATAAAATTCGTTATAGGCTTTTAGTAAAAAGCAATAGTTAATAAATAGAATAAGGTTTACCAGGGCCGAAGCTTGTCGGTAACCACTCGAAATCGGAGTAAGATACGAACTGAGGTTTGCAATCTATCCTAACTATAAAACCGATTTAATCAGTTATCGTATTCGAGATACTGGGTATAATATCGATCATAGAAATCTTATCGTGTAATTATTTTCTATATATTGGCTCACCCAGGCAACTAAGGCTTGGGCCTAAATTTTACCTTATATAAACCTTAAATCTAAACTAAATAAATCTTTTAAAAAAATAAAATAATACACTTATAATGTTTTATGAATTAATAATTTAAAAAATACGCTAAAATTCGTTTTATTTCTTTTAAAAATTGATTTATCTTATATATAATTAACTTATTAATAGATTTAGATATACGGTTTAAATTTTTTTTTAAAAAAACTAAATAAAAATTATCCAATTTTGAATTAATTCTATAATTATTTTTTAAGTTGGAATTTTGCTACAGTTTTATTAAAAAACGTATAATAATATTAAAATAATAAATATATCCAGTTTAAATACGTTTTATAATAAATCTTTTAAATTTTCGATTCGTTACATTTTTGCTTATTAAAGTTTTGGTTTGTATAAGCATTTTTATAACTGCTTTATTTCGACTTTCGTTTAAAAGTTTTTCCTTTCAGTTAATAGTTAATAAATTTATTATCTTCCTAATCAAAGTTATGTTAATCAATAGAATTTGTAAAAAAAAAACCCTAAAAAATCGGAAACGATACTTTATATTGCATAATATATATATAAATTATAAATCAATAATTTAAAAACTTAACTATTTTCTTTTAATAATTAATTATTTCGTTATTAAATTAACGTACCATATAAGCGAGTCGGCCGGTTTTTGGCATTCCGTAACAACAAATCTAAATAATATAACCATAACGTAATAAATCAATTCAAATTAATCGGATTCCTCGTCGCTAGACGTATTTACAGCCTTTTCACAAGTACGCGCATTATGTCCGGGCTTGCCGTAAACGCCATATTTCCGTTCCTTCGTCTTAACCTTTTTGCGACGATTACCCTTTGCCGATGTCGGCTGGGATTTTTCACCACCCTTTTCTTTCTCGGCCAGGAGAGCTTGTCCCTTTTGTATAGTAAATATTCCTCCTTTTTGAAAACGTTTATTTTTAGTCCTTCGGCGTTTGCTAAAAAAATGGTTGGTTTCGCGTAATTTAGCAGTTTTTTCTTTAAGCAAAATAATTTCGTGCAAAAGTATCAAGTTACTTTTTGTTAAAAAATTAACCAATTTAATTATCTTTGTCAGCGAGCTCCCCTGGTAATTTCTAATCTTTTTTTGCAAGTATTATCCCCGTTTTTTATTTCTTATATATTTCAAGGGGTTTTCGACGGTAGGGAAAGAATAAAACCGGCGGAAGTAAGCGGCGAAACGGTTAGCGTAAGTACAGCTGGAAAAATTTCCAAATCGGAAAAAAAGTTATTAAGATTAAATAAAACAAGTCCAGCTTTTGCGAAACCGGATTTAATATTATTGGACGTTATAGCAGTTTTAAACGCGTCGAAAAAATTGGCGAAAAAATCCTTTTTAGCGATATAAGTATAGTAACGTCGTATTAAATTTTCGATATAAAACGCATAAACGCGCTTTAAAACGGAAAAATAAGATACGTCGAAAAATTAAAGCCGATAAAAGGAATAAGGAAATATATAAAACATAATAATGTTATTATTTGCATAATATTTTTCGAATTCCATTAAATAATAACTTTCGTAACTATTAAAAATAAAAAAACGTTTCGTTTTTTTCGTACGCGTTCAAATATATTTATCGAAATACTGGATCCATTTTAAACCTAATTCGTTTATTATCTAACTATTATAACTGGTTTTAACTTTTTAATCGGGTAATAATAAGTTATCGCGATATTAAAATCTAAAATAGGTTTTCCCCGTTAAAATAATAAATAATAATATAACCCAACCTTATAAATTAACAGCTTATATAACTGTAACCCATTTCCGATTACCTTATTAAGCTTATTTAAGGTTTTTACGTTTTTCGGTGTTTGTAATTACTATGCCATATATTATTAAAAGTTTCATTAAAAATTTCGTTTTGTCGAAATTATAAATATCCTTTTTGGCGATATCGTATTTTACGATTATAACCCGAATCAGCTCGAATTATTTGCGAAATACCTCTGGATTTTTGCATAATACCTTTTAATAATCGATTTTTTGATTTAACCGCGTCTTAAGTTTTTTTTACCGTCGAACAAAATTCGACACTTAATTAACACCAACGCGTATCGCAACCCGCTAGGCCAGCAGTAAATTCGCCATATCTTCAATATACTAAAATCGGATAAGGAACGTTCGCGTATCTAAATCAAGGATTCGGTCGATAATCGATTTTTTTTCGGTCGGCGTTAATTTTCGCGAATTAAGAATAATATCGGCTCGAACGCGTCAACCGTAATATAGATCTTTTAAAATAAATTCGAGAACGTTATATAAAAAATAAAGCTTTTTAAAAGTAAGTTTCGGATCCCGTTTTTTAGCCTGGATAACTAAATTCATCCTAGCTTCTTTTATAAAACGTTCCATATTATTAATATTAAGATATTGGTAATTAAAGTTGGAAGGTTAAAAAGTTAAGAAAACTGGCCGATTCGCTTATGTGGCCGACTCGCTTATATGGTACGTTAGGCTTTTATTATTATTTAAATATAATTATTTAGAATTTTACAATAAAAATCAAATATATATATATATATATTGTTAATCTATATAACTGTTATTTTCGATTTTAAAATGTTATTTTATTATATTTAAACTATAATTTTTTACTATTCTACAATTTATTAGTTTAAACTTCCTTTCTGATTTCGTAATTTATTTTAATCTTTTTTGGTATTTTTGTTAAATATTAATAAAAAATCTACTATTGTATACTTTCCCAAATTTAGCTATTTTAACATATTATTTTTATAAATTGTTCTTAAAAAACTTATCTTTTTAATTATTAAAATTACAAACTTTAAAATCTATTTCGTAAAATCGTTAATATTTTTTCGAAAAATATTGTACTTATAATCCTAATAAATATATATTATAAAGTTCTAATTATAAGCTTATCTACTTTCGGTTGTTATCTTAGAACTATTTATTAAATATCTTATAAAATTAAATTTTTTGGTAATTGTTTCTAAAATTTGAAAATAAAAAGAGATATTAATTCGCGTTATATAACAAAATCGTTTTTTCGGATAAAAAGATATATCGGATTTTATAAATTTAACAAACCATCGAAATAATTAATTAAAATTAGTAAAGCGCTAAGTATTAAATATATACATTTTGAATTAAAATTTGCCTTTAAAATAATCCTAATTCTTAAGGTTTTTATAAATAATAAAAAACGTTAACGGTAATGTTCTATACTAGCTTATCAGCTACACCAGTTTATCGGCCGGTTTTTGGCACTACGAAACAACGAATTCAAAATTAATCAACAATAACATATTAAATCAATTTAAACTAATCGGATTCGTTTCGTTATATATATTTATAACTTTTTTATAAGTATGCGCATTATATCCGGGCTTGTTATAAATGTCATATTTTCTTTTTTTCGTTTTAACCCTGTTATACCGATTATTTTTAGCCGTTATTAACTATACTTTTTTATTACTTCTTTTTTTAGCTAAGGAAGCTTACTTTTTTGTATAGTAAATATTCCTCCTTTTTTAAAACGTTTATTTTTAATTTTTCGGCATTTACTAAAAAAAGTTTAATTTTTCGCAATTTAGCAACTTTTAACAAAAACGGTTTTATACAAAAGTATTAAGTTATCTTTTGTTAAAAGATTAACCAATTTAACTATTTTTGTCGGCAAGTTCTCCTAGTAGTTTTTAATATTTTTTTGTAAATAACGTTTTTATTTTTTTATTTTTTGTATAGTTCGAAATGTTTTCGAAAATAAGAGAAAGATAGAACCGGCGGAGGTAAACGGCAAACGGTCAGCGTAAGTACAGCTAAAAGAATTTCTAAATCGAAAAAAAACGTTATTAAAATTAAATAAAACAAATCCAGCTTTAACAAAACCGGATTTAATATTATCGAATATTATAACAGCTTTAAATACGTTATAAAAACCGGTAAAAAAATCGTTTTCACGATATAAATATAATAACGTCGTATTAAGTTTTCGTTATAAAACGTATAAACGCACTTTAAAATACAAAAAGAAGATACGTCGAAAACTTAAAACCGATAAAAAATTAAAAATTAAAAATTTAAAGCGTAATAATATCGTTATTCGCATAATATTTTTATATTTCTATCAAATAATAACTGTCGTAACTATTAAAAATAAAAAAACGTTTTATTGTTTTATACGCGTTTAAATATATTTATTAAAGTATCGAATTTATATTATATTTAGTTTCTCTATTAATTAATTATTATAATTAATAACGACTTTTTAATTAAATAATAATAAGTTATTATAATATTAAAATCTATAATAATTCTTTTTATTAAAATAATAAATAATGATATAACTTAACTTTATAAATTAATAATTTTTATAATTATAACTTATTTCTAATTATTTTATTATGCATAATTAAATATTTTATCTTTTTTCGGCGTTTATAATTACTATGTTATATATTATTAAAAACCTTACTAAAAAGCCCGTTTTGTTGAAATTATGAATATCTTTTTTATGATGCCGTATTTTACGATTATAACCTAAACAAATTCGAATTATTTATACAATATTTCCGGATTTTCGTATAATACCTTTTAATAATTTTTTTGCCGTCGAACGAATCTTAATGTCTAATTAACTCCGACGCGTTCCGTAATATATTAAACAAGCAACAAATTTGCTATATCTTTAACATATTAAAGTTGGATAAGAAACGGTTGTATATTTAAGTTAAACATATGGTCGATAATTGAATTTTTTTCGGTCGGCGTTAATTTCCGCAAACCGAGGATAATATCGATTCGAACGCGTTTATCGTTATATCGATTTTTTAATAACTTAATTTCGAATTATTCTTTTTAGCCTAAACGGCTAGGTTTATTTTAAATGCTTTTATAAAACGTTTTATATTATTAATATTAAGAAATCGATTATTAAAGTTAAAAGGTTAAAGGGTTAAAAAACTAGCCGACAAGCTGGTATAGCCAACGAGCTAGTATAGCCGACGAGCTAGTATGGAACGTTACAGTTACTATTACTATTATTAAAATATATAGAAATAATTATTACTAATATACAGCTTAACATCCCACTCCACCGAACGGGACATATTATCGAGCGGAACACTTTTTGGCAGCTCGTAATAACTAATGCAAATAACGCAACTATAACGTAATAAATCCATTCCAATTAACGGTATTTTTTATCGCTAACTGTATTTACAGCTTTGAAACAAATATACGTATTATAATAAAACTTGTTACGAATGTTATATTATTATTTATTTTACTTAATTTATTTATAACCGCTTACTTTTTAACGTATTTAAATTAATATTGCCCTTATTTCGAAAATATTAAAACTAACCGATAAGAAAATAATTATCGACCGAATCCCGACCTTATATACGTAAACGTTTTTTGTCCGGTTTTAATACGTAAAAAATATTCGCAAAATACGTCGTATCCGAAAGCTATAAGGCTTAGTTACCGGGCGCGTTATAAAGCTGTAAAGCAAGGCTGTAAAGCTTATCATAAAGCACGTTCCAGGGCGCGTTATAAGGCGTATCGCAATATTGCAAAACTTATCAGAGCAATAATTCGATTTTACGCATTTTAAATTATTAAAACAAACGTTTTTAATAAAAAATACCACGTATTATACAGGATAAACAAATGTTTTGGTTAATAAAAAAGATAATAATAAAAAATGTTATTAATAACTATTAAAAATAATCGGTTATAAAATGTTTGAAAAAGAAATAATAATATATATTCGTAACAAATATTAATATAATACGTATATTTGTTTTAAAGCTATAAATACGGTTAGCAACAAAGAATACTATAAATTAAAATGAATTTATTACGTTATAGTTAAGTTATTTAGATTGGTTATTACGAGGCGCCAAAAAGTATCCCGTTCGGTAATATGTCCCGTTCGGTAGTATGGGACGTTATATTATCTTAACAACAGCTAATTACATAAGTACTTCGCACACGCACCGCTTTTGTATAACCTAGCAACGGAACAATTATCCTCCGATCAGAACGTAGCCTTCTATAGTTAGGGTGCTTTATCACACCTGGATAGCTGATACCATGCGTTATAAAGTGCACATACAAAAAAGAGCCATATAATTCAGAAGCGAAGTGGGGCTAGAAAACTCTAGTTCGAAATGGGAATATTGCACGAGGGGTTGCTCGCCGCCTTCGGCGCATTCCGCTTGCTCCCAAATGCTGACGCATTGGATCGCGCACGTCGTCGCCTCGGCTTCGAGGGCGTCGTAGCACAATAGCCCTCGTTTTAAGAGCTGTTTCCGGGGCTTCCGGGGCTTCCGGGGCTTCCGGGGCTTCCGGGCATTACCATGTCTCGTACGGGCTATATATTGTGGTAAGGTCTTGGAGGCGACCCATGTACACGGGCCGCATAGTGTGCTTAATTTACTTTATTAACTAGGACGCGTTAAAATTCCAAATTAGGATATCGGTTTCTAACGGAGCGGATAGACGGCACAACAACCCTTCGTTCCAGTTCGTTCGCAAGCTCACTACCTTAAGACGAGGGCACAGGTGTAATCTCCGCGTCTCTCGAAATCTGCCCGGATGAAAACATATTTCCTGGATCCTCGCCCCGTTTCCTGTTGTCTATTTCAACCTATGGTGATCATTCATCTTCACAGTCCCCGTTTTCCGACGCTATAAATCGACCTTGGGTGCCGCTCATATCCGCCTGCCTGTATATATACTCGGTAAACCCTTCTTCCGCACTAGCTGTCAGTGAAGCACTGCAGCTACATGTAATTACCCGTTCACCATGGTTCCCTCAGCCCTTCTCTTTGGCCTATTCGCTTCTGTTGCATTTGCCCGTCTGCCATGTCAGCAAGGTACCGGAACCGTAAAATGCCCGATCGTGCTTGACGGACGGGTACCCGTCGACACAGAGTTGTTTGACTTCGACTCAGACGCTACAAGCCCCTTTAATCCGGACTACATCAGGGGTCCTGAGAAATTCTCTGAAACTCTTCTCTTTCCTGAGGTACCGAATTCCCGATTCGACGACGAACGTTACAAGTCGGTCGAGGTCACCATCAATGATCAATCCATCTTCCAGAGTCAAGAGGGATTCAGAAGAATTGGACTTCAAATACAGGTAGGAGCCCCTAGGCCTGAGACCTTGCTTTAGCCCTCATTTTCTAATCTACATGGTCTAGGGAGACGAGAATATTGGAGGCCCCGGTACAGTGGGGGTGAGGACGCTTCATTGGAGTGTGAAGCAAGATCCCGCACGCACATTGAATCTTACTCACGAATACCTGGTACACAAGAGTCTTTACCTTCTAGATACGTGTCGACATACTAACTTTTATCCAGAACGTATGGCACGAGACAAGCGCGGTGAGTAGATCTGTAACGAACACGTCGAGTTTCTGTAAGGGAGTTCGTCGCTAACATGCCTGTAGTATGTTCATCCCTAGGTCACCGCGATACTTTCTCGCAGCGTAGACTCCTAATTACATTCCGTTATTAGCCTGCGCAGAGACATATCTATTCAGGTGCGGAGCTAGGCCACGGGTTATTGACAGAGGACTAGGTTCGATGGTAACCAATTCAACTTTCAGACGGGCACCATCATCGGCCGACCTGGAAACGAGAACACCTTCAAGATATTGAATCGACAGAACATTGAAGTGTGGTCAACTCCGATCAATCATGAAGACTGGCAGAACTTCGCTGTCACGCTGGACTTCAACAAGAAGTAAGGGGAAATCTGGCACTCTCCAAATGCACAGCTATGAGGAAACTAACAAATCCCTAGCACACTGCAAGTTTATTACTCCATAGGCCACGCGCCACTTGAGGCAGTAACGTCACCGCTGTCGAATAACAATGCCGGTCAAGGGCAATACCAAATCGGGATCCTGAAGAAGCCCACTGGTACTGACGACGTGGTGAATGGCGGGTACCAGGAAACAGGCATTGATGAGGGGCAGATCTATGGGGGAATCTTCCTCGAAGACAGCACCGATGGCTGTGTCTCTTTGTAAATCATGGAATCATAGGTGCACGCTACAGTAGTTGGGGCTGATAATGACTGATTGAGCACAGTTCAAGACTGCCGCACCTGCAGAGCTGGACCATTTGATACCCTTCGTCCTGTCCGAGGAGTTGCAAGTATTCGACAGATCGTGGCTTCACGACAAGAGTTGCAACCACGCTCTGACTACTGCAAGTGCATTGCCCTTGACCAACGGGGAAGTTACCAACGGGGTTTGGTTATTCTGCTATTCAGCGACTTGAAGGTAATTTGCAGGCGCCGGAGCCTCACTATAGCCCGTCATTATTCGGCTTTGGTACAGGATACGGTACTTACATGTTGAGAACATAGGACGCAAGGATTTGCTAGTGGATTCATCTGGCCTTCCTATCACCCAATTCGAATTTTGGCGGGACTCAAAACTCTGACTCAAGGACCTATAAGTGTTTCTGTACAACTGGGACACTTAAACTTTGAGAGTTTGTAAGCTCAAAACAGACAAACTGCGGCCATTGAAGGTAACATGTTAGTCACGGGTTCAGATGCAGACAATGATGAGCATATTGTTTTAAGGAAATAGCGGTGACAACCCTGTTGGGAATCAATACAGCAGACAAATACCCAGTGGCGATCAACCAGCTCCCATCCGTTATCCGGCCATTTGAATCCCAAGATAATGACCAGAATGCCACGCTATACTGATGGAGTTCGGACTCAATTCTCGAAGTTAGCCTACTGTTCAGTTACCTATTTATTTGACTGCGCTCCCCGGCATGATGGACTATGGACTTACAGTTCTGCACACACAAAATCTTCATATCGCGATTTGCCATAAATACGTCTCTTACCTACTTCAGCAATATCACAATGATTTCTACGCTGGCCCTGTTGCGCGCGGTTGCCTGCGTTGTCCCTTTTGCCCAAGGTAAATCTTCGCATCTCTTACCATTTCCGGCGTGGTAGCTAACAGACCAAGGATTGACATTGCCTAAAGCACGGTCTATGGAGTGCCGATCCAACCAGCCGGATATTCCCCTGCGCATTTCACCCCTGGGTGCCTCAGTCACCTGGGGTACTGGGTCCACAGACGGCAATGGCTACCGCGGTCCGCTCCGCGCGTCACTCGTCAGTGCTGGCTACACAGTCAACATGGTCGGCTTCACTTCAAACGGACGCAGTAAGCAATATCTCGAGCTACCACACGCCCCCGCCGTCCGTAGCTTACGGGGTACGAAGTTCCTGATGGGGTCCTTCAGGAGTTTGATAGCTCTCGGGCACCCCTAGCGGCTCCTAATCACTTGCCTAATTAACTAGAACGAACATTTAATTACTGACTCCAGCTGTTGCAGTGAAAGACAACGAGAACGATGGATATCCGGGGCTCTGGGTCCGTGAGATCCATGAGAAGTCAGATAGAGTGTCGCGGGAGTTGGAACCGAACCTCTTCCTCATCAACGCCGGCACCAACAACTGCGTCGGTGGCGAGAGTCCCGACCGTATTGATGCCGCGATGGATGACCTGATGGACGATATTTTTGAAGATAATAGCACGGTCATTATCCTGTCGGGGCTCCTGGTGAACGCAAAGCCGGATGTCGATGAGTGCCGCCGGCGCGTAAACGAGAAGTACTCGGCGAAAGTTGCTTCCAGCGTGTCTGCTGGCTTTAAAGCCGTCTATGCAGAAATGAGCGCAATCACGGTTGGCGACCTTGTTGATGGAACCCATCCTAATGATGGTGGATACAAGAAGATGGCAGATGGCTGGTTCCGTGCCATCCAGGAGGCGTCCAACAAGGGCTGGATCGATCGGGCGGTATCGGTGCCGGGGATTCCCGACGACGGTAACGAGGGGTTGTAGGCTCTAGGTCTCGTTGTAAGAAGGAGATTGCTTGTCTAGCTAGGGCTTAGTTGATCAGCACAAGGCGAATAGAGAAGTATAAGGCTGTATATTATTTGCTTAAAGATGGCTAGATATAGCATACACGCCTTACTTTTCCAGCCTTTGAGGCATTCGCTACTACATTTTCATGACGATCTGTATAGTGAAATATTTTAATTCCGCAAAGGAAGTCGTAGGAATCTCCCTCGAGGGCCTTGCATAGCTACAACCTTCGAGGAGATGCTTGGAAAATTGGGTGCCATGGCTCTCGCCCCTGCTCTGTTAAACGTCTCGTAGTTTCTGGCATGATCTTAGCTATGAAGCTTAATGTTAACTCGAAAGGATGAGCGATTCGCGAACCCAACTTTGATGATATTTACAGCCGGGATGTGGTTGTTGGCGCTAGGCATGGCTCAACTAGAGCTTGTCACTCGTTGATATCTCGCCCTGATGTGGATTTTTGTGACCCTTTCGTCATCGCACCTGGAGTAGCCATGAGGGATATAGCTGTGGCAATTATGAACCAGAAGTCAATAATTCCCCGCAAAAGGGTTAGGTTGGGTTGTCGCTGAGAACACAAAGGAGTTTCCACGGTGTCCAGTGAGAACCGAATTGAAGTGCATGTTTTCATATTAGCTTTAATTGTTGACCGTCCCCCTCATCAATATCACTTCACCAATGTCTAAAGTAGGGCCTGCCGATACGAATTCTGCTGGCCCTTGCTAGCGGATTGGACGAAGATACAACCCAACCTAGCTACTAACCACCGAAGAACGTGCGGACGGTTGTTGGTACAAATCTAGCGACATCACCTAGCTCATGGAATAAGCGACATCATCGAGGAGGCAGGACAGCGACTTCTAGGTGAAGGGGTTGCTCCATGGGAATGGTGAGCGGTAGTGGTTACCATAGCCGATGCCGCCAACCTCCTTTTTGACCTATGTTGCGTCCGGGATGATTACAGTAGGTAAGTATCATGATGTGTAACTAATGGGTAATCGTACATTGTCAGATTTTTCCCCCTACATATGTATGACTTAATCCATGATTTCGTAGGAAACAACCCGAAACAGGCGGTGCAAGCCTGAAAGGGCCTTTGTCTGCCACAACCATTATCGCATACACAGCAACACCTGTTTCAACAAATACCGCCGTTTCGATCCTGCGTGTCTACAAGTACTTAGTCAAAATGAGACCACGTAGAACCATGGTCAACCTCGCCGCTATATCAAACCCACTTACCTTAAGCTCCGATTCCCCGCCTTGTGAGTGAGCATTCTCCGCTGCGGCATGGCCCCGTTGGAAGGCGACGGTCTAGGGACCTGACTCGGCAAGGTATCGCGGTCATCGCGCGCGGGGGCTTCGCCATCTGCCGGCGGCAGGCGATCTAGGTCTAGCGGCCGGTCCGGGAGGCCGCTCTCATCGCCAGTACCGGCACCCCCGAATTCAACCGGTCCCTCGAGCTTAGTTAGATTGGTCATATATAGGTTAATAGGAGGCTGAAACTGAGACTGGGGACGAGCAATCGGCGGCGCCGGGGCTGCATTCGAATTAGTCGAGACAGGTGCAGCAACAGGGGCGATCGGCTGGGGTCCGGGGAAGAAGGAGTCCTGCGCAAGCTTCATGGAGAGCTCGCTGCCGAGGAATAGTGAGTCTTTGCGCGTCTGTCTGAGAGACTTCGCCGTAGGCTGCGGCTCGCCATTTCCAAAGTTCAAATCCGCTGCATCGACCGGCATCGTGATGGGTGACTCCGTGAACTTGGTGTCGATGATGAGGCCTGAGCTGGCCCCTCTTCTGGGCGGCTTCGGTGGAGTCGGCGACGACGGGGCTGCCGCGTCGTGACTGGGGCCAGTCGCCCAGCTTGGCTCAAAGAATTCCGAGCTGCGTATCTGGTGTGAGATGCCGAAGAGCTCGTCGCTCGCCTTTTTCGCAGGACCGCGGTAGGGAGTGTGGTTCGCAGCCCTCTCGAAGTTGGCGCGGTACGGCGCGACAAACTTCTGCCGGTCCTGCATTGTCGGCTCCTGCTGCCCTTCCTGATGCGTCCCCCTGGCGGCTGACACTGACCTGTCGAGGCGCTCGGAGGTCGTCGCTGGCGGCGGTGGCAGCGATTTGGTCTGCCAGCTGGCGATGTCCTCGACGGGGCTCTTGCTCACGCGCTTCACCTGGAACCTAGACAGCGGCCGATAACCCGCGCGGACGAGGTGCTTGTTGATTTCCACGCTGACGCGCAACTCGGCACGGTCTAGTGTACGGTCGAGGAACGACCGCCGAGAGGCGAGGTTCTCGAAATATGTGCCGGCAGCGGGGCTAGGGCTGCGGCTGCGGCTCCAGCTACTCTTCTCCTCGTGTGCCATTGAGAACGGCGCTGAGGACGGAGATGGAGAAGCGAGCGGAGACCAGGCTGCGCGGGGCCCCGATGACGTGCCGGTCCGGCTGCTGCTTCGGCTCCCATACGATCGGGAGAGACGATAGCTGCGCGTGGAGCTGCGTCTGGATGACGGCGAGACTAATGCCGGGGATACAGACGGAAACATGGCCTCCGGATCGATGGGACTAGGCGGGATGCTCGGCCCGTGGAGCGAGCCGCTGCTTGTTAGCTCTACTAGGTCGGGACTACTGGATCTCGTTGCTGCTGCCGCGGCAGAGGGAAAGCGGTGCATGTTATGCTCCAACAGCTCGTTCATGCGTGATGACTGAATGCCCTTTCCAGGAGCAGGGTTAGCGTGGCGAGGGGCATGTGAAAATGTCGCGCTGCTATACGTGCTGAGACGGTCATCATCGGACTCGTCACCATTGTCGCCACGAATCGGAGCGCCGTACAGGCTAAGTTGCGGGCTACGGGACTGGCGCTTCTCGCTCTTGGGCTTGTTCTTGGTTGAACTGCTCTTCCTCGGGTTGTAGGCGGAATATGACGTCGAGGCGCTGGACGACGGGTGACTGGCGATGTCGCCGCCCCGATTTGGCTTGCGCTGGAGATACGTCGGCTTCTGTGGCTTATAATGAAGGGAACCCGAGCGCTTATGGGCCGACTCTTCACCGCTGCAGACGCTAGCAGGTTTTGTAGAGGAAGACCCATCGCCCGATGCATCGGAGCGTTGAGAGCGTAGGTTCTCGCGCAGCTCTTGCTTCAGCCTTAGCTCTGCCCGAGCCACATCCAGCCTGGCTCTCAGGAGGCCGTTCTTGGGCTCGATGCTCGCAGAGGCCTTCTCGGTACCAGGGGTCGCGGCGGCGCAGTCAGAAGCACGCCGGCACGGGCCCGTTATGCGTCGTTCGTCATCACCACCGTCGCCACCGACGTCAGTCAGCGCGCGTCTGATGGGAGGCACCGTCGGCGCTGGCCTGTCGAAGATGACGACCTCGGTGCTTGCTTTACTCGAGACATCCCAGTCGCCTTTTCCGTCGAGGTCGATCGAGGCAGCGAATGACCGATCATACTCGGACTTGCTGACACTGGCGACACCGGGACCATAGAGAGCTGACCTGGTGCCGAGCTCTACGAGTCTCCTGAGACTCTCTGCGGTAAGCGCCGTCATGGTAGATAAATTACGAGGGAAAGAAATTATATAGGGATATCAACGACTGTTTTAGAGTGGATCAGTAGGGAACCGGTCTAAGACGATCGTACTCTGAGAAAGGGGCGAGCTGCGATCGGGGGGAAGGGAAAGGTATATACTCAGGGGCTGCCTAGATTGAACGACTAGTGCGTTAAGGGTCGTTTTTGAACAAGAGGTTTGTTACCGGTTGTGTGATACGAGGAAATATTGAGCCTGGTTACGAATGTACCTTCGGCGGATTTATCCATTGAGCAAACTCCTTGCTACTTGGCCAGCCCTCCTTTGGGCCTCGAATAACAATCCCCGTTGTTCATGATCTCTTTCTCTCGAGGTCTTTTGTTCTGTAACTAGATTGTTGTAGCTCCAGCAAAGGACTTGAACAGGGACCCGATGTAAACTCCTGATACATTTCGATCTTGACTATCCTCCTAGAAATCACGGCTATCCTTGTTAATGTAACATCTGTCGCTGCGCTCACTCTAGTCGAAACCAATACTCAGTTCGGTGAAAGAACAGAGATATCATGCCAAAGTGTAGACTATCAACTAGCCAAAAGGCTGGACAACGCCCCCCGGCCGTGCTAGTAGCAGTTAGCTAGTGTGCCCCCCCCATACCGACTAAGCATTAAGCCATGACCGTGAAGTTAGTTACTGTAAGAGTGGTTGTGAAATATGGTGAGTAACTCAAGAATCGATTTCCATAGGTATACTGGCAGAGCCTCCCTGTACTTTGTTCCAGACTATTTGCAGCACAAAGGAAACAGGAAATACCATGCTAAATTCCGGGGAGTTTAGTCACAAAGAATTCTCAGAAGCAGTCGTCGAAAGGGAGAGAGTGTAGCGATTGTGGGCTGGCCAGGAGTGGATACTGAGTTTGCACCCATCTGAAGGATATTCGATTGCTGCATATATCTCTTATGTAAGCACGAGCGTCCTCCTTGCATAGGCTACTCGGTTAAGCAATTTTACTGCTATAGTGGTGAAGTTTGACGGGGGTACAGGATGGATCCATGGAATTTCCAAAAAAGCTGTTGGTCTTCGATAGATAGTGCTATGTACATCAACCCCGGCGACCAACTGGCAGAACAGATATATAATCGTCATGTAAAATTACGAACCAAAAACAACCCCAACCTCGAGATCGACCGAGTCCAGTCGCATCGGTAAATATGCCTGCCCGCAAGGCGCGCGCCGGCCCCATGGAGATCAACCGCCCCAAGCGGGGGCCGAAGCCGTTCCCAGGGACGCGGCGGAAGAGGTGCGACCTCCGGGTGCCGCCGCCGCAGCCCATCATACGCCCGAGGAACACGTACACGAGGAAGCGGCGAACCGATGTGCTGATGTGGCTGATCCACCACAAGATCCCCGAGGAGAACCGGTTCCGGCGCGGCGACTCGTACGCCTACACGCGGACGCGCGCCGGCATCGCGCCGCTGCCGGTACACGAGGAGAACGAGCGCCGCCGCAAGTGGGCCAACGGAGAGACCATCTACCGCGCCCCGACCTACAAGGACGCCGAGCGCTTCTGGAAGGTCCCCGCCGGCTCCATCTGCCAGTGGTGGAAGAAGCGGGAGAAGTACCTCCCGCCCCACGAGCTCGAGCGCGCCAACCTCATCCACGATCTGTACATGACCGGAGTCCCGGCGAGAAGCGAGTCTTCCGGGGAATCAGGTTCCGCTACGCAGCAGCAACCCGCCGCGGCGCAAAATGGTGACACCCAGTCGGGCCGTGCGGGTCCGGGAGGCCACCAGAGCCCCACCGTGATCGACGACGACGATATGGATACCAGCGATGAAGACGAGCCCGCTCCTGAGAACACCGGCATGGAAGAGTTCGACGACGAAGAAGAGACTGAAAATCAGGATGCACAAAGCAGCCATGTCCGAAACGCCGAAGCGGAAGCAAATGAGACGGAGAACACCCAGCACGATGAGCGTGCCAACGGAGAAAACGAGAGTTCGTCCGAAGATGCAGATGCGGATGCAGATGCGGACGATGAGCAGCCATCAGGGGAGATGCCCGGGTTTGGCGACGCTCAAGCTGGGGATTTCGACGAGACCCATGCTGCCATATTCCGAGTGCGGAGGGTCTGAAACAGCGGTCTATCAACGGCAATGGCATGTGGTCCGCGGACCGTTTTTGAAAGCGCTCGTAGGGCCTTCAATACGTATCGTCTGCGAGCTGCCAACCTGGCTCTGCCAGATACTTTTTGGGTTTTCTATTTACGACGAGTTCTAAGGAATTTTACCGATGATTGATCCATAGCACAGCCGTGCAAATATAGGAGTCCGCCCACTGAACGTCACATCCGTTCGAACCTAACCCTAACCTGCTACTGAAAAGCCCAGAGTTATCCAGGAAAGGTATATTCCTGGATGCCTACGATGTCAAAAGCTCTACAAGGCTCACGGAAAAGCGCTCTCTTTCTCCATCACAAAATCCACGACGAAGAACAGGGGAAAGATCTGCTAGAGTCCTTAGCAGGAGCAAAGTTTAAGGGTAGACTTGACATTTACACACAGAAAGCAGTACGCGCATTCCCCGGGGGAGCTCACTACTGCTGTTCTGAATAGCAAGCTACCCTGGAAGGTTGAGTGGGCTCCTACTATGGCGCGTCGCGAACTCCCTTTGCTAAATCTTCGCACTGGATATTATACCGATACTTTAGCTTCATGTAAGTAGTAGAGAGTGACGACCGATCTTCAGATTCGGCGTAGGCGAGTGGCCGACACATCCGTGCACCAGTAGTAGAAGACGAGCGGACATAAGAATGGTGGACAAATAAAGCATGTCTATTTCAGTGATCTCATTACCATTGGGATGTATGCCATTATGCCTCTTGATTAATCCGTCTATGTACTAGTGCCCTAACTAGTATCCACCATCCTATGTCCATGGCAAGCGGGCATCTGAAGTTTCTTGCCTCAAAAGCCGATCCATCGTAATGGTGGCCTTTGGGCAGTATGCGGAGCAGGATTCTGAATGTTCCAAGTCGTTTCGCCTCATTCGCCCCAGTCGCCGGTGCCATGCATATCAACAAACGGAGAGGACCGTTAATGTGTTGGCGAATCCCCCTGAGATCATGTCGTCGTCAAAACTCCTTACGTAGGTAATCATCCTCCAACTACAACTTTTCGAAAAGCAGCAACATTATGGACAAAGGCTGGCTAAACTATGTTATAGTTTCCTCGAGATGGTCTGGTGGTGCATCTTACTTTTTCTGCGAGCCGCAGTATGGCTATCAAGCGACATAGCGGTATCCCGGAGCACCGTCGACCGTCTCAGCACGCTCGACGTACTCGCGGGCGAGGAGATTCTCGATTCGGGTTTTTATGAGAGGAACATCTGGCTTGAACTGATTGCTAAGGACCTGTATGACTTCGGTAATGAGCTGGGAATGGCCAAGCTCTTTCCGCTGCTTCATGATGCGAACAATAGCGGCATCGATGATGTATTTGCGGGTTTCCAGATTCTTTTGGTCGGTATCCTTACGCTCCTCGTCGGTCTCGACCTTGCTGGACGCGTTGACAGCCGGCACCTTGAGCTTGATGGCCTTGCTGATGAACTCGCGGTTAAAGGTGAACCGGTCTCCCGGTCTGGCCGCAGCTTTCGTCTGCGGCTCCTTCACTAGGACTCTGTATGTCTTGATGACGGAGAGTGAGGTCAGCACGTTGATAAGATCTGCCTGTGGGATATTTGTCTGTGCCTGGATCTCCTCAAAAGAGAGCCATTCGCCTTCCGGGAGATCATTGAAGAGCAAGAGGACGACCATGCCATATGTCGAGACGTTGAGCTCATAACGACGGTCTTTGCTAAGCGGACCAGACGTCTTCCCCGGCATTTTGGGGAAGATACACTTAACGTCTGCGCTTCCTGCTGTCCCGACCCAGGTGAGGACGCGACCGTTACGGTTCTTGGTGTAGAACTCGAAGAAACTAGCTTGAAGCCTCTGAATCTCGCGCGGATACACGATGTCGACCTTCGGACCATCAGCGATACTGGATTGGCGTCCCATGACCTCCTTTGGCCAATTATTTCCAGCAAGCACGCTGATGTTGAGGTCGATCTGATTTTCCTCGACTTCGCCAAGGCCACGGACATGATTGCGGTATTCCTCGGTTGTCGTCTTGGATGTATGCATGTCTCTAAACATGCCTTCAAACTTCTGGGTGAAGTTATTACCGAGTTCTCGCTTCATGCGAGAGATCATCTCGCTCTCGACCTCCTGACTCTCGGACTTGCCGTGTAGTAAGCGCCGGGCCAGGTGCTTCTGGTAATATTGCTCGAATTTGTCCTTCTCGTTGAGATAGCGTATGAGCGTAATCGCCTTATCCAGAACAATGTCAACCTCCGCTTCGGTCTTGCCCTTGATACCGCGTTTGAGATTGTCGTCTATGAACAGAGAAACATACTCGGAGCTCCGACCAAACTGGTTGATGAAATCCGAAAAGCTCTTGGTGAGGGCAGTCTGGAGGATGAGGTCTTCGTCGAAGCATTTCTCCCAAAGGCGATCGAACTTGTCCTTCAGCATCAGCACGTCGTCAACCCACTTGATGGCTGCTGCAGTCTGTTGCGCCACAGTGTTGAGCGGCTTGGCCTTGGCCTTCTCAGCACCGTCGGCGGCTTCTTGCGCATCAGCCTGCTGCTGGGCGATGGAGAAATCGGTGCTCTTCAAAGTCTTCTCAATCTCATTGCCCAGCTCTATAACCCGAACCGAAAGTCCGTCGCGAAGGGCCGACTTCCTAGGGTCAACACGCGACACAAGCTGGTATAGGATGCTAAGATCCTCGATTCTATCATTGTCGATCATGGCTCGAACACCGCTTCCTTCGAAGTTGAGAAACTCGTCCAGGTGTTTCACTATGAGTTCTTGTTCGACGACGTTCGAGATCTTGCTATGAGTCACAGGCGAAACGATAGTCTGGCAGCGGTCAGCCTCTTCGGCGAGTCGTCGCTGGGTATACCGGAGCCAGGCGCTGGCATCTGCTTCGCGAAGCAACTTATCGCACTCTGCCTTGTAGAAGGCGTGGCTGTTGTTGATGTAGGCGGGTTCGAAGGTAGTTAGATATAGACGCTCGTGCTCGTGTTCTTCGTCCGTCTCGGAGAGGGCCTCGAGCATGGAGATGCAACTCTTCAGTAAGGCCTTGTCAATGACGTCGCCCTCCCTCTCCATATTGATCTGATCGAGAATGGTGGCGTTGAGGATGTCGAAAACTAGACAAGGGGAGCCCATCTCGTGGAGGCTAGACCGCAAGATGTGGTCTCGGTATAGGCCGATGGTGGCAGCAAAAATGGGAGGTGTTCCCTCGGTCTCTTGAGTGAAACCCCGATCGAGGTACATTAAGATATCGGCGATCATATTCATGCTCATATTGTGATTCTCCCACGACGATCGAATGCCCTTCAAGAACCTCTCGCCCATGGACCGCCGCTCGACCACGCTCGTACCGGGCACATCATCGAGAGTTATGCTGATAAGGTTCTTGGTGATCAAAGCCCAAATAGGAGGGCGGACTTGCTCAGCGAACCATCCTTCCTCGAACTGCTTCACCCTGTCATAAAGCTGCGGCCCGGACTTCTTAAGGACTATCTTGTAGGAATATCGGTAGAGCTGCTCGAAAGAGAGTTTCCCGGCGTTTCTATTGTGGATATCGACAAGCGCATCTCGGAGCTTCTCCCAGCAGTTCTCGAAATCGTCAGGATTCCCAGGCTGAACCATAGGCTACTGCCAAGTTAGCAGAGGAGGTTTCCTAGGGACTCTGCGACATGTCTGGGGTTGGTGAGAAGGAAATAAGCGACATACCCTTCGCGGAGGGCGAATGCGGCCGCCTCGCATCCCTCCCCGACCCGTGATCATCTTGCATATAGATGTATGGGAAGGAAACCGGAGTTAGGACTGATGGTTGGTACGTTGCCGAAGTCCTATCGATGATATCTCGGTACGGTAGCTAAGCACTCCCAAGTGGGTGTTTGTTGGAGTATGTTGCCCTCAAAGAAGGGACCAGGAATAGGCAGAAGATGAAGAATAAAGGCGGGTGGTAAGGCAAGTACGCATGGCGGTCGCAGGCTCCAAAGTTGTTTACTGGAAAAAGAGAGACAAGATCAAGATAAGGCTCGTTCTATGCAAGTACGCCAGTCGAGTAGAACTATATCCAAAGGCCAAAGAAACACAGGACATAAAGGCAAGACGTGGGGTGTCGGAAGCTGGAGCCAGAACGGTCCAGGAGGAAGGGAAGGGGCGTGTGCAAATGCAGAAAAATAATAATAACAACGGGTAAGTAAGTCGTAGAGCTCGACAATATAAAATCAAATTCAAGAGCTACATATAGTACGTTGAGGCGTATGTTGAAGCCGCAGGGGAGTGGCGAGGCTGAGAATATGCATCATCAGGTAGGTATGTACAGTATGTAGTGTGGAGGTTGCTTGTTTGGTAGGAAGGTACCTAGTAATTGAGGTAGCACCTATCCTCCCTGGCAACTCGTCCGCTGGTGCATACATCATGGATTTGTATCTGCCTAGTAGGGGATGGAATCACGGAATTTGGCATACCAATTGCCCCAATGCCGCGTTAACTGGACGATGCAGGGGCAGGTAGAAGCGGTGGAACCTCATTGGACATATAAACCAAAACCACGGAAAAAAGTACACCCCTACTTCGTGTAACTGGGGATGGACGGATGAAAATGATAAGAAGCCCGGATTCAAACCGACAAAGATTTCTCGAGCAGAATATTCTCGCGGGATCGCGAGTTAAGAAGATCTATTGATCTTCCCCCCGACTCTGCCGCCTTAACCACTATCTTGCACCCATTGCTTGTTTGTCAAGTGCTGGTAAGAGGAGGAGGGGTGTTAACAAGTCTAGCCTATACACACGCGGCGCGGGAAGACTTCGGCGGATCGTATAGGCGCGGGGGTCTCGAGGGGCAAAAAGTCGGTCGGCCAGGCTTGGATGGGCGGGCCGGCGGGAGCAAGGAGAGGGCGGGGCCTATCTACGGGACTTAAAAAAATTCTATAAGGAGATAAAAGTTTCCTAACCGAGCTAAGTTAGAGAATTCCAATGAGCTTATCGCGATTCCCGAAACCCTTGAAGCAATGTTTTACCACCGCTATCCAGGGTAAGTCGCCTCTCTAGGGTAGAGCCCACTAAACGGCATCCATCCTCATATCCTCCGCCTCATCAGGTCTTAAGGCTTTGAGGTCGTCTGCTCAGTGACGTGCCAAGGAAGAAATGACCAACCTTTTCTTAGGTATGATCTGAAAATGGCTTCAAGACTGGGCAACAGCATGCTCCGCCCAATAGCGAGCTCATCTAGAGTTCTTACCTCCGCCCCCCGTCCATATCCACGCCTACCTCGGACTCTACAGCCTCTACATGCATCCCGCCGGTCGAAACATACGATACCGAGACCACCACCACGTTTGCCGCCGTCATCTACTCCGTCCGCTAACCCCTCCGCCGCACCATCTCCCGGGAAGAAACCGAGGAAACAGCTCGAACCCCATTATCGGTTGACCTTCACCTGCGTCCCCTGTAGTGGTCGCTCTTCTCACACCGTTTCGAAACAGGGATACCACCATGGCTCCGTCCTCATTACATGCCCCTCATGTCGCAACCGCCACGTCATCAGCGACCACCTCCACATCTTCGGCGACCGTAAGATCACCGTCGAGGACCTCATGCGGGAGCGCGGACAGTTGGTCAAGCGGGGAACTCTGGGAGAGGACGGGGATGTTGAGTTCTGGGAGGACGAGACAGTCGCCGATGAAGCAGATAACGCCACCAGCGATGCCGTGAAGGAATTAGACCAACTAGGAGAGGAAGAGGCGGCTAGCCGACTGCGCGAGACGAGGGACCCGTCCGCCCAGTCGACCAATGCAACAGCAATCCCGTCGCCACCTCTGGGAACGGGAAGCGCTCGCCCGACGGTGGACGGTACATCACATTCCCAGTCCCTACCCTCCACGCGACGGCAATACTCCAGTAGGAGACCGGCTCTCCGTACAGCCATGTCGCCGGTAGGCTTCGAACGTGAAATAAACGCTTTGCGTGACGTGCTTCGCGACGAGGTCGAAGAGGAAAAGATGCATCCGGGCCGGGCTCAGCCTTTGTCTTCGTCTCTACCTATCGGTCGATTACCCGCTGCCGAGAACTTCAGAAAAAGGGAAGATATATCTTCCCCGAATGGGTTTACCATCACCAAAGTAGAGTCCGGGAACCCAAGCCGCAGAGTTCTCAAGAAGATGCGTGAAAAGGCGGCAACGTATCACGGCTGGACCGGTGTGATACCCCAGAACGCCCGTCCGAATCCGAACGAGCTTTGGGCCCAATCGAAGGCCGAAGGTAAGCGAAGCGTGCTCGACCGCCTCCCAAAGGAGGAGGCTATCGTCCACGCCCAGCGATCCATCAGGAAAAGCCACGAGGGGAATCCGTTGGCGTTCAACGTCTTCTCCAAGGTCGTACCGAAGAAAATAGAAGCCCTCGAGGCCAAGTTCGCGCATCTAGAGAGACCCCTACCCCGCTCATATTGGCCGGGTCCGGGTAGCCACGACGCCTCGACTGATTTTGAGCTTCCCCGGGGGTCGCGAATGCTGGCCGAGATGATAGGGCGAGCAGCGACCCCCCGCCTGGCTCAGCCCACGGCGCCCAAAGAGGCGGGATCGGAATCACCGTCTATGTCTGGCGTCCCCGGTACAGTATCCGCCCATGCTGGTGCTGATGTCGCCCGCGCCGCCGGTGAGGAGCCACAGGAGACGGACCCACCCGCCGGTGGGTCCAGAGGGAGGTATTCGGTCTTGCGCCGCGTCTCGATACCGCGAGAGAAGAAACCCCATCTACCGCCGCGCAACGGCGCCCCTCCGCGCAACAGCGTCCCGCCGTGGGAACGCCGGGCCGTTTTCGGCCCAAAGGGAAGCGGGCCCTCCTCGAAGTCTAAGTCTAACAATGGTCGAGACGACATGGACATCTGGGGCGACGAAGCTATGTCCGCTGATCTGCGGCGAATGATTGAGTGGGGCACGGCCAAGGGCAGTTCGAAGCGGGATGATGGACCGCCGCCGATTTAACGAATGAATTTTACGATGGCAGATACATGAAGTCGCTTGATCAAGCAGCCTCCGGTACGAAAAACGTACATAGATGTATAATAGTACTGTATATCACCGCTACTTTAGCATTCGAGCCTGGTGCTCATGTAGCACCGGGGTTCACCTGCCCACGCCGTACAAGGGCGAGTCGGCACGCTGAGAAGGCATTGTGGAACTCGTACTCATCGCATTACCAGAGCCTCTAGTGCAGTATAAAGTTTCCATTCGTACTCGCATATCGAATTCTCCCAATCTAAACAAGCCCACGCCCCTAAATCATGATTTTGCTGCCCTCTTCTCCTCTCTTCAATCAACAGCTATCTACATCTATATGGGTATCAGCTCTCGCCACCCACGATAACCAATTACACATACCGCCCGGCAACCCTCCTATTTCTCTGCTCGACACCCTTCTCCTTCCGCCTCTTCACCTTCTTCTCCATGCGGCCCCTCTTCCAGATGCCGAAGCGCTCGGGTTGGCTTACGGCCTCGATCTTGCGCTTCTTGCTACGGGCCTCGCGCCGGCGCCGGGCCTGCTCGCGCACCGCCAGCAGTGTCGCCGTGTAGGCGGTCGTGCCAACGAGCCGCTGCAAAGCGTCCATGGCCTCGGCAGCGCCCGTCCTGAGCGCCTCGTGGCGCGTCCGGAACTGCTCATCCGCCGAGTAAGGCGCCGGGATCGAGGGGTCCGTGAGATGCGTCAGCGGCGCGAGGAGCGTCTTTAGGGACGGCTGGAGGGACTGCGTGGGGAGCGTGTTCAGGAGGATGCTGAGAATCTCAAGCACCGCTACCTTGGGGATCAGCGCCGGGGCTTTGGGTGGCGTCTCTTCAACGAGAATGTCGGAAAACCAGGTGAATAGGGTGAGCAGGGTGACGCGACTGGAAGTCGTGTTGTCCTCCGTATCCTGTTCTTTCTCTTCTTCGCCAATGCCGTCCCATTCTTCTTCTTCAGGCTCTTCGCCTTCGCCACTTGGATCTGGTGAGTCGCCATCTAGGGGGGCGGCATCCATGAACGTGGAAAGCATCACGATGGCACGACTGGCCTCAGTAGCCAATTTCTCGTCCAAGGGAGGCGGGCCTTCGATGTGAGGTTGATCTTCGATATTGACGAGCAGAGGAACTTCCTGATTTTTCTTCTGCAACTTTCTCTTCCATCTCGAGATAACTCCCGGGTTCAATACACCAACAGTGTGCGCTGCTAACCGACTTATCATCGATGCATCCAGAACAAGACCACAGGATCCCGTGACGGGTTGAGTCACGCCGGCCTCTTTGTGCTTCTGGTAGAAGTCCGTTAGGTATGTTGTGAGTAACCGCACGCTAAAGAGCTTAGCACCCGGGTCGGGATGGGAGAGTGGCGCAGGGATTAATTGCCAAAGCGGTTCATGTGCCAGAACAATAGTAGGATGCTTATCCACAAGAATGGAAATAGCCTGTAGCACCGTATTGACCAAATCCGCATCTTTGGAGTACGTCGAGTAGTTCTCCAAGGTGCGAGTCATGGCATTGATCAAGAGCTGGAGATCTTTCCGGTCATTCGATGCAGGCTCCCTGGCTTCGAAGTAAAGGGCAAAAGCCTGGACTGCAAGTCGCAGAACTGGCAAATTATCGACTTGCTCCAACCAGTTCCGGGCCAACGTCAAGAACTTGGAAGTCCGCTTTTTGTCTGCCTTCCGAAAGATTTCCTTTATGAGCTCACCTGCTGCTAGCCGGCATTTCTCGCTGTCATCGTTCGCTAGCACCATGACGAGAGGGATGAAGCAGTTTGTGGTGATCTCCTGCACAAAGTCATCGGCAGACTTCATCAACAAAAGATGGATAACCTCCATGACTGACAGACGACCACCTTCTCTCTCATATTTCAAGTTCGCCACAACGAAGCTTAGCTGTTTAGCCCACCTGTTCTTCTTCTGTGGGTAGTCCCGGAGAAACTGGAAGAACGCGCCCCGGGCCAGGTCCCGCGTGTTTTTATCGTCGTTCGTGATCATGATGGCGCCGACGTAGTCGAGTGTGTCATATACCGCGGCCGTCTCTATCCTCCGGTCTAGTACCGATCGGAGGAAATTGAATGTGACATGGCGGTACAACGGCTCTGTTAGATCGTCTTTGAGTTTGCCCAGGAGCATGTCGACGGTTGTCTCCTTGATGACCACGTCACGCCTATCTCGGAGGATAACCGCGATGAGTTTAAGCGCGGTTTGGGCTAGGTCTGTCGTAGTGGACGTGGACATTGAGATGTTCTTGGTAGCCTCCTTGGCGGCTACCTTGTAAAGTTTGCTAGCATCATCGGTCTTGAAGGGAACCTTGACCAAGACTGTCAGGAGCTTGAAGGCAGCTATTTTGACTTCCTCTTCCCCTCCGACGATCGCGTCTCCCAGTATTGGAATGAAGCCGGTTATGTTACCCGCATTTCGAAGGCTATCATGCTTCTTGAAGGCAGACCGCAACACATCGATCGCAAACCGGACGAGTTTGTACGTGTATTTGTTCGTTGTTCCACGGTCTCCGCTCTTCTTGGCGCCCTTCTGAACAAGATACCTCTTGAGTCTTGGATCCAGCTGTGGTTCGGCTTCTGGCTTTTCGCTCTCATAGGCTTTCTGAATGATTTCGTAGCAGAGCACCAGAGTATCCCGGCTTTCTGCGGCAGCATTGGTGAGCAAGCCGTTGGCGATTCGCGACAAGAGCTCGTCGATCTTTCGTACCATACGGAGGTCAAGCTTCTGAAGCAGTAAGGCCTGGAGGGGACGAACAAGTTCGACGATGTGGCTGACAGAAGCCGCACGAGCAATGAGCTCCATCGAATCTTGACTCTTGCTACTCTTGACTTCCTTCATCTTGCTCACGTACTCCTCTGCATCCTTTTCCTGGCCTGTAGCGCCAAAGATATCATCCATGATGATCGTAACGATGTTTTCGAGGCAGTAGTCGACGTCGCCAGGTTTAAGATCGGGTATCACAGTAACTAGGATGGTGTGCATAGTATAAGACAGGACGTGGAGTTGGTAGCCCTTCGTGAGCGCGCCTCGCAATTCATTGAGTACAAATCCGAGGCAGGATGGACCCAAGAGCGATGACATCTTCGCGAGCGTATCCCGCGCCATCTCACGGGATTCCCATGCCTTGCTTCGTAGAATGTGGCATATATCTGTAAGCACGCCGGGCAGCTTTTGGTTTAGAGATTCGACTGAGAGCAGCTTCAAAACTTTCACAATGATTATACCGACAGGCACCCGTGAGCTGACAGTCGTTTCGTCTTTCTCGTGTATGTAGTCCAGCAGCGGCGGCAAAATGTTGTTCAGGACATCTTCGTTGAACTTCTCCATTGTGGGCATCGTGCTGGCAAGGCGGCGTTTCTTCAACGGTGAGCTTGCCTCGGCACCGTCAATATCCATGGACTCTGAAGTTCTCTCTACGGCTGCAAGCGACAGCGCATCGACAGTTTTGCCAAGTAATCGGATCAGTTGCTTCCGAAGGTCTGGCTTCGACTCTATATAGCTGATGTATCTCCGCAGCATCGCGCGGTACTGTGGCCACTCCAGAGAAACGGCCAACTCCGCAATGGTAGTCCCGGCCTGGGCTCCAACACCACGGTCATCACTACCGTCCTCTCGATTGAAGATGAAGTGCTCTAAGAGGGGAATGAACACGTGCGCTATATTGCGGCTGCTCAGCTCGGCTTGGTGATTAACCTTTGACAGCAACTGAAGCGCTCGCATCTGTCTCGTAGCGGCAGGACTTAAGATATCGAAGAAGAAACTTGCTTCTGACTCTTTCATATCCGGGCTCGGATTAAGTCCGACCAGGTCATTGATAAGAGCCGAGCCCGGCATCTTCGATACCAAAAATCCAAGGAGCCTCATAGTCTCGCGCCTTACCGTCTCCGAAGGTTCTCGTACATTTGACTGAATAGCCGGATACACAACACTCGAAATCATATCCTCGTATCTTTCTTTCTCTTGACCACCCACCAGGGCTGCTTCTTCGATGAATCTACAGAGGCAATCTGCGGAATTTGACGACAAAATTCCGTACTCTTCATCGTTCTTAACATGGAAAATCATGTTGTGGATCAACGGCTCCCAGTTTCGAGCAGTAAACGGGATTTCCCTAGACTTCGAGATAGCATTGAAAGCTCTTAGACGCCTCTCATAGTCAGGTTCGTCAATGCGGCTCCCTTTGTAAGAGTTGAGCTCAAAACAGAGCTTGGAAATCTCCAAAGACGCCGCTGAGTCCTGGGCGAGCACCATGAGAATCCGAGGTAGGGCCTCCCGACTACTGCGGTCCTTGAAGAAACTGGAAAGAGTCGCGATGGTCGAGTAGATGCGATCGGTCAGGACTGAGCTGATCGATTCTTTACCAATTTTGAGGAGATTTTCGAGCATTGAGAGAATGTTCCCTTTGATCTTGGGATTGACACGTCCCGAAGGCTGGTTAAGGAGGTAGATAGAAACGTCAACGAGGTCTTCAACGTGACCGGACTCCTGCAGCATCGGAGAGAGTTCGATCACAGCCTCTACGCAAGCCCCCAGTAGATCCTTACCAGTATCCACTTGCGCCTTGAGAACACTGCTGATTCCGGTTAAGATAACATTTGCGTTGGGGTCCAGCAATTCTTCTCTGATGAGCTCGCTGAACTCAAACTCTGCAGCAGGCTTCCGAGAAAGGTTCACGATACTGCGAATGATGTTTAGCGCAAAAATTTTGACCTCCTCCTTCGTCCTCGCCATCGTCAGACATTCTGCCAATTTTGGAATAATCCTCCTGTCATCGACGAGGAACATGGCCGTATTCGGGATGAGCGAAATGATGGAAAGCAACTGAAGTGTTCCGGACACACCCTCGGTGTTCTCGACCGGGAGATTCTCGATCCTTGGACCGATGACTTCTCGAATTATAAGGTCCTTGTAAGGATTCCAGTCGAAGTTGGGAGCCTGGCGCAAGAGTGCGACCAAACATTTCAGTGACGCGTTGCGGACAACTCGATTCAAAGAAGTCTGCGAAACGTAATCTGCTTCTGCTTTTTCATCCTCCTCTTCGCCGTTGCTTTGTCGTAGTTTCCGACAAGACCGCACGAGGCAGTACAGTACAGCATTTAGTACATTTCTTGTATACGGGAAAATATTCTCGCCGAGTTCATGGATCATTGCTTCCATCATTCTCAGAAATCCAGCTTGCTTTCGAACAGCGAGAATATCTTGCTCTAGAACATCCTCGTGGATTCCAGAGTCTTCAACGATCTGGACCCCGCGGAGCTCACCGAGGGCAATATCGAGGAAGTCCCCCATATCATCGACACTGAGATGCCTGAGAACAGCAAGCCTCGTTGCATGTTGTCCATTACGGCCGCTTGCGATGCCCCTTTTAGAGATAGTCCTGCCGTATAGCAGCCTCAGTAAGACAGGCATCAACTCAGAGCGGTGCTCGGGCTGTATCCGCTTCTCTCCTTGGAATAACAGGGTAAGTTCATTCTTGAACTTGGCCTCATCTAGAAGAGCTTCGAGATTCTCCTGGTAAGGAGTAATACCATCCTGTTTCCATGTCAAGATTGACTTGAGGGCAGTCTTTTGTACGTCTAAATCGCCATTCGCAAGTTGTCCAAGCAACGCTTGATATACTTGTTGGCTGTGATATAGGACCTTCGGGTTCGAAAATTGCGCAAAGACGCCGAGAAGAGCCTTTCTGTCAGAGACAGACCATGGCTCCCCAGAAGCATGATCCATTGCCTCGGCATGGTCATCCTGCTGTTCGTCGGTATCGAGACTCCAGGAGAGGAGGAACGGGACTAATCTACGAGACTTCTTTTCGGCTAAAGCCGGGGCAGCTGAGAGAACCTTCAATGCTTGTGACCGTGCACTAGGCGAGAATTCGGGGACAAGACGCTGTTTTCCCTCGAAAGCTTGAAGCAGGATCTCAGGGGAGTTGGTAACAACGTGTTCTACGTCCTTAGCCCGATCATGTAACTTTGCGAGGTTGAGGCACTCGAAATCTGTTAGCCCCCCATGCGACGAAGCGGTTGCGTCTTTCACGGGCCCTTCCCAACGCTTTGACGGGGTTTCCAGCCACCGAAAAGCGATGTCAGACACGGCTTCCTCACCGGGTTTAGTCCTGCAAATTTGCGACAGAGCATCCACGGCAGCATCCCAGACCGGTGCTAAGCGCACAGTCAACATACCGAAGAGGAACGAAGGTACTGCATGCTGAAGCCATGAATCCCGCGTCAACTGGGGATAATTCATGGCTAGCTTGCGAATATACATCGTGATAGCACGTACACTCTGTAAATTCAGAGGCATCTCCTCGGTTTGAAGCATAATCGCATGACACTCTAGCTGGTCCGGCACCAGCTCAAGCTTGCCAAGCAGTCTCAGGGAGGCCAATCTGTGTTCGTGCGAGGGCGTAGACAAGTTCTCCACGAGGCTCTTCAGCAGGGGATCCTCATTTTCATGGCTACCACTGCTATCACTCCGTGAGGGGGAACCCGAGGTGTTGTGGGCGCATTCTTCGTAGGCAATCATTGCTTCTAAAAAGCCCGTGAGGCGATGATATCGCGGGGCCGCCGCCCGAAGCAGAGGGCCAATAGAACTATCCACCTGGCCCGTAATTTTGCTCATTCTCATATATGCAGCAAAACCCTGGCTCACGATGAAGTGCGCTTCTTCGGTAGCATGCGACGGAGACGGCCTGAGTGCCAATTTCAATTTTCTCAACAGAATATCCACAATAGGGCCGTAAGTCGAAGGTCGGACGGTGGTAGACTCGAGCAGCTTGAGAAGAGCCGAGTATTTTGGAAGACATCTGTCATGCCAAGTCTTAGGGTCTTTATTATAAGTGCTGGAGGCCCCTTGCTCTGGGAAGGGGGAAATTTCCAAACGCTCAAATTCGCTCACAATCTGGTCCTGCCAAGACTGCGGCAATTGAAAACCTTCAGCATCTTTGGTTGACGGCAAGCCGCCCGACTCAACCATACGGGGGAGAGACACACATAGCATATCCTCGTTCGAGGCGCCGGACCAATGCATAACGACGAACCTGTCAACGCCGATTAGCAATGGGATGTGCAGGTCAAAACAGGATTAACGTACTTTTGGAAGTGTTTTATGAAAAGACTGCGGAACCTCGTAGCGTCCAGATCGGCGAAATACGAGCAGAACGGTATAAGCCATCTCATCAGCGGCTCTCGCGTCATGACATTCATTAAATCTGTAATGAATGGGATGGCAGCCTCCATGGGAGAATTAGCCCATATAATGGCTATGTTCACAACGATCTGCTGCCATACTTCTGATGGAGATCTAGCATCGAGGCTATGCCGATTTTGGGAAATGCCATTCAAAGCGTCCCGCAGAGATTTCAGAAGCAGTGGCCAGTCAGCTATTCGATTCCCTTTCCGGACTCCAGATATCGTTCCCAGGAGCCGGACGTAAAGACAATACCGGAGCGGGTATTCGGCAAGACGTTCGTCTTTGCTTGCGATGTTTACTGTAGACGCCGCAATTGGGCCAAAAGTCTCGGCGCTTGTATGGTGAACGATGCTCACGAGCACGCCGGTGACCAGGTCGGACCAGGTCATCGGTTCCGAGGCTATGCTTTCTTCATCCGGCACTGCCTTAATCAATGCTCTGACGATCTCGGGTCCCGTTGTATGTATGCCTTGTCCATGGCCTTTGATAGCCTCAGCGAAAGTCGTCATCAGCCCGTGGTAATACAGGCCCATCTGTCGCGTCTCCCTAGCCGATTCCAGATCAGCTCTAGCATGCTCAACCAGCCGAGGCAACGCCTTCTCCCGGTTAGCTGGAGCAGCAGCTTTCCGAACCAGGAAGCTCAGAGCCTCTGCGGCGAAGCGAGCAATATGTGGTGGGTTTCGTGACTTGCCCAGTAAGGGTGCCAGAGCGTCGTAGGTAGGTCGCAGGTCCGGAACTAAGAGTTTCGATAAGTATTTGAAGAGGAAAGCCAAGCAAGCGAAGGTCCATTCGACCACGGCGGCATCTTGGGGGTGACTAGCGATCTCGGTGATCAGACTGATAGCAGTCGGGTAATGCTTCTCGAATCGCGCGCCAAGATCATGCGCGAAGGCGGTTAGGAGGTCCAGAAACGCTTCTAAAGATTCCTTCTCCTGCGCCGATATATAACTGGCCAGCAATTCCATGATCTTAGCCTCAAAGTGCAAGATCTGAGGCAGACTCTCGCAAAGAGGCATCACCTCCTTCCGGAAGGAGTTGAAGTCCTTGGATATGTTGAGGTCGGCCCATTTTTCTAATCCGTTTCTAAAATACGATGTCGTCGCTTGAAGGTCTTCGACTTCGAGATCATGTCGGCGCACTTTTCGCAAAGGGTCGAGAGAATGGAGCTTCGATATCTTCGTAGAAAAAGACTCCCATCGGTGGTTCCTTTGGCGGGGAGAACTCGCCTTGCCCTTCCGAGACTTGACTATGCGCCCTGAATTCACCGCTTTGGAGGTCATCTCGACGGTTGGGACTGTCCTCCCTGTGCTTGCAGTCAACCGAGCGCACCTCTCTTTGCTGCGCAATGAAATGGATAGACTACGCTGGATGTATACGCCGCCACTGCATGTTTGGGGGGAAGACGAACGTCCAACTTTTTTCTTAGATAAGTGATAAGATAAACTGATAAGTCACAGTGCTAAAGAAGACCCACAGTAACTTCCAAGAACCTTAGACCTTTGCTATAGATGTTATATGTAAGGTCATAATTGGTTTCGACGTATAGGTACCGACCGAGGCAGCTGCCAGGTAAGTTTTAGCAAGAACCAGTTGGACATATTTACAGCAAGGTGAGACGATTTCTTTCCTAATCCACTAGTATACGCCAATACATCGATGGTCTGAAGATCGTTGAGTACAGCTACTAACGTTAGGTACTTAACTAAGCTCCTAGGTAGGTAGGTAGGTAAGTAACCTGGATGATTTACACCCACCTGCGCCTTAAACTTCCCGAGGTCAAGGTCACTGTGGGGCATGCGCGTCACAGCTACTTCGTGGTCACGTCGTCACGTCGCAAGCTCACCTACCTAGTACTTATCAACGGGTTGGAGTTATTGTGGCCTCATTCGAGATCAATTCAAACTCGGCCTTGCACATTCCGCGCGATCCACCATGGCAGCCAAGATGTAAGAGCGCTCCTTTGCTCCTCGTGTATACGAATTGGACTGACTAAGCGCATATAGTATCGTGCTCGGAAGTCTTAATGGCAATTTTGAGTCGGCCTTTAAGAAACTCGCGCCTCTTCATGCCAAGCAGCACTTCTCCTTCGCTATTATCACTGGCAACCTCTTCAGTGCGGAGCAAGACTCAGACTCTCTTTTGCGCCTGCTCAATGGTCAAGTCAATGTGCCGCTTTCGACATATTTCACTGTCGGCACCAACCCCTTGCCCGAGCAGATCATTGAGCGCGTCGAGAAAGGCGAGGATGTACGCAAGCCCTTTTCCAAAGGCACTATATCTCGCAGTCGCTCCTAATACTAATGACATTTGTCTTCTAGGTTTGCGAGAATCTTCACTTCCTTGGAAAGCGCAGTGTCACTAAGACCTCTGACGGCATACGTATCGTGGCACTTGGCGGAGTCCTCGACAAGACCATAGTGGGCGGCCAATCCAAGGAGCAGCATCTGCCTCTGCATACCGCCGACGATGCCAGAATACTTCGTGGTGCGAACTCCGCCGACATTCTGCTGACTACCATATGGCCTTCCGGAGTCTGGACCGGCTCTAACATCTCTCTTACGCCTGAGAACCAGGCTGCAATTGCCAGCTCCGAAGAGGTAGCCGAGCTATGCTCGGCTCTTAAGCCCCGCTACCATTTCTGCGCTTCTCCCAGCGACTTCTTTTACGAGCGTGAGCCTTTCTTTCATCCTCCCAGCCCTGAGTCGCATGATAAGCCTGTCACTCGCTTCATCTCGCTTGCACCATTTGGCAACCCGGCTAAGGAGAAAGCTTTGTACGCATTCAACCTTCAGACTAGAGAAGCTACATCATCTATCCCGGCAGGTAGCACCGCGTCGCCTTTTTCGGCACGGACGAATCCGAGAAAGCGCAGCGCACCTCATGACTCCGGTAGTCAGTACGGCCGATTCGCCAACGGTCATGACCAGCACGGGAATGGTCATCACGCACGCCGCAGAAAGGGAGAGCGAGGCCCTCTCCCTGGACCTGACCAGTGCTTCTTTTGCCTTAGTAACACAAACCTGGATACGCACATGATCTGCTCCATCGGAGAAGAGAGCTACGTGACTACCGCAAAAGGTCCCTTGCCAGTTTCCGATACATTTGCCTCTTCAGGCCTCTCCTTCCCTTGCCACCAACTCATCGTTCCTCTTCCTCACGAATCCACTTTCCGTCAAATGGCCGGAGACGCCAACAGGATTTATCAGGAGATGAACAGGTTCAAGGAGGCGTTGCAGGCAATGGTCGCGACCCAGTCGAGATATAAACTTGGCGCCGTCACCTGGGAGATCAGCCGGCAGACGGGTGTCCACCTCCATTGGCAGTTCCTGCCTATATCCATTGACCTGCTCCGAAAGGGGCTTGTCGAGGCTGGTTTCAAGGTGGAAGCTGAGAACCGCAATTTTCCACCGTTTCAGGAAATGGAGCTTGGTTCCGGCGTCGATGAAACCTCTGACTACTTCCGCGTGTGGCTTTGGTCCGACGATGGCGACACTGGTATCCGTAGTAAGGAGTTAGTCATGCGCCTAGACGAAGGCTTCCGCTTCGATCTACAGTTCGGCCGAAGGGTCGTGGCGAAGCTGCTGGGTCTTGAGGATCGACTGTACTGGCAGGACGTGGCCCAGTCGGTTGCTGATGAAACTCAGGATGTCGAGAGGTTCAAAGAGGTCTTCAAGCCCTGGGACTTTGCTGCATAGAGAACGCAATTTGAGGTTGGGCGTTAACGGGTCGGAAACGTATTGACGATACCCCTTTCTAGCATCTATGCGGCAACTTGATGTGGAGTGTGGCGTTTATCAAAACATATAGAATAGTCATATTGCGGTTGGCTGAAGCCCTCAGTAACACTGAATAGCATTCTCTCTATTGAATTTCTAGGAACGTCGGGAGCGGAGGACACGACAAACTCCTTGCGCTGTCGCGTACCGGAATCCAGACTTTCCTGGATGGTTTCTAGACAGACCGGATATGCTATCTCCCATCTTATAAGGTTAGCAATCTATCATAAACGGAGTTCATTCATGGAGACACTTTGCCTACTTTAAGTATTCAGTCCGGCCAACTACTACCTAAAAAGGTGCCGAGACATCTATCCTAGGCGCACTTCAAATCGTGTCTCGGATGATTTCCTCTCCCGTAGGTTTTGGTTCCTGCCTAGCTTGCTCTTCGGCCTTACTTTGGGATTCTAACACTATGTCACAGATTGTCTTGTTACTGTCAGCTCTGCGCCGAAGTGGTTAGATACCAATGGGACTTGTCTATTACGAAGGTCGAGCAATGCTTGTCTTTCGGCACAGACTCCCCATCAACAGCAGTGCTGCAGTGGGACGCGCATATAAGCTGCGCATCCCATCGTACGACAGCGCAGCGCGATGAGCGTTTCAAAGAAGACGATCGTGAATGATTCAGCGAGGGCGCCGTAGCCCTTACCCTGCTTATCCATCCACTCAGAATCCTCGGGGATGGGGGCCACAGACACCGATATCTGCAGCAGATAGCCATGGGGACTTCTTTCCCAACCATTGGAGTTTCTAGCTCAAGCCACAATAGTCAGCTCAGGGTGATCCAAGCACCCGAATCCATGTCCGCATCCAAGTCACATTAGATGGTGTACCAAAGCGTAACAGACGCTGTTCCCCGACTCTATAAGCTTCTTCCCACCCAGCAGCGGCACGCAGCCCATCACGCTCGGCGGACGGAACTACTCGCGCTGCTGCCTGCGGGCTCTCAACGCCTCCATCACTCTGTACAATAACGGGTGCCTCAGCTGAGCCTCGGCTTCATTCGTAGTTCCCGGTCTCCATCCCGTCGCTCCCGGCCCACGACGGCCGACTAGAACGACTTCCCCTGGGGGTAGTCGGTGCCGTATATACACTGGCATGGCAGCACCGATGGACACTACGCAAAATCTTCTGAGACGGGGCATCTAATTAGTTTGGGGATTTCCAGGTTACGAACCGGAAGTGTGGGGTCTCAGCTACTGTCACAGTCACATCGACGCAAAGCAGAAAGTCAAGATCGTAAGGGTCAACCGGATGCTCCTCGATATGGTTGATTGGCATGTCAAACAACACTTTAAGGTCCTGGTTGCGCGCCAAATGATACTCTGACGCCAATAAGACGCACGCATTAAATGCGTCAGCACTAGATCCCTATATAGGTTTTGTTGACCTTCAAGCGCCGTCCGTGATAGGAGAACAGATGCTAGACACCTACCAGACGTCACCCCACAATAGCTCATCTGTCTTACAGAAATAGTGATGCCAGGTCCCGTGTCCTGCCTAAGCACGAGAAACGTGGACATGGTATCCAGGTCTCTCGATGTCCCTCACCGTTATGTGCTGAAGCAAACAGCTTCGCAAACCCCTTGACAGATTGTCTGATGATCAGCAGGCGCTAGAGATGTGTATCTCTACTAACTGATACTGCTGATTGCCAGCAGTCGGTTTTGGAGGAAATGCTGTATGTGGAAACGAAGTATTGCTTGGAGTTTCATTGATGAAATAGGCTGTGCTCGCATGCAATCACGCAATCATATCAGTAGCCCTATAGGAGTCGTACGAGTTGCCTCGTCCCAGCACACAGAATTGGTTTTCGGAGCCTTGCTTTGAAGCATACCTGGCTTCCTTCCTCGTTCCCTGATCCTCCACCCTGCGTTTCTCAGACCGCAGAGTTGCTATTTCCTACTATCTAGAGATGCCCACTACTGCACCTGCTTGCTATTGATATTTGTCGAGATGGACATCGAGAGCAATAATAAGATACAACCTCTACAACTCCGGCCAACCCAGCCTCCTTCCTATCCAGGATACTCAAATTTCTCGAACAGTTGCTAGGAATCGCCGTTACAGTAAGGGATACCAGGTCCTAGTTCGGGTGGTCACCGTCCAACCGAACCTCCAAGTTTCCGTCAGTGGACCGCCGAGCGGCTATGCTAAGATGGCTAATGCAATTTAGGGGAGTAATCTATAAGCTAGATGCAAGAAAGTCTGGAGTAATACTGGGAGCTGGTGCTGTAGTTTCATGTATACTCATCGGCGTTGGGTTTGGCCGCTATTATCGCTGCAGACGATGGGCGCAACTCGCAACAATTGCCCGCTTGGACTGCTCAGAGGGAGTTCCTTGAAATATGCGAAGAAGTAAATCACTTTGTCTATGGTTTCAACCTTTTAGCAACAGCTCTGACAAAAATCTGTCAGGATGACTGGACCGGGTCCGATAGCGAGAAGGCCGAGGGAATCACGATAAGGCGCTCCCTGCCTTGGACAAATCGCAATGGAAAGGACGTACATGGCACACACTTAGTTTACAGCTGTGACTGCACCCGCCACGAGGAAAGAAGTCAGGCACTTCTTGATACCATCCCTTTTCCCATATATCTCTTCTCAACATTGCTCATTCCATACTATATGACCGAGCGGCGTACTGTCCGTTTCAAATTTCAACGTCAAGAAGCGGCAACCTTCCATCAGACAGTGCCCAAAAACGAAACGAGGATTAGCATTCGACTCGAGGACGAACGCTCACAGATGGCTTTTACATCTACTTGTTTCGGAAAAGGCAGGAACAATTTTAGGGCTTCAGGAAACGACTGGTATTCGATTTCAACATGGATAAGTCCAGGAAATGCATTAGCGTTTTGCCTAACTCGTTTCTCCTTCACTGTCTTCTTCTTGTTTTCGGCTTGGTTTTTGGAAAAATCCGTCTGTAGTTGTTAGATGCTAGAGTTACAGAACGCGGAAGTTGGATAATATAGACGAGGACTTGTAAGTGTGTTGATTTTGTTTTACCTAGTAGTTAATTATATCTTCTTCATACAGTAGCGTAGGGAACATATGCGTAAACCTAAAAAGGGTCATGAGTTGTGGTCGGTGTACCGAGGACTGCAGGACGGCTGGGATCTCGTCGCGCACCGTCGTACATCAGAGCAATTTCGAATCATGAGTTTGCTGATTATATCAAGCTGCGATTGTTCTCTCTGTGGGGCGACTAGGTTGCGACCTATGGCGCCGACACCCATAATACACCTGCACCTAGGTATCTAAGATCATCTGATGCATGTAAATATTATCGTGGTTTAACAGAACAGACTTTGCCTCTAATATCAGGAACGGTGAACGTTTACTAAGGTGTCCAGCGTTACTGTAATTTCCGCGGGACTCGCACCCCGTGATTCATTTATACATAGCTTTAAAATCATTCGAATCCATATAGGTTGTATGATAATACTTTCCTAGGAATGAATTAGAATGGTTAGATGCGGTAACAACAAAACCCGAATCCACGTCTACCTAAGCGGATTAAGGGGTGGCTCAAATAACTACGGCGTCCTGAAGAGCCCCTCTTACACAGAACTGTCAAAACCTGGTGGAGGCAATTCTCAAGCGGACAATATTTACGCAGCATTTTGAAAACATTCCTTCCGGCCCTCGAGGCGTAAAATTCGGAAGTGACATATAATCCATCGCCGATAAGCAATATCTTGTGATCCCCAAAACTGTTGAAGCACCTCGCAGAGGCGTCATCGTCTTCAGAGAGGAAGACTCTATTGGATGATGCCAGAAAGGAGCGACGTTACAGCTAAGACCTTTTGTGGTTAGTAAGGACCCGTGATCTCGCGACCAGACCAGGGTCCAAAGAGACGAGAATGTTTACTTTAGACGCGAAAGCGGCTATTTACTTGAAGCTCTTACCCCTCACTTCACGCGGGATTCGGCATCCTTTCGCATGTGCCCTCATCGCTCACTTGCTACATCGGACTGACCTATGCAATGCTATCGTAAAGCCACAGAGGCGAATGTTTTATACTATATAGCTGTTTAACATTAAAAATATTCGTTTAAGCAACCACGTGAGAGGCGGGAATTTTGGAAAGAAAAAAAAAAGATTCCCCTCATGGGATGAAGGCCTGTGCGATGCGAGGAATCCGAATGACGCGATGCCGTGATTTTGAGTTTAGAGACTTGCGTAAACCATACAGACCAGGGGACGGACCGGTGCGCATCGCACAGCTGAAAAGGGCTCGTCTCTTTCTTGTACCTGGTAGCTGTAAAGCTACCTACTTAGGTACTCTGTAACACTACCAAAAGCCATTGGATTGAAAGGTCAAAGCTTGCCAGTCGTCCCGAGCTTGCAGAAAACTCCGGCTGCGCCGCCACGCCACGGGCGATTAGCTATCAAGGGCGGGGAATGCAATTGAGCGGTTTCATTGGATCGCCATCCCCAATCCTCTTGCATTCATGCAAGTGATTGCGGCAGGTTGGTCAGCTAGTCGTGCTTGAGCAGGATACTATCGGCGTTGGAGAGGTGTGTTTTGGTAGTTTTCCTGTCAAGTTTGTGTAAACAATCATCGCGATCTTCACTAGCTTCTTTTCTAGAATCTCGCGCTTTTGCCGGCTTTTTTGAGCCGTCGTACACGTCTTGCAACTTTCTTGCGACGCTTCCTGGAAGACCAGAGTATTGCGCTGATAGGTGGTTACAAAGTGGTACGGACTGTGACAATGTTGCTGAGCGTTTCTATCCATTTACGACCGAGAACCCCTTGGACATCCCACCTCTAGAGCAGGAACCTGGAAAATAGGAGACCTCCGATGACGTTACTACCCCGACCCAGAAGATCGGCACTCCAGTCGTGTGATCGAAGATGGATAGCCTGATGATAGTCCGCGCCATCACCAGGGTCTGCCGTTTGAAACCCGTACCATAGGCCGGTCTGTTTCCAAATTCGGAATTAAAAGCCCCGAGAAGGAGAGTTGTCCAAGGCCAGCCAGGTAAACCGGCAGAGACAAGTCGACGAACGTTGTTTCGTCGCATCTCGGGAGGATTTCTCTGGTGTTTACTCAAAGTTGGTCCGAGCGGAGCGAGCGGTTCGGTTGTTTACGTCCTCATCCTTGTTGAGACCAAATTTTCTCTTTTGGTGCGAATTTTCTTTCGTATTTATTAGTAGCCGCTCGGTCAATCTGACTCAACTAAGATCGAATTGGAAATCATCCCTATGAGGCTCGTGCGCACAAGGTCCTGTGAAATGACGAGACGGAGCTCGCCCCTGTGCGCTCCAATTATTTTATAACACGGTGCCAATGGTTTCATTGTCGCCTGTCGAACCTCAAGACAGTCTACTTTGTAGTAGTAGTATTAAATGCCAACAAATTTTCAAGAGAACAAACGTCGTGCCCGTCTTCTTATTCCAAATATCATGCCAAACTTTCGATATCAGGATCCCCGAGCTCTAACTACTCATGAAGCACTGTGTAAGCTTGCTTGGCTCGTCAGACCACCAGGAGTCTCCCGTCCAACGCGAGCTTCACTACTGCGGGTCCAGGACGTATAGGAGAACGTGCTGCGACAGTCCAATTTTATGTCCTTTTCGGTTGTCGCGCCTCAGCAACGCCGTAATAGGAATCGGGTCAGCCCATCCATGTCAAGACATTGCTGGGATGCAGCGTATTCACATGGCAACCAAAAGCGAACTCCCCAGCGACGTACAGTGCCAGAATCCTTCAACCTAGAGTGTTCCCGATAGTGTCGAAATTATCATACTATGCACGTCTCATAAGAATAATCATACATAAGCATAAGAAACCCCATAACTGGATGCTCGAACTGTGTTAAGCCCGAATCCGGTGTCCCTATTCGTCAAGTTAAGGTTATCTAAGAACGTGGAAATAGAGGTCCCGGGTAATGTTCCCGGGCTGGTCTCGTACGGCGAAGTTTCGGGAACCATTCAACGAATTGCGACATCCGAGAGGGCTCTGAGGTCTGCAATAAGTTTCAGTTGAGTTGATAGGGTTTATATTACTACATATGCTAGGAGTCTTGAATTCTACCAGTGGTACGACATGGCCGCCCAGGAGCCACGTGGATGATGGAAGGGATACTTTTATTCACAGACAATCCATTCCTGGTGATGAAATGGCGTGCTCTAGGCCCGGTAATCTCCGAGACGAACCGACTGTCCGCTTTTGAAATCTAGCAAACGGCAAGAAGCTCAGAGCGAGTAGTTGGAATGATATGCCGTGTTCAGCCAGCCAAGGAAGCAAGGACAACCGTATCTGGCGGTTAAGGCTAAGCCCTGGGATTCGTCCCCTGGAGCTATAGATCCCGACGTAAGGTAGCATCTGGATGCAACCCTGTGAAACATTTACTCAATGCTCTCCGCTCACTGGCAGAACTGGCACTAGTCTCTTGCAGGCTCAACCGCCAACCCTGCCGGCCCAAACCAATCAGCAATCCGTCATGGATGCGATTCTTGGAAGGGTGCTCTTCTAGGTGCGGCAAGGGCGGGCAAGCAAGACGGTTCTTCGGGAGTTCGCAGTGCTTGCTTGGTTGCTTGCTTGACTGGGCCCTGATCGTATGCGACCTGCAAGGCTAGTGGAGCACCATACGTAGTAGCACAAGTGGGCGGAATGCTAAGGTAGACTTGTAGAAGACCTTATAGATGAACTTAAACCAGGCTTATCCGGCTCTATGGATATGACCGGTCTGAGAGCTCATGGGACAGCAGTCTACATCCAGCTCCGATAAGAATTAAGATGAGTCCCAGTTTGGAATAGCGGCACAGTAAGCGCGGGGTCAAAGATGTATGGTGGGTAGCTGAAGCTGACAGGTGGGGATGAAACGAAGCCCCTGATAGGACAGGGAGGCTCCTTCATACGATCAACGCATCTCAAGAGCAACCAAAGCCTTATTATATACTTATAGATGTAAGGTAAAGAGCTGTATCGCGAGAATACCGCTTTAAACTGGGGGCTGAATTTCTGTGCTCGATTGGCGGTTCTTTCATATGTTGGTTGATACAACGGCGTCGGGATGAGATTGCGGATGAAATGACGCCTGTGGCCTCGATCGTTCTGACTATACTAGAGAGCGAGTTTCTGCTGACGTATTCGGAATATGCATGGACCCTACTCCTAGTATGAAGCGTCTCTCTACTGTAGCCTCAAGGAATTATCTACCAGGTAGTCTAAGCCTACGTAGGAAGTTTCGGACATGGTATGGGCAATCACCTCAAAATACATGTCTCCTTCGTATGGACTGTACTGATGTAGGCAGGTATGTACAACATAAAGACATGAACCGCTGCGTCGTTCAATGGATCATGGATCTCAGTGCCAGGCAGTTTCAAGCCGAGCGTAACTGCATACACGCATCCTAAAGCTGGGGGTTATGCGTATGCGTATGTATGTATGCTGTATGCGTATGCACACCTACTGCATGATTTACGGTTCGATGGGGGGTGCTAAGGTTATGTCTAAAGCATGACATACATATGTACATACTGTAGCTGCATAGGACTTGCTCTAGCTATGAATCAGGAAATGTGCAGTTGAAAGCTCGAATGGGTTTGGAAGCTCTAGCGACTAAATAACAGGCTTTCACCGCCTAGTTGTGCAGGTTATGATGTAAGATATGCACAGCCGCTCGCTATTGGACGCCTGTAAACGGGGCGCTTAACATGAATTGTGGTGACCAACTCCACTAACAAGGTCTGTCCAGGCTGTGAATAGACTCTCCCCACCCCCCTAAAACGGACAAGCTAGCGGGACTGCCCTTGCAGGGCTTATGTGCATGTGCACTAACTTACAGAAGGTCCTGGGCAACAATCTTGAAAAGCACCACCTAGGAATTGCCCTGACAACGGCGACTGACCGTGGTACAGGGAGCGAAGCAGCTGGCGGCGAACAAAAACCATCAGCCCCCTCCAACTTCTTTGGCATTTCTCTTCTAGATTCTTTCAGTCGCCGACGTTGGCAGTCGCTTTCACCCTCATATTCTCAACCAGTGCCGCTTTTTCTCGACAATTCGATGCACAGTCTTTCGGGTTTAGAAGACGTGTTACGGCATTATCGAAGGTCCTCTCGTCTGTGGTCTAATATCGTAGTCAGAGCATCTTGTGTTCTTGCTGGCATTCCCGGCTCGGAACTCTCTTGGCAAACCGACTTCGAAAAGTTAACCACAGCTGATTCATATATACCTGTATACCAGCCGTTGGTCTCCTAGGTAGAGGTATTTTGACAGACCAGGGCCTTCGAATGTTGCATATAGAGAAAGCGGCACCTCCGACAATCCCTCTCCTTCTCCCTCCGGCGCCTTCTCTCCCTCCTTTCTGATATCTACGGTAAGATACGGAACGGATACATACTGCGATTTCCTCGCCTGCATCACTCCCGGGAGTCCCCTTAACTCCTACCAAATCTTAATCCACAAAATTCCTATCAGGTCCATGTACTCCAGACCTTGTATAGTTGAAACTCTTTTCCCCGGCCGAACCGGACCGTCACAATCCGATCGCTTTGTCGACCGTTACCGAGCAACGAACGATAGTTTCTCTCCATCAACACAGAACTTAACAATACCTCACCGCAGATTATCATTGATCAATCAACAGAGCAGTCCTGGAGATAGTACATCTGCAGGAAAATCATCAAGAGACGGGAAGCGTTGCACGATATCGCGAGCCGACGCCCGCAACTGCACAGCTCTTGCGCTACCCAACCAGAAGTGGAAGAAGCATTCATTAATCGTGACGATAGCCTCCACTCGTTTGATAGGCATTGAGTAGGATTATTATCGTATAACCTCTGGTCAATCGACTTACGGTCCAAATCGTTGTCTTGCCGTCGTCGTTCCTACTTTCGCGCCTGGCATCATGGAGTCTTCGCCCTTGGCCGCAATGCACCCGGCTCCCATTCCGACATGGGGCGCACATCGGGATGCTCCGCTGGACAGAGGTAGCCCCTTCGGCTCTGGCGCGTTTAATATCCGTGACCAATTGCAGCGAACGAAGCCGGATTACTTCAACTTGAAGTCTGTCCGTGGTTCTTCTCCGAGCGCAAGCCTTGCTGCCGATCTATCCCAGAACTTTCGGATCGATAACGAGGCTAGGTATGCAACTTGAACCTTGGGCCTGCACCATTGCTAACATGTTGTAGCCCTCGTTTCCCCACCCCTCGTCGGGCTCTCTTTACCTCGAGCATCTTTGGTGCTATGGAGGATCGTGGTATGTTGCTGATGTTGGCCTGTCTGACCACTAAATACTTACAATATCAACTAGGGAATATTAAAACGCCACCTTTGCCAATTTCTTCATCCCCGATTCGCCAGGGCGACATGATGGACATTTCTCCCCTTCCGCAAAAGGGATCATGTTGCACGGCAATCGAGGTTACCTCGCTGACACCAAGGGAAGAGCCCGAGGATGATGAGATGATGGAGTCACCTATTGCCACGGCCCGTCAGCATTCTTCGCTCGACCTGCCAAGATCTTCGCATCATGAGTATGTTAACTTGAACAGGATATTATGACATGACTCTTTGTTCAGGAAACTGATAGTGGAATAGGAGCCGCAGGAGACTCGGTCTGAGACGGCCTTCACTGACCAGGACAAAAGGTCATTCCACCAGTTCTGTTGTCCCACGCCTGCGTCCGGAGTCCCCGGTTTCGTCGTTCCGTTTTGGTGCAGAAAAGGTATTCTCTGCTGGCTTTGGTTCATCTTCGGCCCTCTCGCCCAGTGAATGCTTCCAGGACTCCCCCCCTCAGGAGCGGAGACCGCAGAGTGCAAATAGCCCCTCTCCTAATGCTGGCTTTTTCCGTTCGAAGCCTCAATTTTCAACTCTTACAGGAACTCGAGATGGTCGCAATGGCTCACCTTTGGCATGCCACTCTCGTCGTCCTGCGAACCCCTTCAGCCGGCCGCGGCGCCAATACCGCCGCTCTCTGAGCATGTTCGAGAATCCTGGCGAGGTTGTCAAAGGGAATTCGAAGGAATCCCCGGCGCAGAAGGCTTTGCAGTCTGTCATGGATGTCGAGGAGGCGCAAGAACCTAGTCTCCCCCACTTCTTTAACGAGGACCAGAATGACAACATTCCCCGAATCAATCGTGACACCTTCATCGATCTTATGCAGGGCAAGTATAGTGACCGCTACGACCAAAAAATCGTGATCGATTGTCGTTTTGAGTACGAGTACGAAGGCGGTCATATCGATGGTGCTGTGAACTACAACGACAAGGAATTGCTAGCTAAGCACCTCTTCGAGACACCTATGCCGGGAAGAACCCTCCTGGTTTTCCACTGCGAGTACTCCGCTCATCGTGCCCCGATGATGGCCCGACACATCCGTGCGGAGGACCGAACTATCAACGCAGAATTCTACCCCAGACTCTCCTACCCGGAGGTCTACATTCTGGACGGCGGTTATAGCGAGTTTTTTAATGAGCATCGCGACTTGTGCTACCCTCAGGCCTATGTCGAAATGGATGCTGAGGAGCATGCTAACACGTGTGAACGTGAGCTGGGTAAATTACAACAGAAGCGAAAGGGACTCGGCCGAGCAAAGACTTTTGCCTTCGGCCATCGAGAATCCATGGTTGACGCCTCTCCAACCACCCCCGCCAGACTGAGCTCTAATCAGTCGCCATGCAGGATGCTTGGAGATTCGCCCATCCTCGGAAATGAACGAACACCTGCGCGCCGTATGGCATCGTACTGAGTCTTCTCCATTGACTCGTAAGGAAGCCGTCTCTTGGGGCGATATTCCATCTCCAGCCACCACCCCAGAGTCCTAACTACCATCCGTCGCATATCACAACGGAACCCCTTAAGTAACCAATGTTGCAGTTGGTTTCGATCTCAACACTGTCTACGCAATAAACTCATGCTAGGAATGTTCTACCCGCGCTGGTGTCGATTCCATTCACCGGTCACCCAGGCCCGCAACCAATTATACCCCTTCTGTCGACATCATCAGAAAATGTATTGGCATAGCATAGCGGTTGGTCGCGTTGCTCGGAGCTCAGTTGGATCTCGCATCTGATTTGCTGCCTGGGAGCGCTTTGTTTTATTTCCTTTGTTTTGTGTTGCGTTTCGATACCACCAAGCTGAATGCGGTTGCAGCTCTGCTTGCCGCTTTCCTTTTTGTCCACAGTATCATGTCGATTACTCTCCCAATGTTGCCTCCATGTGCAAATTGGCTTATACACCGCCCTGTCCTCAAATCTTGAGAACCCGGAAAGACACACTCTTCCTTTGTACTACGTCTTATGACCTTCCACGATTCCGGCACCGCGAGCTACCCGAGACTCCGGGGAGTCTATGTTACGATAGAGTCGCGATCGACTTTGACTTGACGCCTCACCAAAGATATGTTTTCTTCTATCGAGTATGAACCCACAACGCAACCTCCAAGCTATGGTCATGTCCACCACTCCTGGCCTTTTCAACTAGCGCCACTCGCTTGTCAGCATCTGTTTGCGGTCCACTAGGATCGGGACCAAAGGTGAAAAGACAGAGCTATAGCCAGTAGGGCAATTAAATGTGTCGTATCACAGACCACTCAGAAGGATACCCAGATTGACTGCAAGTGGAGGCGAGTTTGTTGGACCGGCATAGAACCGAAACCTGGTCTCCAGGCCGTAAAGGCTAGGATTACGGACTAGGCGGCGCTTGGTTTACAACAGCACTTGACGCCTTCTTACACTTCTGTATTTGGTGCGGGAGTCATTGGCTTGACTTCCTGTTGCCTGCCTGTACATTAGTCTCTTCTGCGCTCAAATGAAATCCGGTCTTGGTCTGTGGTACCATCGATGCGTCCTGCATTCAGGAGTACGGCTGGATGGGTGATTCCGTCTCGCCCGAAGCTCCGTACCATGCTGGCTTGTTATTAGACAGTGTCCTGTAGCCAGTTGTAAATTGATGTGCCACGAATGAATCAAATTAACGTTTGTTGGTAACATATGTGGCTGTCCGAATTCGATGTTGGCATGTCGTTACATGTAAGTTTGTTTCTTCTCCGTTTTAAGAGCCTAGTCCATCTTCTACGTCCCCCCGGTTTTCTTTTACGCTCGGCCAGCAGTACGTACCCCCCGAAGAAGGGGGGAAGGACCCTGGAAGTACATGCCGCGTTGGGGCTCGACAAGACGTATCCGTTTGGCGAGTAGGCTCTCAAAGAACACATATGGTGTGTTCTCATGGCGGAATTCGTGAAGGGCTTGGGCACGTCTACCGCTTTCCCGATGTGTTCTTCCCAGTTTTCAGACCTCTGTGTAACATAAGTACGGGTAGGATAGCGAACAGTGCCATTCGCAAGCACCCCCGGGAGTGGTTGGCAGTGAGTGGCAATCTTCTGTATTATCCCTTCGGTCTATTGCTGTGTTCCCCTTTTCGGGTTAAGCATATTTAACCAGGCGTAAGCCTTCAAGACCTACTGGGGATGGCTGGTATTCACTAAGCCGGCGGGCATTAGGTGTGTGGTTAACATATAGGATGGCCTGGGGCCGCCCAGCCAAGAACCGAATGACATCGGCATGCTCATCAGCATACCTCTTCGACTTGCTATGCAGACTTTACGTGACCATTACTAATCGTAAATATGCTTCTAGGGCCAAAGTACACCCTGTCCAAGAGTTTACCTTTTAGCGTTGACTTCGAATCCCTCGTTCACGCGATGGCTCAGGGGTAACCCGGGAAAATGCATAATCCGGTATTGTGCATATTGTGCGGCTGAATGAACTCAACAAAGCCTCGTATATTGCATATCGAGAAGCTACTTATCCGAACGGGTTCTCGGCTCCGGGGCCAGAGAGTTTCGGCGCCGAAGACTCTTAGCCCGAACCTGCACTGCTGGCGTGATCGATACGTGCCAACTCCCGCCTTAGATACTATATCTAGTTGACCTTCGTTTTAAGAACATACATCTACGAGCATCTAGCCACCCCTCCGTTCTCGCCCTGGACATTCACTCACTCTCTTTCTATCTACGGGCCGCCAAGCACCAGATAATGTGATAACCATCCGGCCCCGGCGGGCCTCAGACCTATCGGGGTGCGTCGCCACGTTGCGAATGATGCATAGCCTCAGCTGGTGCCCTGCGGACGGGGTCGAGGACGCGCTTGGGTTCCTCCGGACGGATGACCGGGCGTGGGTCGCGGCGCGGGATGCCGACGGCGCCACCGTGGGGCACGCGGCGCTGTCGAAACCCGACGAGCGCAGCGGCTACTTCGCGCTTTTGTGGCGGCAGCTGCACCCTCCCGGTTTCGGTTCCGGCCGGGGGGGAGGATAAAATCCTCGTCCTGGGGCGCCTGTTCGTGCACCCGAGTCGCGCGGGGGCGGCGTCCTGAGGCGGCTCATCGGCACAGCGTTCACGGAGTGCAAGAGGAGGGGCGCCAGAGCCGTCATGCTGGCTGTGCTGAAGGGCCAGGACGCCATCCGCCCGTGTCGCAAGCAGGGCTGGGTGCACTACGGGACTACGATTGTTATGCAGCGTATATAGCTGCACATGTCAGCCCACTAGCTAACCGCCTAGTGCGGCTACGTCTTTTAGCCTAGTGGCAAGCATGCCGTCACAGTCGGGGTGCAGAAGTCTCGGCAATCAGGTTTCCTCATACATACTCATAGACTTCTAACTCAATTATTACCACGACTTCGTAAAATAGTAATAAGAATCAAAATGTTATGGTAAAAATATTGCGCAATATATTGCTAAAAAAAAATTAAAATGGAACTTTTAAGAAAGTTATTTCTTTATAATAAAATATAAACGTAAAGTAAGATATAATATAATATAAAATTTTAAATAAAACCGTATTAAAATTAATAAAATAAAAACAACTATAAGTTTAAATATAAAATATTTAAAACATTTAATAAATATATTATTTTTATATAAGACGTTATTATAGTAAAAACAAAACTTTTAATTAAAAGCTAATTATATATACCCAAACCGCCAAACATTATTGTTAGCTAGCTAGGTGTGCTATCGCATACTAATTACAAAAGGCTACGCTTTAATTAAAGGATAATTGTTCTGTTGCTAGGCTATACAAAAGCACTATGCGCATTAAGAAGCTGCGTAATTAGCTGAATATAACAACATAACTGATATCTTTTATATCCGATAATTAAAAGTCTTATTTGCTTAATTTAGGTAATTATTAATTAATTAGTTGTTGCTAAAATAATCTAAACTGTATATTAGTTGTAATTAATTTTATATGGTTTAATAATAAGAATAGCAACAGTACCGTTAAGGTTTTTCGTTATTTTCAAAGAACTTAAGAATTAAAACCGCTTTAAAAGCGAATTTTAATTTAAAATATACGCGTTGGTATTTAAGATTTTATCGATGTTGATTAATTATTTCCGTGGTCTATGGAATTTATAAAACCCGATATAATCTTTTATCCGAAAAGACGAATTTGCTATATAACGAGGATTAATATTTTAGCAATTTTATCCTTATTTTCCTCAAAAAGAATTATTAGAAAAATCCACTTTACGGGTTATTTAATATATATTTTAAAGATAACGACCGTAGGTAAACAAGTCTATAATTAGAACTTTACGGCGTATACTTATAGAACTACAAATACGATATTTTTGATGATTAAAAAAATAAGTTTTCTTTTAAGAAAATACTTACGGAAGTGGTACGCCAAAATGGCCGAATCCGGTAAGGTGTACGATAACAGATTTTTAATTAATATTTAACGAAAATACTATAAAAAAGTTAAAGTAAAACGCGAAGTTAAGTAAAAAGCTAAACGAATAAATTGTAAAATATCAAAAGATAATAGATTAAGAATAGTGATGCGGCATTTTAAAAACCAAAATAACAATAAAACTAATAGTTAATTTGTAAATTATTAAACTATAACGTACCATACGGGTAAGCTGTATACACAGGCGAACTGTACACTTTTTAATATTTTATAACAATAAATCCAAATAAAACAACTATAATGCGATAAATCAATTTAAACTAATCGGATTTTTCGTTATTAAATATATCTATAGTTTTTTTTATAACAAATACGCGCATTATGTCCGGGCTTGCCGTAAACGCCATACTTCCGTTTTTTCGTTTTAACCCTTTTAAAATAATTATCTTTAGCCGTTATTAACTGCGTCGTTTTACCATCCCCTTTTTTTCGGCTAGAAAAACTTATCCTTTTTATATAGTAAATATTCCTCCTTTTTAAAAACGTTTATTTTTGATTTTTCGGCGTTTGTTAAAAAAATTTAATTTCGCGTAATTTAGCGGTTTTAAAAAAAAAGCGTTTTCGTATAAAAATATCAAGTTACTTTTTAGCAAAAAATTAACCGATTTAATTATCTTTGTCGGCGAGCTCCCCTAGTAATTTTTTTTTCTTTTTTTGCAAATATAGTTCCCGCTTTTTTATTTCTTATATATTTCGAAGGGTTTTCAACGGTAAGGAAAAAATAAAACCGGCAAAGGTAAACGGCGAAAAGGTCGGCATAAATACAACTAAAGAAATTTCCAAATCGGGAAAAACGTAATTAAAATCGAATAAAATAAATCCAGTTTTGGTAAAGCCGGATTTAATATTATCGAACGTTATAACGGTTTTAAACGTATCCAAAAAACCGGCAAAAAAGTCTTCCTTGGCGATATAAATATAGTAACATGGTATTAAATTCTCGATATAAAACGCATAAACGCGTTTTAAAACAGAAAAGTAAAATACGTCGAAAATTTAAAGACGATAGAAAAAATAAAAATGTATACAAAACGTAATAATATCGTAGTTCGCGTAATATTTTTCGAATTTTATCGAATAATAACTTTCGTAACTGTTGAAAATAAAAAAGTATTTTGTTTTCTTCGTACGCGTTTAATTATATTTATCAACATATTAAATTTATTTTAAACCTAATTTATTCGTTATATAATTATTATAATTAATCTCGATTTTATAATTAATAAATAATAAATTATCGTAATACTAAAATTTAAAATAATTTTTCTTTATTAAAATAATAAATAACGATATAATCTAACTTTACAAATTAATAATTTATATAACTATAACCTATTCTCAATTATCTTATTACGTTTATTTAAAATTTCTACGTTTTTCGACGTTTATAATTACTATATTACATATTATTAAAAACCTTATTAAAAAACCCATTTTATCGATTCTGTAAATATTCTTTTCGGCGATGCCGTATTTTACGATTATAACCCGAACTAATTCGAATTATTTACGAAATACTTTTAAATTTTTGTGTAATACCTTTTAATAAAAGAATTTCGATTTAAATGCGTTTTAAGCTTTTTTCGCTATTATATAAAAATTAACGTCTAATTAACCCTAACGCATTTTACGACGCGTTAATTAAATAATAAATTCGCTATATCTTTAATATATTAAAACCGGACAAGAAATACTTGCATATTTAAGTTAAGAATTCTTTTAATAATCGATTTTTTTTAGTTAGCGTTAATTTTCGCGAATTAGAAATAATATCGGCTCGGGCGGGTTTGCTGTTAATTCCCGTTTTTAAAGTAGTAAATAAAATATCATAAATAAAACTAAACTTTCTATAATTAAATTTCGGATTTTGCTTTTTAGTTTAAACAACTAAGTTCATTTTCACTTTTTTAATAAGTCGTTCCATATTATAGTTATTAAGAAATAAGTATTTAAAGTTAAATAATTAAAATAAAATAAAAAATATACAACTCGCCTGTATATATAGCTCATCCGTATAGTACATTAATCTATTTTTTAATATTACGAAATTTTAAGATATCGTTTTTAACCTTTTACGAATCTTTTACGGATTTTGCTAATTAAGATAATTCTAATTAAAAAAAGTAACAAACTTATTAACTATTAATTACGAAACAAAATTTTTAAACAAAAGCTGAAACGAAATAGCCGTAAAGATATTCGTACGAATCGAAGTTTTAATAAGCGAAAACGTAACGAATCGAACGTTTAAGAGATTTATTACAAAACGTATTTAAATTCGATATATATATTATCTTAATGTTATTACACGTTTTTTAAATAAGCTTTAACAGAAATTTTTCTTAATAATATAACGTAAAGAAATAACCGCGGAGGTTCTCTACTTAAATGCGGACAAGGACTTCCAACGCCAATTAGCGTTGGAACTGCTGATCTTTTGGCATGTAGTGAAGCGGCTAGTCCTTTCTATTCCCTTACACGTATAAAATATAATCGATTAAAAACACTTTTTAATTTATATTATAAATTCTTTTAAAATAATAATAAAATAATAGGTAAATATGTAATATATAGCAATTCTTTCTATAACCGAAACGGAATTTTTATTATTTACATAAGTTATTTAAAAAAGCTTTATTTATTTTTCGATTAAATAAAAAACCAAACGTCGGTTTAAATATAAAACTTTTAATTATATAATATAATAATTAATAAATTACATAGCTTATTAACGCCGACGTTGTCTTTTTATAAATAAAGTTATAATATGTAAATATATATATGTTATAGCCTAGTAAGGCTTGGCCTTTCCAAAATGATCGAAGGCTGTAGAAAGACAAACTTCGACCGAGAGCGCGGGTTACGTGATTTGTAATTATGATAGATCCGGTGATTAAAAGTGATTAATAGCGATTATTATAAATTGATAAAAATAATATATACGTTTATTATCTTTATAGTTTTAAATAATACCAGTGTGTAATATAACTTGGTTATTTAAATTACTTTTAGTTATTTGTTATTATTAAATATAATTAATTTTATTATATAATTTAGTTTCTTATAATATTATTGTTAATATAAACCTGTACGATTAAATTTAATAGTTGGTTAATTAGTTTAGCCGTTATATATTATAAGTTTTTATTTAATACTGTAGTTAAATTTTAAGTAATATTCGAATTATTAATATATTAATTAACGCGTAGGTAATAATTATTTCGGAGTTTACGGCTTAGTAATTTTAGAATAAGATTCGGGAATTTGAGATTATCGTTTAGCAGTTTATTAATTAGATAATAGTAGTTTAATTAATGCCGGTTGGTATTTTTAAAATAAAGTTTAAAAAGTTTTAGTTTTATAATGGAAAAAAAACGTTTAAAGCCTTTTGATTTAGGCTTAGGTTTATTTTCGTTTTAAATAATTTACCGATTTAGCGGAATAAATTTTTGTTGTTATAGCCTGTTTGAAAGGAAACGTTTTCGATTAGTTCGAATTTATTATAAGAAATTTCCTGGAAAAAAAAGAATTTAATCAGGAAAAAACCACCAAATTTTTTTTTGTTATATTAACTTTGAAAATAAACTTAAAAGCAATTTCGAAAATTTAAACGAAAAACGTATTATAGTTTAATAGGTTTTTTAATTACGTTAAAAATAATTTTTAAGTACGTTACAAAGTTTAAGAACTTTATAGCAAAGGTAAAGTGGATAAATAAGAAAATTAATATTTTAATTGATATATTTTATAAAAAATTTAAAAAAAACTTAAAAACGAAATTATCAGGTTTTTACGATTTACGATATTTGATAGATATATTATAAAAACACTTAGAATTAATAATCGGTAATTTAAACAACGATAAGAAAAAAAAGAGCATTTTATTTTACGGGTTGGATATTTTAAAATTAATTAAGAAAAAAGGCGCGAAGTATTTTTTACTTTTTATAGAATAGTTTTAAGATTTAGGGAATTTGGCATTAGGTAATGACGAGATATAAGCTAGGTATAATATTATAATTGTAGCAAGATAGGATATATTACTCGATAATATAAAATGCTGTAAAACCCCGATAAAAAATACATTAAATTTTAATATTCGAAAAATATTAAAAAAATTAAAACGGCAGCCGGTAAGTTAATATGATTTATATTTGTTATAATAATAAGTAAGAAAAAGTATAATAAGGATTAAAATGTCAGGTGTTATGGGGCCAAAAGCCCAGGAGCAGATGCGGGGGTCGGCGATAAGCCTAAGAATGTACGCATCAGGGCTACGTCACAGCTCGATGCGGGGGTCGGCTATATGTATGGGTGGTTTCTCCCCAGAAATGGGAGGAAGGTCAGGTTTCAGACTGTTGTCAATGAATGGGTTACCTTGCCACTCTGATCTCCTCAACAACAACACATGACATAAAAGCGGTTAAGCTTTTTTATAAGCAGTAATAAAAACATAAGTTTAAAATGCCCGGTATATAGATTTTTACCCTGTTTATTATCATTAATTTTAATGCTTTATTTAAGCAAAAAAAGAAACGAATTTCCAAATAGATTATTTATATATAGAAAGAAAGTTTCGATTTTTATACTCGAATAGGATATAATTAAGAAAATTAATAATGGTATCAAGAATTGCAAGTTTTTATTATATAAGAAAGGGTCGAAGATATAGTATTAGTATTAATATAACCAAAAGGTAAGAGATGTTCTTAAGGGGACTTTATATATTATTTCGGATAGTACGATTATTAAACCTAACAAAAGTTGATTTAAAAGTTTATCGATAAATATCGTTAAAAAGTTATCATCGATATTTAATTTTAATTAATATTTAAAATAGACTAATAAGAGCAAAAAATATTACAAAAAAATTAGTAGAATTTTCTAATTTAAATCAATTAATTCCCTAAATAGCATAAGAGGTTATTGAAAGATTTTAAAACGATATTTACAATGTGGCAAACCGGTTATATTAATATAAAAAAGATTTTTTAATTCGAAATTTAATTACGCCGTTAAAAAAAATAATTGAGGTAAGTATAGAAAATATACGAATAACTTATAAAGCAAATCTAATAACTTATAAAATTTCTAAAAAAACGCCACTTATAAAAAAGCCTTAAAATAACTAAAACCGGAAACAATAATAAGAATTTCCCAAAATAATTTTAAGTATAACAATAGAAGTTAACAACTATTTTATTATTTTAAAAATATAAATTAAAATATATTAATATATCGTAATAATAAATTACGCAATTCTAAGCGTTAATTGTATTACCACGAAGTTAATAAATCTGCTTAGATTGTTATAAAAAATTAAAAAAAACTTTAATATCGTCGAAAACGCCGAAAGTTAGGTATTCATCTACGATAACAGAAAAATTATACGTAAAACTAATTATTTCGATATTTTTATTTCAAGATAAATTTAAATAATTAATTTCGATATCGTTTCGTTAAGGAATTAAAATATAATCCTAAAAAACCATAGTTATATCAATATAACCTTTTAATTAATTGAAATATTGGCTAGATGAATTTATTTTATATTTTATCGATAAAAAAAACGAACGAAATTTTTATATTCGATTAATAAAAAAACGACAAATGCAAGCATAAAAATACGATAAAAACCTTATGAGATAAAAGGACATAACATAAAAGAAAAGGAGCATAATAAACGAATTTGACGTATTATAACTGTTATTCGGATATAACTTTACGATATAAACTAAATTTTAAAATACCAGCTCGAAAAACGCAAAAGAATATGGCTAATATATTATTACAATATTGTAAATATAAGCGACTATTTTAAAAGAAATTTAAAACGAAATTATTTAAATATAGCAAATAAAACTATAAAATAATTATTACAAAAAGCACTTTATTTAAATTTTACTTTATCTATAATTTAAACAAAATATAACTTCGTACTTTATAGGAATATTTAAAACATAGATTTTAAAAAGGATAAATTCGACAATCTATATTTTTAGCCGGATATTCTATATTTTTCGTATTTAAAAAAAAACGGCAAATTACGATTAATAATAAATTATCAACATTTTAATAACATTACTATTAAAAATAAAACCTTTTTACCACTAATTACCGAAGTAAAAAATCATTTATAAAAAACCAAATAATTTACCACTTTAAACTTTAAAAATAAATATAACCTAATTCGAATTAAATTAGAATATAAATAAAAAATAACTTTTAAAATAAAATACGGATTATACGAATATTTAATTATATTAATAAAACTTACGAACGTATTAATAACCTTTTAGCGAATAATTGATTACGTACTTCGAAAATATTTAAATATTTTTGTAAGCAAAAGTGTATTGCAATTGGGTCTGGAGTGCTGTCTAATTCTGTCTAACAAATTGGAAAGTGGGAACAGCCACATATAGCCTACAGCTCCTTTATCTTGCAATCCTAAGACCACATATCAAAGCCCGTTTGTTTCTTTTACCGCCTTTCCAACAAATTACCTCAACTACCGACACGCCCTTATGGCCTTAAAATTACCTAAAACTATTTAGACGTCGCCGGCGCCCTCTTAAAATTTTCCTCCGCTCGATTTGTACAAATTTTTAAGCCTTACCGGGATAAAGGCAGCCTCGCTTTCCGGAATAAAACTGGCCCCATATTCACCGTCACCTTTCAAAGCCTTCGGGCAGTCCTTCGCCAAATAGCCGTACTTTCTGCAATTAAAGTAAAGTAACTAACCGTTCTTATTCTATATTAGTTTTCTATCGCGGGATTTCTTTACGTTATATGCGTTTCCTTTTTTCTTCCCTCGAAATTCGGCGATAAAGTTGTTGTACACCTAATTTACCGTTATAATTAGGTACTAACAAAGAGCTCTTTTTATTCGGCTTTTCCAAATAACGTCATCGTTTCGAACCGAATTAATAAACATAATAACTTACTAACCAACGTTAATAAACATATTAACTTCGTTATACCGGCGTACGAAGTTTTTAAAGTCGATTATATAATTAAGTACTAACTGCTTTTTCGAATTTTATTTAACGAATTATAATTAACTTTAAAAGTTTATTTTTTAATCGATATTACGCATTCCGTACGAACGGTCCAATATCTTAATTATTTCCGTACTTTTCGTAAGTTTTATAAGAATTATTATAAAACCTTCCTTAACGTTCTCAATGATAACAACAATTAACTTAACTTCGTTTATATAGGTAAGTTTCGCCGAATCGCCGTTATAGTACTTAATCGCTATTAAAGCTACCTATATAACCGTTTTTTATATATCTTAATTATTATTATTTCAAAAAACGGGTTTTTTCGTTTAACTTAAAGTTAAAATACTTTTAATCCAGGTACGTATCCTTTTTGCTATTTTCGTTCGATAATTAAACGAATACTTTTATTATCTTTTTTATATCGAAACTTTTTAATTAATTTCCTGCTGTAACTTTTCCAAACGCTATCGTAACTTTCTTTAATCCTTTTAAATCCTTTCAGACGTTACCGCGTTAACGAATTTTTACTTTTAATCGATAACTGCTACTACGTATGCAAACACTTTTTTTTAAACCGAAACAATTAAAGGAATTTTTAAACTTTTTTTAAGGCCGAGCTAATTCCTTTCGATAATTCCGCTTTTAAGCGCCTTTACGCCGAACCTGCCGTTCCGACTATCGGGCCTACTGACAAACCTCCCCTCCGTACCAAAACGGTACCTCAAGTATAATACAAAACGGGTAGATCGGAATATCAATTATACTAAAAAACGGAACTAAAAAATACTACCATATAAGCAAAAATGTATTGCAATTAGGTCTGGAATGCTGTCTGATTCTGTCTAACAAATTAGAAAATGGAAACAGCTATATATAGCCTACAGCTCCTTTGTTTTACAATCCTAAGGCCACATATCAAAGCCCGTTTGTTTCTTTCACCGCCCTTCTAACAAATCACCTCAACTGCCAACAATTTTCGTTATATGCTATTTAAACGACATTTTTAATTTTTTAAGAATTAAAGAAATTATATGCAGAATACGTTTATTAAATTTTTTAAACTTTACAAAACGTTAATGTGTTAATTAACGCAAAAAAAGTCAGTTCTATATATAAAAAGAAAATATCTGAAATATATTATTATCCCAAAATATATTAAAATAAACCTAAAGAAATATAACAATAACAAAATGGCTTATATTTACTATTGTTACAACTATATAAACATTTATTAAATTCGTTAATTATTATAAAAACTTTATTAAATACTTAAATAAAATTACGATATTATTATTAAATCTAACTGAAAAAGAGAATTCCAGTAAACGATAATAAAAGAAATTCTAATAAATTAAAAATACAATTATAAGTAAACCAATATTGATTATATACGATTTAAAACGTTTAGTTAAGCTAAAAACCGATTTTTCGAATTATGCGTTAAATGCAGTTATCGGATACCGAAACGATTAAGAAGTATTTTATCTGATTGCTTTTTATTTTTATAAGTTAAAAGAAGCAAAACTAAATTATGCTATTCTCAATAAAGAATTTATGGCTATTATTAAAGCTCTCCGAAAATTTAAATATATACTTAAAAAAACTCTACTAAATTAAGGTTTATATTAATTATAAAAATCTTACTCGTTTTATTATTATACAAGAATTTACAAAACGATAATTACGTTACGTAAAGGAATTAACAAAATACAACTTTATTATTATCTACCAGAAATGTTTTAAAAACAGCAAAATAAATACTTTTAATAAATAACTTAATTTAAAAGAAACTTTAATTAAAGTTAACTATAAAATCTTTAATATTACTTTTAAAAAACATTTAAAATCACAATAAATTGCAATAATCAAAATGATACCACCCGACTTACATTAAAAAGTTTAACAGTATAACGATAACCTACTTAACGATTAAATTTTTTTAAAAACATACCAGCAAAATCTAATATAGAATATATATCAATATCTATTTTATAAATATCCAAAGATTTACAAAATCTGAAAATAACTATAACATACATATTATTTCCTTAAAATAAAAACAGCCGTATAAAAAGTTAAACGAAAATACGATATTTGCGCTAAAGCTAAAACTTCACGGCATAAACCATATAGAAAATTACAACTATTTCCAGTTTTATAACAACTATAAAATTCGATTATTATGGATTTTATTACTAATCTTTCTTTATTCGAAAACCCAGTAACAGGAATATATTACGACAGCATTTTCGTAATCGTTAACTAGTTTACGAAATTTTCATATTTCTTATTTTATTAGAAGAATATAAACGCAAAATAAATAGTATATATCTTTTTCTAATACATCTTTAACGTATATAAATTACTAATAAAAATTATTTTAAACAAAAACATTACGTTTACCTCTAAATTTTAACAAAGCTTTATAATATAAATCGGTTTAAATTATAAGTTATCTAACGCGTTTAAATCTTAAATAAATAAATAAATAAAACGATTAAATTAAACTTTCGAAACTTACTTACGATATTATATCAACTACAAACAAAACAATTAAGTTAAAAAACTATCAATAACTTAATTAACTTATAATACCAGTTATTAAAAAAGTATTAAAATAATCTCAATAAACGCTAATTCCGGTTTTATACTAGAAATCTATAAAAAACACGCAATAACAGTCCAGTTAATATTAAAGTTATATTAATGTTAAAACAACTTAAATAATTATATACAAAAATAAAAACAAAATTTAAATTCGTACGTAACTAAAAAAAAATTTACAACTAGAAAAAGATAAAAAAACTAACTTTTTCAAAAACAAAAAATTTATTTAATTACCAAAAACATTAAAATTAAACGCCTAAACCAAAACTTAATTTCAAGTATATCGGCCTATACAAAGTCGTTAAGAAATTTTTTAAAAATAATCACGAATTGAAATTACTTTTAAAAGTTAAGCTTTACTTAATTTTCTATATTTCTTTATTTAAATTAACAACAAATACCATTAAAATCAATACAAAACGAAAAAATAAAACAAAAAAATAAAACAAAAAAATAAAACAAAAAAATAAAACAAAAAAATAAAACAAAAAAATAAAACAAAAAAATAAAACAAAAAAATAAAACAAAAAAAATATCAATATACGAAAACAAAAAATTTCTAAACATACATAAAAAAAACGTACTTACCGAATACTTGGTTAAATGAAAAAACTACCCGAATTTCGAAAATACCTAAAAACCCGCTAAAACTTTTATAAACAGCTAAGACCTTTTGAAATTTTTTTATTAACAACGCCGAAATCGCTAGTTATAACACCTTAATTAATATTTTCGATACCCGATTAATCTACTAAACCAAGGACCTATACCAATACGGCGGCATTAATTTCTAACCTTACCTATTTCCACTTTTCCTTTTTTTCCAATTTGTTTAACGATTAAAAATTACGTTAAATTATGATAATATTTTTTAAATACGCTAGAACCTTTTGTTTACGTAACCGAATTAAACGAATTAGAATCTTAGTTATTTCCTTTTAATATTAACGTTATATTTTTAAATAACGCTGTTAAAACTCTAGGAAATATTCTTTTATAAACGTCTCTTTTCGATTAAAACGTTAATATTTACAACGAATGCTTTATAAAGAAAATACCGGCACGCCAATACTATCATACAAACGGCTCCGAAAAACACTCTCTTTACATCGCAATACATTTTCCATCATCTTATATTTTAATTTTTTTTAAAAATGCCAAAAATAAAGCATAACTTTACATTTAAAATCGTTAAAAACTTTTATAAATTTAACGCAACGATCGGTAAAAAACGCGGTTTACGACAAATTCTATTTTTTCGATTAAATATATTAATCATCAAAAAAATAATAATAAAATTACTTACCAAAGTTACAAATAAACAAATTAATCTTTAAAGGCAAAAATTCTAAAAAAAAAGATCGTATTATAACCCAGCAAATCTTAACATTTTCAAAATAATCGAAAGCTGCAAAAAAACAAACTTCAACCGAAAACACGAGTTACGTAATTTATAATCACGATAAATCCAGTAATTAGGAATAAGTACAATAAAAAGGATTACTAATAATTTCGAAAGCAACAATAATTAATTAAAATCAAAAATAATTAATAATAATTATTATAAATTAACAAAAAAGATATATACGCTTATTTACTTTTTATAATCTTAAATAACACCAGCTTATAATACAACTTAATTACCCAAATTACCTTTAATTATCTATTATTACCAAACGTAACTAATTTCATCGTATTACTTAATTTTCCACAGTACCACTACTAACATAAACCCGTACGACTAGGTTTAATAATTGGTTAACTAGCCCAGCCGTTACAATATAATTATTAATTACAAAAAGTAACAAAAGCTACTTATTTGAAATAAATTATACGTTTATAAACGATATATTAATTAATAAATAATTAAAGCCTTATTAGAAAAGCTTTTTAAGCACTTTAAATAATAACTAAGATTAATAAATATTACAAAATTTTTAAACCGGCGGAGGAAGACGCTAAGAACGATTTCTGACAAGAAATTGGCTGATTAAAAGGATATAATTACCGGGAAAAAATGGAATGGAAAACTGTAGCTTTGGAAAGTAATAAAAATGTAACAACGAACGCCCCGAATTCTTTAAGGCGTTAAGGGGGTATGTCAGCTAACCAGGTATGCTATCGGACACTAATTACAAAAGGCTACGCTCTGATCGGAGGATAATTGTTCCGTTGTTAGGTTATACAAAAGCAGTACGCGCACTGAGAAGCTGCGTAATTAGCTGAATACAACAACACAACTGACATCCCCTATATCCGACAATTATATACTGTGTGTATCTAGATCTCAGCAGTACTAAGTACATAAATCTAGATGTTAACCCAAAATGCCTCACCAAGATAATACCCATCGCCAAGGCTGCTATAACTGACTCTACCTATACGCACCGACTGTCCACAGTGAGTTAACATGTGCAATGCCGGATATGATGGTTCCTGCGTATTATGCCATTGCTTCTGGCTCTTCCGAGGCCAGCACTTCCCCCCTTTGCACGAGCCTCGGAACCACATCACCGGGGAGACCCAGGGTGGTGAGGAAGCGATTGAGCCTCGCCCGGGGAGCTTCTGCTACTGCACCAACACGAACAGCTCGGATAGCTCTCTGAACTCTGCCGGGCCCGAATCCATAGCAAAAGCAACGAGGGTCGTGCAGACCTGAGGCCAAGTACGCACGAGGTCGAGATTTCCGGGCCGATTCAGGTTACCTTCGGCCTTCCGAAACTCGATGGTGGCCTTAACCATGACTTGGTCTTCATAGCGAAGATGGCTGAACCAATACGCCAGCCTGCCTCCCGGGCCGCCTTCGACCAGGTCGCAGAATTTGTCAATATCTGTTGCTCTCCAAAGCCTGTCCAAGGCGGCTCTCTCTTCGCCGCTCCCATCGTCGTCGGGGAAGCGGTGCTTGAACCCGTCGCCCAGCACACTCCCCGTGAGGTCGGGAGGGTCCTCACTGGGTGTCACTAAGGAGCTGTGGGTTCTGATGTCGAGGCAGTGCTTGTTGTTATTGCGGCAGAGTCCGAACAACGGCTCAAGACCTCCTCACCACCCAGGAACAGGAGGGAGTAGAGCTTTTGGCAGGCGAGAAGTGGGATGATCTTGTCGCCGAGGCCGACGTGCACGTGGAGGCCGCAGGCGTAGTTGAAGCTTACGTGTGGGTGGTCGTGGAGCACTTCTCGCGTGAAGCGGCGTTGTCGGGTAGCTTAGGCGAGGCGATCTCGAGCCCTGCGTACTAGGCAGAGTGCACGCTAATACCGTCCGCCTTCACCGAGCCGTCACGCTTCACGATCCAGGCTATGCACTTGTCTTCATTCTCGCTTCTGCTGTTGTTGGCGATGCGAAGACCGTTCGAGGCTTCCACCGGGTCTCCCAAGCCAAGTCCCTCTAGGTATTCTTCGATGACCTTGGCGATGAGGTAGACTTGTTCGTTTTTGGGTCTTCGGCTCAACCGTGCTTTTTGTTTCTCCGTCCAGCCAATAAGATCGACATGGACGAGAAACTCGAACTCAAGGCCGAATGCTTTCTCAGGGGGGCTAGGTGCTGTCATGGTTGGTTAGGGTTGGTTATGGTCGTATAGTTCCCCTGAAGCAGATTGATGACATAATGGTGGCAATGATAGCCCTGATGAATTCAACTTCCAGTTGGGCGCCCAGCCCCCTATTTATAGTCATGGGACTCGCTCGAGCCGATGTTCCGCTCGTATATATGTGACGGGGATCCCGTACATGTGAATCTCGACGTGATTCAACTCTGCAAACCTACCACGCTCGTACAGATAACGGGAATAAGCTGTGCGGTGATTAGCTGCGTCTCCGCTTGGACAGCCACGGAGTCGATCCTATGGTACACTCGTACTTAAACACCGAAGGCCATCTAATACATGTAGGTATTGCAATAACCCAACGGAACATTTTTCGCCTCATTGAGCATCGGAAGCGGCGAGCGTCCAGCAGAGTGTCCAGCATTACTGTGATACCCTTGGGATTTGAAGCCCATGATCACTGGCATATATGATTTTGAAATCGGGGAATTTACTTGTTCTGATTGTGAAACCACGCCACCGTTATAACTATGCTCCAGGGTATCTCTATTTACGAATACGGAGGCCTGATAGTATGGACTTGATTCATGCCTGCGCATTAGCGGCCTGCGCCTGACACCAATTCGTCCAATCCGAGAAGATGACGGGCTGCAGCCGGACCCTGCCCGTAACCCAGTTGGCCTGGGAATTGGCATAGACTGAAGCGATTAGCCGAATGTTCTCTTTATCAGCGGCGAATAAGCACGACACGATCAGCAGACTAGCAGCCGACGCCGCCCTTGCGAAGGCGTGCGATGGGTGCTGGGAGGCCTCCTGGTGGATGTCCTTCAAGAGTTTCAGCTGCTCGTCGCGGTCCAGCGGGGGCGCCTCGCCGCTCTCGCTCCGCGCTTTCTTGAGTGCTTTCGTGAAGTCGAGTATTATGTTTATCGATCTGTTCGCCAAAGGTTTGTCCGTGGTCGTGCGGACCAGCTGCAGCAGTGGCAAAATGATGTTGAAGGTCATAGGATTCGCCGCCTCATGCTTGACGTAGATGTCGAGTAGGTCGAGAACCCTGCGCTTGAAGTTGAGCACCATTTCCTTACCGTCCTTCTTTTCCGACTTCTTCCCCATCTTCTTGGCCATTTGCTTGAAAACTTCGCCCAGCTTGGAATCGAGGGCCATCATCTCCGAGTCAGTCATGTCTGAATCGCTCTCGGACGACTCGGCCTCTATGTCCTTATCGAGCCGATGGCTCTTTAGAAGTTTACCGAGAGCATCTTCTAAGTCAGCAGATCCCTGGGCATCCCCTTCCGGTAGCTCATCATCTTCCTTCTCGTCGATTTCCTCTGCCTCGTCGTTTGTTGGTCCCGCTCCGTTCAACGTCACGAACTCGACATCCGAAACAATCTCGGACATGTCATCCTCCTCTATACTCTGGGCATCTTCCTCGCTCAGGTCCTGTCCGTCCGCGTCAACCATTTCCTCGTCCTCCATATTCTCGAATAGGGCCTGATACCCCTTGGTGCTTTCTTCCGCCAGGAGCGGATCCGTAAGAAGTTGAAGAGCACCAGAGGACATTTGAGAAGTAAAAGCCTCAAAGACTTGCTGACTAGCTTGTCGCATCATGACAGATGGCCGAGAGACCAAAGACAGTAAGATCTCTACTAACAGCTCCGATATTCCGGCTTCGCTATTCTGCATCTTTTCTGAGCAACTTTGCAGGTCATGCAGAATGCTGATGGCGTCTGGAACCCCGTCGTATAGTTGTAGTAGGGTGATAGCATAGAGTAGTGCAAGACAAATAGACATATCTGTATTCTTCTTGCTCGATTTCTCGCTAGCTTTGAGCAGTTTCCGGATGGCTTTCAAAGCTGTGCTACGTTCTGCACTAATCTCGTCGCCCATCGAGACTGCGCTCGTGTCAATAGTGAGTACAACATGGCAAAGCTCGCGGAAGTCTTCTCGTCGTTTCGTGAGTCGTGCGAATGCGGACGAGACCCGTGTGCGGAAGAATTCTCGTGTCGTTTCTGAGAGAACTGGCTCGAACTGCTGCTTGCTGGAATATGCACATGATGCCAGGTCCATAATGCCAAGTTCTATGACGCTCGGCTTATCTCCTACTGTCTCCGTGCTGGGTTTAGCCTGAGTCGTCAACTTGAACAGGTAATGCGCGTAAAGTTGCCTCAAGTTTTCGACTTCCCCGGCCTCGCTCCTAAGTTATTGTTAGTCCAATCAGGCCAAAGATTAGAGTAGGGTAGCTTCACTTTTCTATTGTCGCCACAGGTTCTCGAAGCAGCTTGAGGATAGCCTCCGCATTCTCGGGGGTAACCCATTGCAGCAGCTTTTCAACTGTCTTTGAATTGGTCCGCTGGTCAAAGCTGTATGTACCAAAATTTCCAAGCAGCTCCTGTAGAACAGGGAGTAGCAGTTCCGGTGACTGCTCGACACACTGTTCGATTGATTTCAGGGCCTTTACAGCGGCGAGATGAAGATATCTGTCTTCCTTGGCTGCCTGGTTCATCAAGCAGGTCATGAAATTTCGAGTAAAGAGCTCTCTAACCAGCGGTTGATGTCCCAGTCTCAAACCATCCAGGAATTTTCGGAAGATCATGAAACCACGATATTTCTGTCCTTCGGAAGCGTTTTTGGAGAAGAGGCCATTGTCGACTACAGTGCTCCAGAAGTGCTTGAGCCGATTGCCAGACCCCCCCTGCTCGATGAGAGATGCGAGGATCAGATCCCATACAAAATGGAGCTGCGCTGTCCAATTACTCTGCTTAATCTTAGTAGTGGAGGCATCTTCGCCCGTATCCTGTTTCACGTTCTCTTTCAAGACTCTCGCTAACTCGGGTACGCTACTAGCAGTCAATGGATCTTTCCAAGGTTTGGAAGGGAACTTCATCCCAGGGTAGCAATTCCGCGCCTTCAGCCAGATGCCGACCCCTTCGGCGGTCTTTCCAAGACCGATGTCGGCGAGTTTCTGGACAGTCTCTTCCGCCTTCTCTTGGCCCATTTGTGGCAATGATTCAACAATGACCCATGCGCATTGTGACCGCAGCCAAACTTTCTTGTCGGCAAGCTTCAACAGGAGATTCAAGACACTTGCCCATCTGGATGATTCGTTGAACAGAATCTTGGCCTCGACGAAGCACTGTAAACCAAATAGTTGACCGAAATAGGCGTCCCTCTCCTCTTGGCCGGGGGCGCTGCCACTAGCTTGCGTTCTTTCGACCAGAATACTAAGCACCTTGTCGAATGTCAAACCAGCGTATTTCGATGCAGAGAGATTCTTAGGCCCAAAGAGCTGTCCCAGGATCTCAGTCAAGACAAGACTAAATCCTACCCGCGACGCATTGCGTGAGCTTGCAAGACCCCGGAACAAGCGCTTTCCAAGGTGTCGTTCGAGGACCGGCTCCGGAGAGCCTTCTGATCCCTCTCCGCCCAGCAGACCAGTCACGAGGGCGCCGGCAGCCGCTATACGCTCCGCACTATCAGCGCTTCCGAGCAACTCATAAATGCTAGCCTCGCGCTTTCGCTCTTCGAGCGTTGGCCTCTCAGGGAAGGGTGATTTGTCCAGCTGCTGCTGACTGGGGGCTACTTCAAGGTCGCCTTGAAAATTGACTTGGTCGGAATGGGTAAATTTTGTCTCTTTTTGGGGGGGCTGACTGCCATTGGCAGTATTGCTAGCCTTGGCCTCGCGTTTTCGCTTGTTGCTTTTGCCCATTCTCAAAGGATATGTTATAACTTCAACAGATGAAACTCGGGGGACGTTGCCCTGCATTATAATAGGTTGGGAACAGTAAATCAGGAGATACTTAGCCGATTCCAGTACCGCAATGCTGCAGCCCATTTGGAACTTTTTTTATGGTCCCGGATTCTGCCACTTCGCGTCGTACAAGAACGGCAGGCGGTCAAAAAGATTAGATAAGTGATCCCCCTTGCCGTCATGTCAGTGTTCCCGACCCACCTTAAAGTGGACATACGTATTGTATCTATTCACTTTATCAGACAGCCCTCAGCTTCTTCCTACCATGCCAAGCACTCGATGCTATTGGAAGCAGCGAGTTACCGGTAGTAGATTTCCTGGGTACCTGAGAATGCAGACTTAGAGTCAATCTCAGCATTCTAAGATAAAAATAATACTCAAATTTGACAAGGAGACGTCAAGTCGTTGACAACTTCCTAGAAGCCTGTGCCAGCGGCCTGTCAGGGTTTGCGCATGTTGATTGTGTTCCGACCGTTGGGAAAACGAGTGGCAATATAGCCTCGGCATGGCCCATATGGTTAGTAATTTATATAGTGTAAACTCATATCCACTTTTGAAGTCCCCTATCAGTTCTTGAACAGTCACAAGGCCCTGCTTGGAGAGGCTTAGGTCATGAGCTTGTGAACCACATCGCACGCTGCCCTTTTACTGAGTGTCTCCGCCAGATTCTCGGGAAACCCCTTCTTGCGTACAGAGAGAATACTTGTGGTACCGTTTAGCTTCCGGTTTGTGGCTCCCTTGCGTGGCTTGCGCCTGCTCGCGAGCCAAGCAAGACCTCATCTACAAGGTTGTAACTTCGTATAAGTCGGACCCCCCCCTCACGCTCCACCCCCCAACGCGCCACCCATTTTTGAAGCCATTCCCACCACACCCCTTCAGTGCAAATAAGAATATCTTAATAACCACTTATTTAATTGATTCCATATTAACGCGTACGTATAATGATATATTCCGCTTTCTCCTTGCTTTCTTTTTCGCTTTCGGAAGATTCGTTTTGGCGTTGATTTTTCCGAGTGATAGCAGAGCGTCCTTTTGCAGGGGCTTTCAGCCTTACCTTTATTTTCTTAACCGAGATTATTTTTACGAATTTTTTATTTGGCTCGGGCTGTATTTTCCTGCGTTTTTTAGGTTTCGCTTTATCGATGGTTGCAGTTAATTAGTTATTGTAAATTTCGATAACGTTTAATTTAAGGTTTTTTTCGTTAAGGGCTCTGCCGATTTTCCGAAACAAAAGCCGCGTAATAGGGCTTCCGAAAATTGGATCGATTTTTATTAGAGATTTTTCGATAATATGTATAACGTCCTACACAAGTACTCCGGACGCACAAGTACTCCGGACGGTTTTTGGCACATTCCAACCACCGAACTTCAATTGATCATTTCTTAACATTAACAATATGGAACGGCTTACAAAAAAAACGAGAATAAACCTAGCCGTTCAGGTTAAGAAACGAAACCCGAAACTTAGTTATGCGACACTTAGTTTTATATATAAAGTCGCAAAATTTACTTTATATAAACAATATAACGATATACCTTCTTATAACGACCATATATCCAAATTACGAAAATTAACAGCGACCGAAAAGAAATCGATTATCGACCGAATTCTCGACCTAAATGCGCGAACGTTTTCTGTCCGGCTTTAACACGTTGAAAATATGGCCAATATACTGCTTACCTAACGCGTTACAGAGTACGTCGGGATTAACTGGGCGTCGAACTTTGTTAGACGGCAAAAAAAACTCCAGACGCGTTTAAATCGGAAAATCGATTATTAACGGGTCCTATGCGAAAATCCGGAAACATTTCGCAAGTAGTTCGAACTTGTTCGGGTTATTATCGCAAAATACGGCATCGTAAAAAAGGGTATTTATAACTTCGACAAGACAGGATTTTTAATAAGGTTTCTTATAACAACGGGTATAGTAATTACCAGTACCGAAAAACGTGGAAAATTTAGATAAACGCAACAAAGAAATAAAGAATAAGTTACAGTTATTTAAGCTATTAATTTATAAAGTTAAGCTTTGCCGCCATTTATTATTATGGCGGGAAAAAATTATTTTAAGTCCTAATATCGCGATAACTTATTACCAATTAATTAAAAATTCGGTATAAGCCATAATAACTGGATAACAAACGAATTAGGTTTAAAATAAATTTAGCATTTCGATAAACATATTCGGACGCATACAAAAAGTTCGAAACGTTTTTTTATCCTCGACGGCTACAAAAGCTACTATTCGATAAAATTCGAAAAATATTACGTAAACCACGATATTATTACGTTTTACATGCCTGCGTATTCTTTATATCGGCTTTAACCTTTTGACGTATCTTGTTTTTTTATTTTAAAACGCGTTTATTTACGGTATATCAAAAACTTAATACGACGTTATTATACCCATATTACTAAAAAAGATTTCTTCGCCGGCTTTTACGACGCGTTCCAAGTTACCATAACGTCCGATAACATTAAATCTAGATTCGCGAAAGCTAGTCTTGTTTTATTCGATCCCAATAACGTTTTTTCCGAATTGGAAGTTCCTCCAGTTATGCCTACGCCGACCGTCTTCCCGTTAACCTCCGCCGGTTTTATTCGTTTCCCGCCCGCAAAAACCCTTAGGAATATCAAGGAAATAACGAGGCAAGGACGTTATTTGCAAAAAAAAATTAGATATCAGGGTGGTTTATTAAAAATCGTTAAATCGGCTAATCTTTTAATAAAAAGTAACTTGTTACTTTTGCACGAAGTTACTTTTCTTCGGGAAGAAAACGCCTAATTACGCGAAACGAACCACATTTTAAATAAACGTCGGAAGACTAAAAATAAACGTCTCCAAAAAGGAGAAACATTTACTATACAAAAGGGACAAGTTCTTCTGGCCGAAAAAAAAGGGATGGTAAAAAAATGCAGCTAACAGTAATTAAAAAGGGTCGTCGCAAAAAGGTTAAAACGAAGGAACGGAAGTATAAGGTCTGCAGCAAACCCGGACATAATACGCGTACTTGTGAAAAAGTTATAAAGACGTTTAGCGAAAAAGAATCCGATTGATTTGAATCAATGCGATATGTTATTGTTAATTAATTTGAATTTGTTGTCGCGACGTGCCAAAAACCGTCCGGAGTACTTGTGCGTCCGGAGTACTTGTGTGAGACGTTATCCTTAAATGATTTAAACGTTTTGATACCTAAACTGGCCATTTACGCATAAAATTTAGAACGGGCGGAAGTAAAAACGGATTTAAGTTTAAGTGTTTTTGTTATTAAGACCCCAGTTTTAACGTATTTATTATTTAACGCTTTTGCCTTATTAATAAGGCGCAGATTTGTAATTTCCCAGTTTTTTATAATATATTTTGAAATTATTATAACTTTTTATTATACGTACGAAAACGCTTAAAGAAAGTCCGTTTTATTTGTAATTTCGGAAGCCCGTTTAAAGCAATATTTCCGGAATTAATAACGGAACTTTTGCTTTAAGGTAGAAAAGATATTTATATTAAAAGGCTGGAAAACGTGCGAAGCGTGGGCAGGTAAAAAGACGATGTAGATCTTTGTTTGAAGGTATAGCTACATGAACTTTTCCGTAGTATGGCTGTTGTGGCCGTCGATTATTAAAAGTTTTTATTTTTTAAGGTCCGCTGGTTTAATATAGGGAATAAAGATTTCGCGTAATTATTTAAGACCGATTTTAATATTCGTCTAGCCGTTTTTAAAGGTAATAAAATATTAGCTTTCGTATATTTTATCGTTAAAATTAAAAAACCATTATTGTTATATATCGCCGCCGTTAAAAATTACGAACAGTAAAAGGGCTTACCTGTTAACGTTAATGCAAGTAATTATCGTAACTTATTGCCGTTTAAAAGCGTTTTTTAAAAGCACAAACTTCTTAAAGGTTTTATTAAATACGAAAACGTTTTTTCTTATCTTTTTTATTATCTCGATTTCGTCGACGTTGAATTTGTTACGTTATTTAATAACTTTAATAACCGGTAATTCGAAACAATCGAATAATATATTTATGGAAACGGGTAAAACCTTATTTAAGCGCTTATAATTAATAGTCGTATTTTTTAAAATTTTGATATCGGGATTGCGCCGTAAAAAACGAGTTACCCATTTTTTTTCCTAGGCGTTAAAAGTTGCCGTTATGGATTAAAAGACGTTAGGCATATAGACGAAATCGGGAATGCGGCAGTACGTAACCTAATAGGCTAGACTTTTTTCCTGAATTTGTAATAGTTTCTGTTAAGCCTTATTAACCTTTTCCCGCGTGGGTACACCTTTAATACGACGTGTAATATATTGCCTGTCGATATCGTAGCCCTTGGAAGCTAAACGTAGGAATTTCCTATGCGATATTTTTTTAATCGCTTGCGCCGTACGGAATTGAGCTGAAAGCTGCATATCGTTCGAAAGCGTAGATTCTGATGAATAAGAAGATAATTTTTTCAAATTTCTAAAGCGTTGTTGAGAAGCTTTTTATAAAGAAAGAAATCAGTAAGTGGATCAACGCGCAACGCGCTTGTGGGGTGGCGCGTTGGGGGGGTGGAGCGTGAGGGGGGGTCCGACTTAGCTAATAATAAGTTCTACTTTCCCCATTAGCTTATCAGCATATCCAGAACCAGAGGATGCCACTGTCAATAATTATATGTTTAGCTAGATGATGTCCTTGCGCATAACTAACCCCTCGTTTGCTAGGACGTATAGGTGTCGTATGCGCAGCCCACTGAGGACTTCCAGCTAAACAAATATATCTGGGACCCGCACTGTCCCCCTGGCCGTAGCTTCGAACCCGATGGCTTGGACGTGGCCTGCAATCCCCGCCTTAGAAATGGGGCGGTCGCCTCGATCTGGGAACTTCACTTTCAGGTGTAGACCTCTCACATAAACGTTTAATTGCTGGCTGCGTGACCAGCATGACCCTCCAGTCAGATTGGGGGGAGGAAGGTGTATGGCGAAAACTGGGGTTCCTGTCGCGGCTGCCCATTCGGAAGAGCAAGCCTCTTCCATCAAATATAAAAGGACTTCGACAGCCGCTTCGTAACCCTTCGTGTATCCGGGATTGAGATGATATCTACTAATGCCAGCCTTGAGTAGGGTTTGCACTAACCACCCACCCACGCTACCCACCAGTACCCATGGATGATATTTTTAGTCATAAATAAGTAATAAAGGCCTGTAAACACTACGGGATTACTTTCATAATAATTATATCAAGGTAACCGGTAGCGTTCAGCTTCTATGACGTATTAATTTACGCTGTGGTTAGTGAATGGGTACCCATTGGGTATCCATTGCAAACCCTAGCCTTGAGCGGTTTTCCAAAGGATTCGTACCGAGGGATAAACCACTGCAATCCATTACACACACCTAGGGAGCCGTTCATTACGTCGATCATGATGATACGGTTCCACAACCGACAGACGCAGCGAGACCAAACAGGGTCTTCAAGGCCAAGGTGCTCGAATACTAGGCCAGAATCTCTGGTCTTCCAAACAGCTCCGTCGACGTGGAAGGAGCTCCTATACAGTACTCAGCAGCATTGGGCATACAATATTTATTCGCACTGGCGTAGTATTCCGTGGGGCCCATGGACGAAGCTAGGGGGGTTCCAGCTTGCCATGTATGAAAGCCTGTGTGCTAAGCGATCAGGTATCGCTTCCTTACAGCTCCAGTTGTATTTCCATATTTTAAAAAGAAGGTTGATCACGCTCTTTCTTTTAACTAGAACCTTTTAAAGATCCTCTTGATAATATGTACTTCTTTAGTTGCAAAGGCTTCAGTGTGTGATGCTATGGTCTCATATGGAATGTTCGGACAGGAAGTGTTCTTTCGGGTATGAGTACGAAAGGGGTGTTCACGACACGTCAATCTGGACGACTTGCCGTTGCTTGAGGCCACGTGCAGCCTTGCCGCTTCTGCTCATGGCCCCTCAGGCGTTAATCATGAGCCATCCTATTGGGGCTATATTGTATTTTTCCTGGGCACCTTGACAGCTGTCAGCTTCCTTATAACCTGTATCAGACCCACGTATGCCCCATTAATGCCTGCACCAACTTAATATACCTGATTTTGTATGTGTTTTGCAACATTTCTAGTTGATACTAACATTGTAACAATATACTTGTTATACTTTAACATGATATAAAGTGCGACGTATTATAACAATATATAAAGAAACTAATTAATTTTCCGCTAGGTTAATTATTTCCTAACCTTTTTGACTTCCCTAACCTTCTCAACTTTTTTAAGCTTTAGTCTTTTTTAAGATATCGTTAATATTATAGTAATCAGGACCGCCTTCGGGCGGTAAGGGAAGGCGTACCGTATTATACTAATCAATAAGAAGGCGTGCTCTGAAAAGGGAGCTCGTGGGCGTAGCGGTATGGTATTATTGTTTTTGTTATTGTTGTTGTTGCTATATGCAGGTTGTACGTAGGTGCGAAAAGAAACGGAATGGGTTGATAATGATATCAATTGAAATTCGCACCTAAAACGTTAGCGTTTTGTATTTGGGTGCCAGGGTGGGACTCCTTCCACTTACATGGAAGCTGGCAGCTGTCAATTTATTTAGGAAAAATAAAATATAGCCCCGATAGGATGGCTCTTAATCACCCCGTGCTCAACACTGCGCAGGCACTAACGCCGCTGTGCCGCAGCACTGTCTGCATAGCTCCAGCTATAACCGAGGGGTCCTGAAATGGCCCCCCGAACACAAAAGTGGCCGCAAAAGACTCCCCTGGCCAAGATGGCAGCATCCCAAACATAACCTCGAGCCCGCACCATCGTCATCCTTGTTTCTTCATCTTTGTTTTCCCCAAAGTTTATAAAATGGGCTTTCACCCGCACGCAACGGCTGCTGTCCTCTCATCCTCTCGTAGACCTTGCAATAGGTACCCACGGTCGTGGGTGGGTACTCGAGGGTGGTCTTGGTATTTTAGCAAAATACCTACGGATGGTTAATTACGAATATGTCCACCTACGAGTACCTACGGGTAAAAATTTCCATAAGGTTAAAACATAACGAATTAAAACGTTTTCTTATTTTAATAACAATATTATTGTTTAAATTATATTAATCTACGGATATATTGCCGTATATTATAAACTAAATACAAACAGCTATAAATTTAAAATCTTAATTAAATTATCGATTGATTATATTTTATAAATTAAATAAATATACGTTAAATAAAAAATAATTTAGAAAGTATTAAAAATATTTAAAAGAATTTACAGAATGTATACTATATTACTATTATTGCTAATTTATTTTTCTATTAAAACGGATATTTTAAATTATCGCGTTGTTGTATTATTTTAAACGAAACCGCATGAAATTAATAAAACAGTTGAAATTTGAAACAATTACGAATATTTTTATAATACGCTAATCGTAAATTGATAATACAAATTTTTTTAAAAGTATTATATATTTAAAAGCTTTATAGCTAAGCTAACTTTTAATATTTTAATTGGTCGAAAACTAAATAAAGCTTTTTAATAGCTTACATAAAGGGTAAAATTCCGTTTCGGTTATAAAAATAGTTATTTTGTTTTCTTTATTCTCTTGTTATTTTATTATTATTTTAAAAAGTTTATAAACGAAACTTAGAAAATTCTTTAAATAATTGTATTATTTTCGAACAAAGTGTCACTCTAAGTATTTATCGAATCCTTGTCGCCGAATTATAACGTTAACGTTTTGGTCCCGATTAGGTATTATATAACGCAATTAGCGGCTTTATAATACGCGTTGTTAAGGTTGAAGTTAAATTGTATAAATCGGGATATAGCAAAATATATATCGGGTTACGTATAGATGATAACTGTTAGCTAGCCAGGGTGCTAAAGCATCCTAGCTACGCTTTGATCGGAGGATAATTGTTCCGTTGCTAGGCTACACAAAAGCTGTACGTATACTGAGAAGCTGCATAATTAGCTAAATACAACAACGTAATTAACATCCCTTATATTTAACAATTAAAAGTTTTATTCGTTTAATTTAAGCAATTATTAATTAATTTACTGTTGTTAAAACGATATATATTATATATCAGTAGTAATTATCTTAATATATTTTAATAACAACAATAACGACCGTAGCGTCGACGTCTTCTAATATTTATAAAAAACCTAAAAATTGAAACCGTTTTAAGGTCGAATTTTAATTTAAAATGTACGCGTTTAATATTTAGAACTTTATCGATCTTGATTAATTATTTCAGTAACTTGTTAAACCTATAAAACCCGATATAACTTTTTATTCGAAAAAAAATTCGTTATATAACGCGGATTAATACTTTATTTATTTTTAATTTTTAAAAGGAAATATCGAAAAAATCGATTTTATAAGGTACTTAATAAAAACCTTTAAGATAATAACCAAAAACAGATAAACCTATAATTAAGATTTTATAATGTATATTTATAAAAATTATAAATACGATATTTTCTGAAACAATATTCACGATTTTATATAAATAAGTTTTAAAGTTTGTATTTTTAACGATTAAAAAGAAAAGTTTTTTTAAAGGAAAACCTACGGAAATAATACGTTGAAATGGCCGAATCCGATAAGGTATACGATAGTAGATTTTTAATTAATACCTAACGAAAATACCGAAAAAAGTTAAGGTAAAATATGAAGGTAAATAAAAAGGTAAATAAATATATTATAAAATAGTAAGAAATAATAGCTTAAAAATAGCAATACGGCGTTTTAAAAACGTAATAACAGTTATATAAGTTAACGATTTATATATAACTTTAGCTTTTGTTATGAAGATTTGAATAATTACTTTTCAAATAGTAAAAAAAGTTGAAATTAATAATGGAACGATTAGTTACTAAAAGGTTGCGGTTAATTTTCTGGATTACTGGACTATAACTTATTTTCTTCTTATATTACGAAATTTTAAAGTATTGATTTTAACTTTTTATGAAGCTTTTACGGACCTTATTAAACAAAATGATCCTAATTAAAAAGATAGTAGATTTTTTAACCGTTAACTATAAAAAAAAACTTTTAAACGAGGGCCTAAACGAGATAGCTGTAAAGGTACCCGTACAAACCGAAGCTTTAATAAGCAAAAACGTAACGAATCGGACGTTTAAAGGATTTGCTACAAAATATACTTAAATTTAATATATTTATTGCTTTAATGTTATTATACGTTTTTTAATAAGGGTTTAATAAAATTTATACTTAACAAAATAGTTAAAAAATTAATCCGAAATCGGATAATTTCCGATTAATTTTTAACGGAAAAAATTAACCGAACATTTAAATTTACAAATATGCTAATTATATAGAAAATAAAACAATTGTTTTAAAAAAAAGTAAGATAGATTTTGGCATTTTTTTAATTATTGATTAACGAGATGCTATAAATTTATCGTTTTATCTTTTATAGAATTTGTTCATTTTAGATTTAATGTTTATAATATACGGTTTTAATTTTATTAATAAGTTTTTAAATTTTAAATTAATAATATAACGTAACGAGATATTCATAAATATCAGCTTTGTTTCGATTAATAGGTATAAAAAGGTTAATATGCTATTTCGAACTTTTAACGGTACGAAAACATTACGGTTATATAACGTGGTTTATTGCGAACAATTTACTTATAATTTGGTATTATTTCGATACTTCCGAAAAAAAAGTTATTAATAAAATAACCGAAAAATTAATAATTGTATTCGAAATAAGTATAAGTAAATTGTAGTTATTTTAATAAATAAATTTGAGAAATTTGTTATCGAAAATATTAACATAATAACATTTTACATAACTTTAGTTATTTATAAACGAAATATTAACTTATCGATGCCGAAATTGCCGTATACCGGTGACGATATTTTATAATACTTACGATTAAGCTATTTAGATTTTAAAATAATAATTTAATTGTAATTTTATATTAAAAAAGTCTGGTTAAAAGGTTTTATAACTGTCGAATGCTAGGCATATAACAAGGCGAAAGCTAAAAAGTAAATATGCTGTAAGTTTAAAAAAGGGATTTCTTAATTAGAATAAAGAATAATTATTAATTTTATTAATTTCGAAAGAAATCTTGAAAAGTATAAATATATTATATTTGTTACTGACAGATATTTAGGCTTTATTTGAGATATTTATCTTAAAAACCAAAAGTAAAAATATATTAATTATTACGTTTCAATATTTATTAAGCGTTTTGTAAAATTAAGATAAGTTTTTTCTTTACAAATAATCGAATGCGATAACGAAATTTTAAAAAATTACTTATTTCGAAATATTTTTAATCGCTTTTTTTTTAATATTAGGTTTAAGTTTTTAATACCGTATATTTAGGTTGAAAACGAGGGTACGGAACGTTTAAAAGATATAATTAAAAAGAAAACGATTATTATATAAAATAACGTTAAGTTACTTACGTTTCTAATCGTATATATTTTTAAAGTTGCGATATATTTATATAACCGTATTTCCAAATACGTTTTTTAATAAAGCCTATATAAAGTTTATTATATTTATTTAATATATAAAAATAGCGTTTTAATACTTAATCGTAAGCTTTAACAGGCTTATTTATAAGCTTATAGTTATATAGCTTACGTTATAATAACCGTTGTTAAAGAAAAAACCAAAAACTTTAAAAGTTAAATTTTAAAGTTTAAATAAGCTTCCCCGTTAGTTACCGATTAATACATATTTACGAAATTTAGAACTTATTAACAAATAAAGTTATTATTATTCGAAACGTATAATTTAACGAAAAGGGTACTTTTTTAAGTAATATTAAAAATTTAAAAAACGACCTTCTTTGGATTATCGAAAACGAATTCTAAAATTTATTTTAATAAATTTACGTATTTAAGTAAGCTAATAGTTACTTTATATATATATAAAATAAAAATTTAGGTAAAATAATTTAGTTACCGGCTGGTGAATTAGGACGGGGTGACTTAGCTTTGATTAGAATAAAATCGCAAAGAGCGTTTTCGTATGTATGTTTAATAATGAGTTTAATCGCAGTCTGTATTGTATGGTGTTGAGACCATGATAAAGTCTGATGATGAGGTTACGTTTAACGAAATTGAACTTTTAGAAATATATACGTAATGTGAAGTTCTTGATTATCCGAGCCCGGATTTAAGTCCAGGTATATTACCCCTATTTTAATCTTTTTTTTTTCACGATAGATATCGTTTTTAAGTTGTTATAAAAAATAATTAAACTTAATGTAAATAATTTTAACGTTATAAGAAATATAATATCCTAGTAACTTAATAATTAATTTAATCAACGTTTACGCGGTTTGTTTTTCAATTTCTTTAATTCGGAACTTTATTTTTAACGTCTAGTTAAATTTTTTTGCTGGTTTTTTTTTCGTTTTTTTAAGTTTTATTTTCCGGTATTTTCGTATTAATCGATTGTTTGTATTTTGTTTAGCTAGGTTATTTTTAGAGGAAATACGGTTTAGGCCGTATTTCTGTATCTTTATATATATTTCTTACCTAGCGGTATGATATAATGTATTTGCCGTATGTTATAACGTAAGTTTGTTAATTATTAAGTTTCTGATACGGTATATATCCCAAATTCGACGGAAATCCTGAAAATAACGATTTAAGTTTCGAAATAGGAGTTCTAATTGGTTAAGGTTATCGGGATAGAAAAAAGGGTATTATCGGATGTAAGAATAGTTCGGGAAATCGTTTAATAAAGTAGATTAATTGAGGTATGGGGCTTTAGATGTTTTGGATTTGGGTATTATATTTAGTTTAGCCGGGCGAATATTTGGTAATCTAGCAGTTAATTAATTAATCTTTTTTTCGTATAAAGTTTCGTTATTAAAAATAGGTATTTTCTAGGCTATATTCTGGGATTATAATTTATATTATCCTACTTTGGTTTTAAATTTAGGTATTTTTTAGTTATTTCGGTAAATATGAATTTTATTTAGCTTTTACCGAATCTCGTTTATTTAGCTATCGGTCGTTTTTTTTTATAATAGATTTCGTATGATAATATAATATATATATACGAGTTATAATTTATATATATAAAACTTAAATTAAAACAGCATTTTGATAATCGTTATACGAATAAATGGGTTGTTAAGTCTATTTTCCGTTTATAGGCGGCTATATACTTAAAAAAATAATCGGATACGGTTTAAGTTAAGAAAAGTATTAAACGTTAAAACGGTTCAAATTTTTTTAATATGTAGCATACTAACTTAATAACCCGTTATCCTTTTTTTAGTTGGAACTTTAACTTAAATAATATTCTAAATATAATAGGGGTCCTTTTATTTAATCTTTTTAGCAGCTTTATTAAGTATGGGAAATAATTCGTTTTTTAAAATTATTCGTCCGGTTTCCGGAATATACGTTAGGTTGTATTGGGGCAGGTGGGCAGTAATTATTAGTATAAAACCGGTAATATAATTAAATTATAAATATTTTCGATTTTATATTATTATAAGCGCGTACCAAAACGGCGTTATAACCGTATTATGTTAATATTTTCGGTTTTAACCGAATGGTAGGGTAACATTTCGTTACGGGCGTCGTTTATTAATATTATAAGGTATAATTAGTATAGTTCGATCGAAACGGATTTAAAAAATGGCTTTTTTTACGAAACGGGGTATTAAATTGTTGTTATGCATTTTAACTAAAAGATAATCCATATCCTCGTTATTCCATATACCGCCATTTACTTTTTAATTAAGTTTTCTAAAATGCGAAGTATTTAATTTATTGAAGCTTTTATTCTCATTTTGTATAGTACGTTTCCTAGATAATGATATAATAATTAATTTAGGATTAATTAAAACGGATAGGAATGCTTTAAACGGTACCTAGTGATTTAGGATAGCCGTAATAGATAAAAATGATATATAGGATATATATTTAGATAGGTATAAGTATATAAATATGTTTAAATAAATAACGTTATAAATACATTACTTTATAAGTTATATAAGTATAAAAAAACGTTAGAAAATAACAGCAAATTATACGCTTAATTAATCAGGTATTTCCGATTATAATAAACGAATTTTTAACCATAAAACGTATACGCCGAAGAAATTCCAGAAAATTTCATTTAAAGTTATTAAAAAAAATGCAGTTACCTATTGCATTTTTTAATCAGTTATATATATGCTTTCTTCGTACCTACATATTTCGATACCTTTCTTTTCCCATAACTTTTTTATAATATATTTTTATTATTAAATCCTTTATCCTTTTATACCTACATATATTTCTATATTAATTATTTATTATAAGTTTTCGTTAACCATTAGAATTATGCAGTTCCCGTAATTATCGCGTAAACGGAAATTCCGAAAAATTAGTTCCCCCAATAAAAGAGTTCTTTTTTAAAAAGTAAGTAAAACCGAATAATATACAAGCAGGTTTCGGTAACGTAAATCCAATTAGTTTCAGGGTTAAGGAAAATAAGCGTGGATTTTAACGGCGTCGAATAATAAAGTATTTTCTAAACTTTCCATATACCGATACGTTTAAACATTGGCTTTTAATCGGAAATTAAAGCCTTCCCTTAATTTTTTTAAATAAATGTAAACTTTAAAATCCAATATACCGTCATTTTTAAATATAATCGATAACTTCTATATTGTAATACCGATTCCTTAATAACGATTTTTTAGATCTTATACTAACTAAAACTTTTATAATACCTAACCTAATACTTTCCAAATTTTATTTATTAATTAAACCTAAACAAGATTTAATTACTAGCTAAATTTTAGGTATTATTAAGTAAATAATAAGTAGCCGTTAATTAATTTCGGTTATCTTAATATCGAACAATATATCGTTTTTAAACGGCTTTTTTTCGAAGGAATTTTTATTAACAGCTTTAATAATTATAACGTCTCCTTGAATTACGAATTAAATCCTTAAGCTATTTATTAACGTCGGAGCATTACGGTTTCTTCGTATTATTCTTAATTGGAAAAAGAACTTAACAAGGTTTTAAAACGATACGAATTTTACGTTCTACGTTACTTTTAAATATTCCGAAGTAAATATTTTAACTGTTATAACCTAATTATGAATTTGTTATTAATCGTTACTAGATATTTAGGAATATATTTATTAATATCGTAAACGGCGTTGCTTAAAATCGATATATCCGATAACGAATTACTAACGCGGGTTTTTAGCTAGCTACCGACTCCCAGTTTAATATAAAAATCAGATTAGCCGTATTGGGAAGATTTTAATTTCGATTAATTTACGTTAAATTATTTCGAAGCGGTTTAACAGGTTAACTTATAATTAAGCTCGTTCCGAATTTTCGATATATCTCCGGGCTATTTATTCAGATATTCGGTATTCTTAATATCGTGCCTTATAAGTTATGTAAAAAACGATTCGTATCTTTAAAACATCTTAATTAATACGAAATATATCTATTTTTTAGGTATCGGTTTTTTCTAGGGTTTTATAAAGGATCTTATAATAATTACGTCAAGTTTATCGAAAAATATAACTATACATTCCGAAATAACGCCTTTCGACAATTTAAAGCTAAATACATCCGATTATTACAAATCGAAAAAAACCTTCGTAAAAATACCTATCTAATAATTCAACATCTTCATTTTAAAGGTTTTAAGTTTTAAGTTATAATTACAAATCGCATATCCAACTTTAAATTCCGATTTAAAGTTCGTATAATACAACTTAATATTCAAGAATAAGTCGTGGTTATGTTATAAAATAATTATAATCCGGGTTAAAAAGACGAAATACGTTTTCTAATAACTTAATTTTTTATAATTAATTACGTTAATTTCTTCATTTACTTTAATCGAACCGTCTTTAAAATATCGCTATCGTTTATAATTACGTAACCTTCAAACCGACCGTTCGATATTTATATCTTAATATTAATTCTTACTGGCTTTAAGGCTTTAAGTTACTAATCCTTTAATAACTCGACATTAATATTACTTAAGTTTTCGGCTATCGTACCGTTGGGTCGATTAAATAACGGTTTCATCTAATTATCTTTTTATAAATTAATTAGTTTTTAATATCTTTCTTATTTTTTACAAATTATTTTAATCGGTTAACAGGAAAGTTTCCTTATAATTATGTTTTATTAATCTTTTTTAACTAATAAATACCTTAACCAATAATTTTATTAATCAGATATAATCCTATCTATCAATATTTAAACTTTATATCTTTAAACATATTTATATGCCTTAATATATTATATAATAACACTAGATTATCCACTTTTAATGGTTTAATTTTCATCCTATTCCGGTTTCTTTAATCGGCAAATTTAGCAACTTTACGACGCTACTTACTAATTATTCGGGCGGCTTTAACCACGTCCTTTACTTTTTGCTTTAATAATCGGATCCATTATAAAATTAAATCTTTTTTCGGAATATTCGAGTTCTAGTTTATAATTCTTTAAGTCGGAATTATTATCTTTATCGGTTATAAAGCTTTTTGCCTATATAACAATTTATAAAAGTTAAATCCATAACTTTTAATCGTAATATTATCTATAAAAACCATCTTAAGCAAAAACTTAACCTATCCTTTACCAGTTCCATTTGTCGCTTTTATCAAAGCTTTAACAATCGGTACATAACCTCTCTTAACTAGTTCTTATCATTAAGTAACGTACGTAACGCCGATTTTCCGCTTAATACTTAACGCCGTATACGCTTCGATAATTTTGCTTTTGTTTTCTAAACCACCATTAATTTTGATCTTAATCGGGATACCGTATCGGAAAAAGATATACTCCTCCAAAAACCTCCTAATCGTTATTAACGTAACAGATCGTAAGGTTATAACCTTTAAATAATCCGATAATTCGTATCTTATTTCGACTGTAATTTTGTATCCATTATCGTTAGGTATAAATTGTACATCAATTATTTAAATAACTGCTATATTAATAAATTAATAAAAACCATAGCTTTTTTCGAAACGCTAAATAACGGCTTTTTAATATTTAGGGTACGTAAATACCGCCTTTTAAATCTGCCCATATATATCTTTCCAAAAATAAAAAGCTGCTATACGTCAATAAATCGAATTTCTTCCTTTATAACTAAAATTTTCGTAACATTATTTAATTACCATATTACGTTCTTATTTTATATTAACAACCTTTCGATTACCATAACGTTTATCGGCTTTGCGCTATAAAATGCCGTTTTAAACAAAATACTTTAAAGCTTTTATTTTAAAAAAATTCTTTTACGTATCGTAATACCGTAAAAACGATTAAAAAATTCGAAAGATATCAAAAACTTAACGTAGTCCTACAACTTTTTAAACTAATTACTAATAAAAAATCCTTATTCCGTTCTCAATCCGAAAGTAATATAAATTGTACCCGTTATAATTAAGTTAAACCTAACGATATTTAATTAAATATTAATAAAATTATCGACTTTTTCTTTCCATTAATCGTTTAACGTATTAAAAAGCCCTGCTGGCTTTTTAAATAGACTATCCGTAATTAAATTCTTTTTATCTAGGATATACTTAATTTTGAAATCGAATATTTTTATTTAAGCAATCTATTTAGTTAATAAAGCTCCTAATAAAAAGCTTAAAAGATTATTAATTTATATCACCAATACCTTAGCGTTAATTTCCAAAATAAATCGGATGCCGTAAACATAATTCCGAAATCGCCTTAAAATCTTAAAAAGCATTCGATATTCCAATTTACCCGTATCGTAATTTAACTTAACACTTTTCTAAATACCACTTTTATAACGTATAAAATGTTTAATACCGTTAATTAATTAATCTAAAATACCTTTATAACCTTTTATGCTTACGTTAATCCTAACAATAATTTTTCCTACATTAGAACTATAATCCAAAGTAATCAAAATTAAAGCTATCGTAAAATTTTTCTTTAAAGTTTCCATTGCCAGGTTTTAATTAAGGCCTTATTCGAAAAGTCGGTTCTTACGGAATAACCGGGTTAAAAGTTCAGCTTTTAAAGCATAATATATAATAAATATCCGGTAATAAACGGTAATATCTAAAAAAACTTTAATTTCTATAACGTTTTTATACGGCTTAGTTTCCAAAATCTTAATTACCTTAATATTATCAGGTTAACGGCTATTCGATCGGCAAAAAAAACCGATTATAATAACGGTTTCTTAATACCATTAAGATTTTATTATATTAATCGGAACACCAGCGAACTTATAATTTAAAAAGGTCTCATTTATATTTATTATGTATTTATAAACAAATCGTCGAATTCTAAAAAATCTTTACTTTATCGTATTTAATTTTTAATCTTTTAATATTAACGTCGTTAACGAATAACCGGGTTACATTAGGCATTAAATTATCTAAAATCCTTTTAACTACGTAACAAAAATAAACTATAAAATTAGTAAATCCCATAGGCATAGTAATATACCTAAAAAGTCCTAAAAATGTCGAAAACGTCGTATAATTTTTACTAACTGGAATTAACGTAACCCGATCGTAAGCGGAAAAAGAATCCATTAAGTTAACTAAGGAATATATAGCAAAATTAACTAAGAACTTGTCGTAATTCTTTAGCATTTACGTATTTCGTAACGTAATAACGTTTAGCTTTATTGCAAAATTAATTAATTACAAGTTACTATCCTTTTTCTCTATAAGGAACTAAATATTTCTATACGTAATATAAAACTATTTAAATATTCCTTTTTAAATCCGTATTCGTAATACGTCGATTAATTTATTTTTTATAATAACCAGTATTTTAATACTTTTAATTTGCCAGGTTTTATAAGGAACTATACGAATTTCGTAAACAAATACGATACATTCTTTAATCCTTTCGCATTCCTTTTTGTTCTAAGTTAAGGCTGCTTCTTTTCGAAATAACATTTTTTTAAAGAAGGTTTTTTTTACGCAAATAAACTTGTCGTCTAAATAATTAAAAAAAACCGTAGTTTTCTTTTCGGTAAGCCGGATATTTCGAAATATATCGGAAAACGTAAAAAACAAAGCTGTTAATAACGTACCGGGTTTATCAAGGCTTTTTCCCTTCTAATTAATAACTTTTTATGCTTGCTTAAATTCTTTAACTTTCCAATTTGGGTTTCCTAAAAGAACAAATTTATTGGGTAATATATCATTAATAAGGACGACTTTTTTTTTACTTAGGCTTATATATAGTATTAATTTTAACGGTTCGTTTCTTATTAATATGGTTACGCATTTCTTCCCAAAAAAATGCTATAAAAAACATACGCCAGTTTTTCGTTAATAAATTATTCTAAGATGGTATTGCCGGGCTTTAACTTATCTTTAATTACGTCCTAAATATTAAAGTAATACTAATTAAAATAAATATCACTAATCGAGAAAATGTAAAAACTTATAACGGACTTATCAATTTCTTTATTCGTAAACCTATTTACGTTAGTAAAGTAATTTAGAATTTTACCGGCTGTTTCTTTTCTAGCTTTTTATTAATACGGATATTACGATTAACTTTTTCTATAGGTACTATTACGGTACTAGCGTTGCGGTTTAGTTAAGCTACTGCAACGCTATATCTACGCCGGCGCTCCGCGCCTACTAGGTAGTTTTGCCCTTTCTTCCTTGTGCATCAACAGAATACTTTACCCAGACCTAAGAGACGATCAGCGCCGTGACAGTTTGTTGTACAAGGAAGAAAGGGCAAAACTACCTAGCAGGTGCGGAGCGCCGGCGTAGATATAGCGTTGCGGTAGCTTAACTAAGCCGCAACGCTAGTACTGTAACAGGTACTAATAAAATAATAATCTTTATAAGGCCAAATTCAAAAGTTTCTTTTATAACTTTAAAATTTATATTTAATATTATTTTCGATTTGGCTATAAAATTTAATCCGAATATTAATAATTATATAATATAGTTATTATCGACGACAAATAACGGAATGGTAATTAATCGGCCAGCAAACCAGATAGGTACCTTGACGATACCTTTAAATCGGGTCCTTTTTTAAAAATTAAAGCCCATAAACGATATTCGTATTTATTATATAGTTAATCCGTATTTTTTAATATAAAACATAACAATAACGTTCGATTTTGCCCTAATATCGATTACGTTATTAATTAAGTTTTTGCCGCCTTTATAGCCTACTTTAATTACAAATCTAAATAACGGAATAATATATTTTGTCGGATTATAATGCTATACAAATAAAACGCTAGCTTTTTCCTAGCTTTTAGCTTTATACCCAATATCTATTGTCAAAATTCTGGAACTATTCCTTGTTACCATTAGCAATTTAAAACCTCGAATTTCGGCTTCGGTTATCTTAATCGTTTCTTTACTAGCACGACCGAATACTTCCAAAGTTTTGGTAACTATAAAATTCTTGAAAGCCTTACTAAAATCCGGGCAAACCTTAATTAATTCGGACCAAATAATCTTAAATTTCTTTTTAGCGTTCTCTTTAATTTTTCTTTTCTAGAACTTAACGACGTATTTATTAATTAAACCGTTATAATTTAATTCGTTATCGGTTTAAATACTAGCCTTTATATTCATAAACAAAGGGCTTTCATATATAACATTATCGTTATTAACCTTAATTTTTTTAGTAATTTTATTACTTTCTTCCCTTTCGTTAATATATTTAACTATTATAATATTAATAAAGATATTGAGTTAATTAAAGTCGTCGATCTTTAAAATACGGATTTTCTTTAAATATTAGGTTTTTTTAATCTTAATAAAATTACTTTATAACCAATTACGCAAAAATACCTCCTTATAAAAAGGCATTTCGTTTTCCGCAATAAAATAAACCATGTTAACCTTAATAACGCGGTTTTAATTATTATTAACCTCCGGTTATTTCAAGATTTTCGTACAATAAGGCGGATTTAAGGTATTCCTTTATATATTATTAAATTCGGTGCCGGCTTTTTTATTATCGGTACTTTTAAAAAAGCTCTGTCGGCGATCAAAATATTATATTTTATCTTTATATTACTTAGGAAAATTCAGGGAATTATAAATCCATTTAGATATCTTTTTCCAAATCGGTATTTACTTAACGATCGTCTAGTATTTAAGGATTATCGGAAATTATATCATACTTAACTTAATACGATTATCGGGGCCTTTAAAATAAATAATTGTACCGTTATCGTCGAAATAAATTAATCCAATATTTTTTATGTTAAGAAATAACTTACATTTATATATCGAATATCCAAATTTTAAGCAAAACTAACAAGTACCGGGATTAAAATTACCTAATCGGCCTTTACGGCCTCCATAACCGCCTTGACTATTATGGTAACTACCTCGATAATTACTTCGGCTTTAATAATAATTATTTCTTTTAAACTTATTTAGCTAGAAATTTATTATATTAATCGATAAATCGGCATTATAATCGTAAACCTATAAGGACTTTTATTTTAGCGAAGTATAATATTAGGAAACCTTAACGGTTACGTCCTTATATTTTTTTTTTTTTAAAAACCTTTAAGTTTTAAATTTATCGAACTTAAATAATCTTTAATTCTTGCAATATATTCGTAATTTTAAATACTTAATTAAGTTAACTTAATACCGTATATTTTAATCCAAAACTTCCTTGTCGCGGCATTAAGTACGAACGGCTTTTTTTAATTTGGTTAATATAGAAACGGACTTTTTTTTTTACTTCGGCCTTTATATCGTATTAGGCCTGCTTTATCAAAGGCTCAATTTTTAATTAATATATAAACATTATCGTAAAATATCGCGTACAAATCCTCGAACTTTATAAAGAAATTATTAAAAACCCCTTTTAAATAATTAGCAAAAAATTCTTCCAATAAACTTTTAGTATATTTATCCTTAATAACCGTTTTGCTTTTTCGTTTAACTTTTTTTAAAATATTACGAATCCTAATAACATACTTTAAGTAATACTTATAAACGTAATTAGATACAAAACGTTAAACTTACTTCGTTAAAGTTTTTAATTAATTTTTAACAATTTTAATTTACTTGGAATTCTGCAATTTAAAAATCTTTAAAATAATATCGATAACGGTATTTTATTTAATAATTCCGTCGATAACAGCTTTTACTTAATCCTTTATATTAAAGTTATCCGTTTAATAAAATAACTCGGCAATTATTTCAATTTTCTTAAACTTAAAGTTCTTAAATAATCGGTAAACGCTCTTAATTTAATTAATAACTCCAATACTTAAAAAACGAAAATCCGGATAAGCTAACGAATCCGGGAAAATCATAAAAAATACAATCTTATCTATAATATTTACTGGGAAATCGTAATCCGTTTAATTAATAAATCCGTATAATACAACATCCGGTATAAATTAAGCAAATCCCGTAAATAACTCCGAAAAAACTTAAGTTAAGAAAACTTCTCGTCCTTTAAATATTTTAACCGTAATCCTAAAAACCTTTGAAGTTTTAGCAAGTTTTAAGGATTTAATCGGACTATTTAAAAGCTTTATTTCGCTAACCTTACTTTCTTTTTATATATATTCATTAATTGGTATTAAATAATAATATTTAACATTAAATTATAATTTTTTTTAAAAATAAGAAATTCGGATATTAATAATAAACCGTATTGTTTAACCTAAGTAACAATTTTTAAAAACTTCGACGGTTTTTTAACAAACCAATTAAAACCTAGTTCGAAAATTTAATCAGAAACCGGTAATTTAATATTATCGTAATTTAAAACTTTCTTTTTTATCGTTAAGGACTTAGGCATAAAGTAAATAATTATACGTATCGATTTTTTTAATTATAATCTTCGATTCCGTTATTACGAAAAAACAGGAAACCTTTTTTACGGTCCAAATAAGCCAATTTTTTCCGATTATTACAATACCATTTTTCCGGGCTAAACCGGGCTATTTTTAATCGAAAAATTAATACTTCCATCGTTAACTTAACCACCTTAACGTTTAAATTAATTACAAATAATAAATCCTAAAAAAACCACTTAACAGTTCTTACATTAAATATTATCCGATTAATAAAAAACAAGTTTAGATAATACTGTAAAATAACTTTATCGTATTTTTTTTACGTTAAAAAACACTTTTCTTATTTTGTAATTTTCGCTTCGTAATTAAAACACGTAACTTTATAACTTTATTTCTTTTTTTGTTAATATTCGCAATTCGCTTTATATCGTTAATCTTATCATCGCTTTATAATTTTAATCTTTTAATTCCGAATAACCACGTTATTAATAACGCGATCTTAACTTTTTTAACCCTTACTAATAATTATTCGTTTCGTATTGCTATTTCGTAATTTCTTACATAATAAAATTTGTTATTTAAATTACGTAATTAATTTAAAATTAATTAATTAAGCCAAATTTTAAACCCGATATCTTCGTTACTTTACTTATCTACCGTCGTATAAATAAAGCTTTATCTTATTGTAAGGTATCGTATCGTTTCAGCTTAGTAACTTTCTTTTTAATTAACTATAAATAAAATCGGCAGCGTTATCGTTTATATTTGGTCGATTGTAAATTCGTAAATCTTTCAAGTCGCTATAATTACAATCGTTATACTATCGGCCTTTAATTAGAACTTTATCTCTTCCGTTTACCAATTCCGGAAACCGGAATTACTTTAGTAATTAATTAAAACCAATCTCCTTACCGAAAATATCAAATAAATTAAACGGGATAACTTAACCTTAATCAATACAAAATCGCAAAAAACGTTTTCGTATATATGTTTAGTAATAAATTCAAATGCAATTTATATTATATAATATTAAAATCATAATAAAATCTAATAATAAGATTACGCCTAACGAAATTAAACCTTTAAAAATATATGCGCAATATAAAGCCATTAATCATCCGAACCCGGACTTAAATCCCGGCACACTACCCCATTTCACTGGGTAAAAAAAATTGCTTTAAAGTAATATAGGGGTTTAAAGTAACGTACGGAATAAAAAAAATAAACTTACTTACAAAAAATTTATTATTCTTATACAACCGTAATATTCGAATTACTTTCGTTTCCTAGATTATTACCGCCGTTAGCGTTTACTTGAATAACTATTACGATTATTACGCTAATAAAAAAATCTTAAGTGTTTGTTATATTATTTAATCTAAAATAACAATAAAAAACGAAAGTTTCTTACAGGTTATAAACGTAAATTTCTCGTACGTTTCGTATTTAAAATAATTATCGGTACGATTATAAGATATAAAAGACTGCTTTTAACTTTAAACGAGTAATTTATTTTGTTAATAAGGTTAATAATCAGCCGGTAAATTACAGAAACGTAAGAAAAGAAATAACCTAAAATTCGCGTTACTCTAATCGGAAATGTTTTTATATACTAAAAATAAAATTAAAAGCAAAGGTATTACTTAAGTTACAAAACCGGGTATATAAACGAAACTTATCGTTATTGCCGAAAAGCTATAAAAAGCTAAATATATACCCGTTGAAAAAAATGTTTTTAAAAGTTAAAAAAACCCACTTATAAAGTTATAAAAATATATAATCTTGGAAAATCGTCGATTAGTCCGTTATTAAAAAGAAACAGGTTTTAAAATATATATAAATATACGTTTACAAGTTTAATAAATATAACTAACTTTAAAAATACAAGGTTCGTTTTATAATACGAAGTAATTGATAACTTATTGCTTATGGTAATATATACGTATTTACTTTAGCCGGAAAATCCTTTAAAACCTTAATAGTTATTACGGCTAAGTTCGATATAAAGCTTAAGTAATATAACGTTATAAACGTTTTCGTTAACGCGAACTTACTTTACGAAATATATATAAAAACGTTTCTAAATATCCCTAACGTAACAGGATATTCCTAATTAGAAAAGTTTTATACGGCTTGAAAAAATTGCCGTTATTTTAGCAAAAAGATTTTGTTAGCACGTTTAAAAATTTAAAACTTAGCCCCGGTTTTTATAAACCCTGTTATTTTTTTCGTTAGGAAATGTTACTTTTTTTTACGTCGATAATATTATCGCCGCGTATAATAAAAGAAACCAAGCCTTTATCGATTAATTAATTTAATAAATACAGAAACGGTATAATTTTATACAAAGTAAGGACTTATAATAATTCTTAAATATCGAAATAATTAAAAACAAACTTAATAAAAAATCTAGTTATCTTAATTAAATTTTATAAATAAATTAAAGAACTTAATCCTTAAGGAAAACCTGAATAGTTTCCCAAAAACGCTAATAGTAATCGCCGAGTTACTGCCGAATTCTGATTTGGTCTATCTAGGTTTTATTAATAAATATTAAAAAAAGATCGGTTCTATTTTTTATGTTACAGTTTATACGTAACCCGATATATTTTTTGCAATATTTAAACTTGCTCGATTTAACTTAAACTTTAATAAAATATACTATAAAATAGTTAATTGCGTTATACGATACCTAATCGGTATTAAAACGTTAATGTTACAGTTCGGTAACGAATTCTTTTTAAATATCTGAAGCGATAATTTTTTATAAATAATATATTTAATTAAAAAAATCTTTTAAGCTTATGTTATAAAGTTATTTTAAAAAGTTATAAAATAATGTACGAATAAACAAAACATATTAATTACTTCTATAACCAAAACAAAATTGTTATTTTTTACGTAAGTTATTATAAAAGCTTTATTTACTTTTCAATTAATTAAAAAATTAGGAATTGGCCTAAATGCTACACTGTTAAATATATAATACGATAATTAATAAACTATACAATTTATTAACATCGATGTTATCTTTTTAAAAACAAAATTACGGTACGTAAATATATATAATTATTAATTATGAAAAATAACAGAAAAAAGCCTAATTAAAATAGATTATATATTTATAAGTAATATGTTAATTAATGGATTAACTAAAATCCTGTTACGAAAAATCTTTAAGTATTTCAAAAAGTAATTAGGATTGGTAAATATTATAAAAGTTTTAGATTACTGTAAAAAAACGTTAAAAGCAATTTTTAATAAGGAATTAATTAATTAAAAGGATACAATTACCGGAAGAACGGTTGAATAGAAAGCTATAGCTTTGAAAAGTGATTAACTGTAACGATTAACGCCCTAAATTCTTTAAGGCATTAAGGGGGTATGTCAGCTAGCCAGGATACTAAAGCATCTTAGCTACGCTTTGATCGGAGAATAATTGTTCCGTTGTTAGACTACATAAAAGCTGTACGTATATTAAAAAGCTGCATAATTAGCTAAATACAACATCGCAACTAACATCTCTTATATCTAACAATATCAAATAAAATAAACCCGATCTTTTTTTAATATCTGTTAATAATATCTAGATAAGCTAGATTAAAATTCGGTAATAGTTCAGCGTTTGTTATTAAAGTTTTTTAAAAGTTATTTAGACTTTTTTAAAAAGTAAGTTAATTAGCTTATTTATAAAGTCGGATTAAAATAACTAGAATTTTCTATAAGATTTGTTTTCAGTTTCTTCGATTTTAAAGAATTATTATAGATTTTAATATTATATAAAAATATATTGTTTTTGTATTAGTTAAATTAACCGATTAATAAAGGCTTGATTTTTTTCGTTATCTTATAACGACAACGTTATTAATATAAAAGAAAATAAGGGTTTTTTAACGGAAAAAGTAACAGGGTTTATAAGGAACAGAGTTGAGTTTTGGGTTTTTAAGCGTGCTGGTGGAGTCTTTTTACCAAAGTAACGGTAATTTCTTTTATATAATGCCTTTTTATCTTTCTAAAAAGACGTTACCGTATAGACAAAATTGGATAAAATGATAGATTGCTATCCCAATTCCAATGCTTTATTAATACCCATCTGTTTCGTAGTATTATTAACGATTTCGGAATAAGCTTTTATTTACGTTAATTCTTATTGAAATTTTTAAAGATTTTCATAATTCAAACAACTAGGCAAATTATTACTTATAATCTTTTAATATATATTATTTTAATAACTGGATTTCGAGATTTTTAAACTTATTATTACTTTTACTGCAAGGTAACTATATAGGTCCAAGCCTGGAAAACAAGGCTGAGCCAATATATAGAAATCATGCCACGATTAATTTTCACAATAGATACTATAATTATTACTTTTACTATATATTTTTACTAATAGTATGTCTGTTAAATCGAAATTATTTATAATAATCTTATTAAAAGGTAAATTATTTTTATTTTCGAAACTTAAACAGTATTCGAAAATTAAAGCCGAAATCGATAGTAAGGTCGATTGCTTTGAATTATCCCGTAATTTTCTTGGAATAAAATACTATAAAAGCGATCGAAATTGGACTTTTTAATTATAAAATTAATAAGGGCTTTTAAGTTATTTATCTATAATTAAGGTTGTTTTTGAAGGTTTATTATTAAAGGTTTAATACGTAAATTCATTTTGTTTCCTTTTAAAATCTTTGCTAAACCGTAATTAACGGATATAAGATTTATTAAGATCGAAGCTTATCGCAACCACGTATTAGTCGGAATCGAAGTAAATATAAAATTAAGGTATGCAATTTATTTTAACCGTAAAAACTATATACAATTATCGTATTCGAAGATACTGGGTATAATATCTATCGTAGAAACTATATCGTGTAATAATTTTCTATATCTTGGCTCAGCCTGGAAAATAAGGCTTGAACCTACTTAATCTTACATGTATAGTTTATTATATAAGTTCGCTTTTACGAAAGCGTTATAAAGTTATACTATTTAAACTTTATATAACAACTAAGCTTATTAGCTAATTATTAAACTTAGCTGTACGGGTTTATATTAATAATAATACTGTAGAAATATAAATAATGATAAATACAATAAATCTAGTTGGTAATAAGATATAATTAAAAGTAATTTAAGAAATATCTTATACTATTAAGTTGCGCAGATTACCGAGTTGCGCGATTTTTAATATTCCGTAACAATAAATCCAACTAAAACAATTATAATACGATAAATTAATTTAAACTAATCGAACTTTTTATTACTAAACGTATTTATAACTTTTTTATACAAATATATGCATTATATTCGAGCTTGCCGCAAACGCTATACTTCTGTTATTTGATTACTTCTTTTATACCAGTTCTTTTTAGCCGCTATTAATTTTAATTTCTACTATCGTTTTTAGTTAAAAAAACCTTATTCTTTTATATAGTCAGTACTCCTTCCTTACAAAAATGTTTATTTTCAATTTTTAGCATTTATAATAAATTAATTTCGTGTAATTTAACAGTTTCTTTAAAAAAGGTTTTTATATATAAGAAATAAGTTATTCTTTGTCAAAAGTTAAACGATTTAATTATACTTATCAGCGAACTTCTCTGGTAATTTCTAATTTCTTTTTGTAAATAATGTCCTCGTTTCTTTATTTCTTGGATATTTCGAAAAGTTTTCGAAAAAAGAAATTAGAACTGGCGGAAACAAGAGGCGAAACGGTCGGCATAAATACAACTAAAGGAATTTCTAAATCGGAAAAAACATTATTACAATTAAATAAAACAAATCTAACTTTTACAAAACCGGACTTAATATTATCGCATGTTATAAATGCTTTAAATACGTTGTAAAAACAAGCAAAAAGGGTTTTTTTCACGATAGAAATATAGTAACGTCGTATTAAATTCTTAATATAAAACGTATAAAAGAGTTTTAAAGTAGGAAAGTAAAATACATCGAAATAATAAATGGTTAAAAAGATACAAATAAAATGCAAAACGTAGTAATATCTTTATCTATATAGTATTTCTCGAATTCTATTAAATAATAATTTTCGTAACTATTAAAAATAAGAAAACATCACCTTTTTTTCGTATACGTTCGAATATAATTATCGAAATAATAAATCTATTCTAAACCTAATTAGTTCGTTACTTAACTATTATAACTTATCCAGATTTTAAAATCGGCTAATAATAAATTATTACAATATTAAAAACTAAAATAAAATATCGTTACTAAAATAAGAAATAATAATAAAACTTAACTTTACCAATTAACAACTTATATAATTATAACCTATTCCCGATTACCTTATTACGCTTATCTAAATTTCCACGCTTTTTAACAGTTACAATTACTATGCGAAATACCATTAAAAGCTCTATTAAAAACCCGTCTTATCAAAGCTGTAAATATGTTTTTTTTATAATACCGTTTTTGCATTTAAAATTTAAATAAATTGAAATTGTATACGAAATCCTTTCGGATTTTCGCATAATACCATTTAATAATCGATTTTTCGATTTAAAGATATTATAAGTTTGTTTTGCTATCGAACAAATCTCAATATCTAATTAACTTTAAAACGTTCCATAACGTATTAAGTAAGTGGTAAATTCGCTATATTTTCAATATACTAAAACCGGGTGAAAAACGCTGGCGTATCGGAATCGAAAGAAATATTAAATATAACATAAAACCGTTTATAACTAAATCCCAAATATGCTTTTTTAACTAAAAAAACTAAGTTTAACCTGCTACATTTTGTAAACAGTTCAATATTATTAATGCAAAAATATATATTATTAAAATTAAGTATTTAAAACAGCGAAAAAACTAGGCGACTCGGCAATATGCAAGATTCGGTAATATAAAACGTTAATTAAGTTATATAGCAAACTGATATTAGTTAAAACTTATAATAATAATAAGCGTATATAACGGCTGGGTTAGTTAATTAATTATTAAACCTAGTCGTGCAGGTTTATGTTGGCAGTGGTATTATAGGAAATTAAGTAATAACGATGAAATTAGTTACATCTAATAATAGTAGATAATTAAAGGTAATTTAGATAATTAAGTTGTATTATAAACTGGTGATATTTAAAACTATGAGAAGTAATAAACGTATATATCTTTTTTGTTAACTTAGAATAATCATTACTGATTATTTTGGATTATAACTGATTGCCGTCGCCGTCGTGATTATTAGTAATCCTTTTTATTATAATTACTTTTAATTACTAGATTTACCGTAATTACAAATTACGTAACCGCGTTTTCGGTTGGAATTTATCCTTCTGTAGCCTCCGACCGTTTTGAAAAAGCTAAATTTTACTGGGCTATAATACGATTTTCTTTTTCAGAATTTTTGTTTTTAAAGATTAATTTATTTATTTGTAATTTTTAGTAAGTAATTTCCTTTCCTTACTATCACTTTTTTTGATCATTAACATATTTAATCGAAAAGAGAAGATTCGTCGCAAACCATGTTTTTTTACCATTCGTCGTATTAAATTTGTAAAAGTTTTTAACGATTTTGGATTTAAAGTTATATTTTGTTCTTAGTATTTTAAAAAAAAATTAAAAAGTTAGATAATGGAAAGTATATTACGATATAAGAAATAGATGTTCCGGGGGTTTTTTTAAATAACATCGGCGTGCCGGTATTCTTTTTATAAAGCATTCGTCGTAAATATTAACGCCTTAAACGGGAAAAAAACGGTTATAAAAAAGCGTTTTTTGGAGTTTTAACGGCGTTACTTGGAAATATAGCGTTGATATTAAAAGGAAATAAATAAAGCCTTAATTTATTTGATTTAGTTGCGTAAACAAAAGGCTTCAGCGCGTTTAAAAAGTGTTACCATAGTTTAACGTAGTTTTTAATCGTTAAATAAGCTGGAAAAAAGGAAGCATGGGAGCAGGTAAAGCTAGAAATTAATGCCATCGCGCTGGTATAAGTTCCGGATCCGGTAAATTAATCGGGTATCGCAAATATTAACTGGTTCATTATTAATAATATCGACTAAGATATTATAACTGGCGATTTCGGCGTTGTCGGTAAAAGTTTTTTAGGAAACCTTAAGCGTTTATAATATTTTTGGCGGGTTTTTAGGTATTTTCGGAGTTTGGGTAATTTTTTTATTTAACTAATATTCGGTAAGTCTGTTTTTCTTGCGTATATTTAAAATTCTTTTTGTTTCGTATATTAATGTTTTTTTTTGCTTTATTTTTTCGTTTTGTATTAACTTTAATAGTATCCGTTGTTAACTTAAATAAGGAAATATGAAAAACTAGATAGAACTTCATTTTCGGAGGTAATTTGAATTCGTAGTTATTTTTAAAAATTGTCTTGGTAATTTTATATGGTTTGATATATTTGAAATTAAGCTTTTAATTTAGGCGCTTGGTTTTAAATTTTTTAGTAATTAGGTAAGCCATGTTTTTTTCCGAAAAGGTTAGCTTTTTAATTTTTTTAGTTGTAATACATTTTTATTTAATTACATATAAATTCGAGTTTTGTTTTTATTTCTGTATGTAGCCATTTCAGTTATTTTGATATTAAAATAGCTTTGACATTAACTGACCATTATTACGTATTTTTTGTAAATTTCTAGTATAAAACCGAAATTAACATTTACTGGGGTTATTTTAATGCTTTCGTAATAGCTGGTATTATAAGCCAAGTAGGTTATTGGTAACTTTTTAACTTAATTGTTTTATTCGTAATTAATGTAATATTATAAGTAGGTTTTAAAAGTTTGGTTTAATCGTTTTGTTCATTTATTTGTTTAAGGTTTAAACACGTTAGATAATTTATGGTTTAGGCCGATTTGTATTATAAAACTTTATTAGAACTTAAAGGTAAACGTGGTGCCTTTATTTAAGATAATTTTTATTAGTAACTTCTGTATGTTAACAATATATTTAAAGAAAATGTACGTTATTTATTTTACGTCCGAATTTTCGTAATAAAGTAAAAAGTAAGAAAATTTCGTAAATCGGTTAACAATTACGAAAATGTTGTCGTAATGTATTTTTATAGTTAAATTTTTAGATGAGGGAAGTTTGGTAATAAAATCCATAATAATTAAATCTTATAGTTGTTATAAAACTGAAAATGGTTATAATTCCTTATATAGTTTATACCGTAAGGTTTTAATTTTAAAGTAAATATCGTATTTTTATTTAGCCTTTTATATTGTTATTTTTATTTAAGAAAGTAATAGATATGTTATAACTGTTTTAGAGTTTTATAGATTCCTAGATATCTATAAAGTAAATATTAATATATTTCTTATATCAAGTTCTGCTAACATTTTTCTGGAATTTGGATTTTATTTGCTTTTCGATCGTTCAGTAGGTTATCATTGTATTGCTTGATTTTCTAATATAGGTTAAGGGGTATTACCTTAATTATTATAATTTGCTGTGATTTTAAATATTCTTTTATAGTAAGATCGAAGATTTTATAATTAACCTTAACTAATTTTTCTTTTAAGTTAAGTCGTTTTTTAAAAGCATTTATTTTACCGTTTTCGGATCTTTTTTAATAAATAATAACGAAATCGTATTTCGCTAATTCTTTTGCGTAACGTAATTATCGTTTTGTAAATTTTCATATAATGGTAAAACGGGCGAAGTTTTTATAATCGGTATAAACTTTAATTTAATAAAGGTTTCTTTTAAATATATACCTGAATTTTTGGAAAGTTTTAACGATAGCTATAAAATTTTTATTAAGAATAATATAATTTAATTTTGCTCTTTTTAATTTATAAAAATAAAAGGTAATTAAGTAAAGTATTTTTTAATTATTTCAGTATTCAATTACTACGTTTAACGTATAATCCAAAAGTCGGTTTCTAACTTTACTGGGCGTTTTGGATTATACATAATTAATACTAATTTATTAATAATTACGTTTTTTATTTGTTGGAAAAATTTTTTATTTCAGTTTTCTATTAGAATTCGTTTTCTTTTTTGGTAAAATTAAATAAAAGCGTCGTAATTTTACTAAAGTATTTGATACATTTGCGGTAATAATTAACGAATTTAATAAATGCTTGTATTCTATAACGGTAGTAGATATAAGCTATTCGGTAATTGCTGTAATCTTTTTTGAGTATATTTTAATATATCTTAAAATAATAATATATTCCAGATATTCCATTTCCTACGTATGAAACTGAATTTTTTCAACGTTAACTAATATATTAGCGTTCTATAAAGCTTAAAGAATTTGATAAACGTATCTTATATATGCTTTTTCCGATTTTAAAAAAATATTATTTAGATAGCATATAATGAAAATATCTAAGTATTTTTCAAAATACGTAATTAATTATTCGTTAAAAGGTTATTAGTATGTTTGTAAGTTCTATTAATGTAATGAAATATTTGTATAGTCCGTATTTCGTTTTAAAAGGTGTTTTTTATTGGTATCTTAATTTAATTCGAATTAGGTTATATTCGTTTTTAAAGTTTAAAACGGTAGATTATTTGGCTTTTTGTAAGCGATTTTTTATTTCGGTAATTAATAACAAAAATGTCTTATTTTTGATAATAATGCTGTTAAGATATTAATAATTTATTATTAATCGTAATTTACCGTCTTGTTTTGATACGAAAAATATAAAATATCCGGTTAAAGATATAGATCGTCGAATCTATCCCTTTTAAAGTTTATTTTCCAGGTACTTTCGTAAAGTATAAAGTTTTGCTTCGTTTAAATTGTAAATGAGGTAAAACTTAGTTAAGGTGCTTTTTTCAAGGATTATTTTATAGTTTTATCCGTTATTTTTTAATAGCTTCGTTTTAAGTTTTTTCTGAAATAATTGTTTGTATTTGCGATACTATGGTGGTATATTAGTTATGTTTTTTTTTTAGCTTTTCGGATTGGTATTTTCAATTTTCGTTTATATCGCATAATTGTACCCGGATAATATTTATGATACGTCGAATACGTCTGTTATGCCCTTTTTTTATATTGTATTTTTTTTTAGCTAATAAGGTTTTTGTTATATTTTTATATCTGCATTTGTTATTTTCTTTCCTACTAATCGAATGTAACAATTTCGTTCGTTTTTTGTTACTTATCGATAAGGTATACAATAAATTTTATTTGGTTAATACTCTAATTAATTAAGGGGTTGTATTAATATAACTATGATCTTTAGGATTATATCGTAATTTCTTAATGAAACGATATCGAAGTTAATTATTTAAACTCGTTCTTAAATAAAAATCTCGAAATGATTAATTTCGCGTATAATTTTCCCGTTATCTTAGGCAAATACCTGATTTTCGGCGTTTGCTAAAAAAATGGTTGGTTTCGTACAATTTGGCGGTTTTTTAAAAAAAATGAACGTTTTCGTATAAAAATATTAAGTTACTTTTTGTTAAAAGATTAACCGATTTAACCATCTTTGTCGGCGAGCTCTCCTGGTAATTTTTAATCTTTTTCTATAAATATCGTTCCCATTTTTTTGTTTTTTGTATATTTCGAAAGGTTTTCGACGGTAGGGAAAAAGATAAAACCGGTAAAAATAAACGGTAAGATAGTCGGCGTAAGTATAATTAAAAAGTTTTCAGATCAGAAAAAACGTTATTAAAATCAAATAAAATAAGTCCAGCATTTACGAAACCAGATTTGATATTATCGGACGTTATGGCAGTTTTAAACACGTCGAAAAAACCGGCAAGAAAATTTTCTATATAAAACATATAAACGCGCTTTAAAACGGAAAAGCAAGATACGTTAAAAAGTTAAAATTGATAAAACAAATAAAAAAGTATTTCGTTCCTTTCGTATGCATTTAAATATATTTATCGAAATGTTAAATTTATTTTAAATCTAATTCGTTCGTTATTTAATTATTATAATTAATCCTAACTTTCCAATTAATAAATAATAAATTATCGCGATATTAAAATCTAAAGTAGGTTTTTCTCATTAGAATAATAAATAACGGTATAGCTTAATTTTGCGAATTAATAACTTATATAATTATAACCTATTTACGATTACTTTATTATATTAATTTAAACTTTTTACGTTTTTCGGCGTTTATAATTACTATGCCGTATATCATTAAAAACTCTATTAAAAAGATTTTTTCGTCAAAGTTATAAATATTTTTTTGTAATATTATATTTTACAATTATAACCCGAACTAACTTAAATTACTTACGGAATACTTCCGGACTTTCGCATAATACTTTTTAATTATTAATCTTTTGATTTAAACGAGGTTTAATTTTTTTTTACCGTTAAATAAAATTTAACGCGCAGTTAACCTCAACACGTATCGTAACGTACTAAGCAAGTAATAAATTCGCTATATCTTTAACATATTAATGCCGGACAAGAAACGTTCGCGTATCTAAATTAAAGATTCGGTCGACGATCGATTTCTTTTCGATCGGCGTTAATTTTTTCGAATTAGGAACGGTATCGATTTAGGAAGATTTTTCGCAAATTCGATTTCTTAAGATAGATTCGAGAACGTTATATATCGTACGAAACCGTTTATAACTAAGTCGCAGGTTTTTTTATTTAGCCTAAACGGCTAGATTTATTCTAGCTCTTTTTATAAGGCGTTCTATATTATGGTATTAAAGAATAAGCGATTAAAGTTAGGTAATTGAAATTATACAAAAAACGCGCGACTCGCTTATGTTATACGTTATCACAAATATCGTTCTTTAATCTTTTAATAGTTTCCCATTTTACATAAGAAGCTGGCTAGTTTTGGTTAAACAACTTTGTTAACTTTTTTCGTAATTTTTTTCGTTTTCAAGAATTTATTTCGAAAGTTAATTATAATTAAATTTCGGTAATAACTTTTTGATAATATTTATCGACAAACCTCTGGATTAGTTTTTGGGGGTTTAATAATTGCATTATTCGAAATAATACGTAAGATTCCTTTAAGGACATTCCTTACTTTCCGGTTACGTTAATATTAATGTTGTATTTTTGATTTTTTTTTTATATAATAAAAGCTCGTAATTTTCGATACCACTATTAACTTTCCTAGTTCGGATATAAAAGTCGAAACTTTCTTTTTATATATGGGTAATTCGTTCGTAAATTCGTTATTTTTCTTTTACGTAAATAAAGCATTAGAACTAGTTGCAGTTAATAAGGTAAAAATCCGCATACCGGTCCTTCTATAACTGCCTTTTTATTGTTATCTATAAAAGGGTTTTAGCCGCTTTCAGTCCTTATTGTATTTTTTTTATTTGTCGTTATAGTAAATATAAACTATATTAACTTATTTATTGCCGTTTTATCTCTTTCGAAAAGACGTGACCGTGTACATACTTAGATAAAATAATAGATTGCTACCTAAACTCCTAGCTTCATTATCCTCTTCCGTTTCGCAGCTTCTATCTACGTTAATTTCTTTCGAAATTTTGGAAGTTCCTTACGGTTTTAAGTAACCAAGCAAATCAGCGTTCGTAATTCTTTAACGTATAATGTTCCAGTAGCTGGATTTCGGAATCCTCCAACCCGTTGTTATTATCCGTCTGCAGTTTTATTAACAATATTTCTGCCGAAATAAGATTATGCCGTATAAGCTATTCGGAAAATCGGTTATTTTTGTTTTAGAAACTTATATGGTATCCGAAAATAAAAAACCGAATTCGATTTTTTTGTAAAAACTTTTTTACATTTAACAATAACGTTAACGGCCTTAGAAAATCTGGTATTTTTATTGGGATTAATTGTTATAAGCGTAATAATTTCTGCGCAAATTTTCCCGTTACGAAAAACCGGTATTGTATATTAGAAGTTACTTGGCATATTATGTTCGGCTGTTATTTTGATAGATAGGAACTTAAAAAGGTGCTATAAAAACGATCGAGGTTGGAATTTTTAACCGTAAAACTGGCAAAGATTTGCAAAGCTTTTTATACGCTTTTAAGGTTTATTTTTAAGGTTTACCGTATAAAGTTATCGTTTGTAAAGTTTTTAAAACCTTGTTAAACCGTGGCTAACGGGTATAAGGTTTACCAGGGCCGAAGTTTATCGGCAACCACCAGTCGAAATCGGAATAAAGCACGGGATTAAGATGTGTAATCTATCTAAACCGTAAAAAACTATGTAAAAAGTTATCGTATTTGAAGATATTGGATATAATATTTATCGTTAAAATTAATCGTGGCATGATTTCTGTATATTAGCTCAGCCTTATATTCCAGGCTTGGACCTATATAATTATCTTACATTGCCGTTTTAGCCTTTTGGTAATCCCTTAGATATTAAAGTTTAATATATTTTCTTGTTAGTTTTTATAATAACTTATATCGTTTAATAACATGTTTTATCTTGCCGCAATTATAACATTACACCTAGCTTATATTTCGTCGCTAAATAATGCCAAGTTTTATAAATCCTAGAATTATTCTATAAAAAATAAAAAATATTTCGCCTTTTTTTAAGTTGGTTTTAAAATATTTAATCCGTAAAATAAAATTTTGTTGTTTTTTTGTCGTTTTTCGAACTATCGATTATCGATTTTTATTGCTTTTATAATATATTTGTTAAATATCGTAAGTCGTAAAATCTTAGTAATTTCGGTTTTCAATATCTTTTTTAAAACTTTTATAAAATACTTTAATTAAGGTATTGTTTTCGTTATCCGTCTATCTTGCTTTTGCTATAAGGTTCCTAAATTCCATAACGTATGTAAAAACTAATTCCTTTTAACGTAATTAAAAAACTTTCCAGGCCGCAACTCGTTCCTTATCCGGATTTTCAAAATTGTTTTTAAGTTTGTTTTCGAAATTAATATAACTGGAAAAGATTTTCCGGGTAATCTTTTTCTAATTCGACTTCCCATTTTCTAAAAAGTCCCTTATAGTAAATTCGAACTAATCAAGGGCATTTTTTTCCAAATAAACAGTAACAGCAAAAATCTAATTTACTGGGTCGATAAGTCCCTTAAAGTAAAAATAAACCCAAGCCTGGGTTAAAAAGGTTTAAATACTTCTTTTCCTATTATAAAGCTATGGTTTCTTAGATTTTATCTTACAAAGACCTATTTATTAAGCTGCTACTATCTTACTGGTAAGTTACTAAATAATAACTTCGAATTTCTTAATTTTATCTTGGAATTACTAAGCCGTAAGTTCCGAAGTAACTATTACCTGCGTACTGGTCGACATATTAACGGTTCGAATATTACTTAAAATCTAATTATACTATTAAACAAAAGCTTGTAACATATAACGGCTAAGCTAGTTAACTAATTATTAAACTTAGTTATGCAGGTTTACGTTAATAATAGTACTGTGAGAAACTAAATAATAACGATAAAATTAGTTACGTTTGGTAATAACAAATAATTAAAAGTAATCTGGATAACGAAGTTATATTATAAACTGGTATTATTTAAGATTATAGAAAATAATAAGCGTATATATTCTTTTTGTTAATTTACAGTAATTATTACTAATTACTTTGGATTATAATTAATTACCGTCGCCGTCGTGATTACCAGTGATCTTTCTTATTATGATCACTTTTAATTACTGGATTTACCGTAATTACAAATTACGTAACCGCGTTCCCCGTTAGAACTTGTTTTTCTGCGGCCTTCGACCGTTTTGGAAAGGCCAAGCCTTGCTGGGCCATAATAACGTATATATCTTATTTTTAGCTTAAAATATTTAAATGTCTTAAACTTTTGAATTCTTTAAATTTTTTAAACGTTTTTTTTAATTTAAATAGCTTAAAATATTAAATTCCTTACAATGTTTCAGTTAATTACATAATTCGGAGTTGCAGTTAGACCTGGTTTTTCTAAAGTCCTAAACGTTTTTAAACAAGCCAAGCCTGATAAGTTATAATACGATTTCTTTCTTTTTAAGATTTTTGCTTTTAAAAATTAACATATTTGTTTCGTAATTTTCGGTAAATAATTTTCTTTTTTTCCATTTTCTGGTATTTCTTGGATTAATTATTATGTTTACTCGAATTAAAAAATTCATTCTCGTTAATGTATTAACGCTTTTTTTTAAACGAGTCGCCCGTTTTAGTTTTAAAATATATATGATTTTTTCGAAATCGGTAAATAAACGATTTACTTGTTTAATATATTCCTCGTACCGTTTTTTGTTTTAAGCTCGAGGAACTTTTTTATAGAAATACGCAGCTTCCGATATTTAAACAGGTTCGTCGAAAGCTGGGGTTTCGAAAACCGTAACGCTGAAAAGGCATTTATAACGAAGCAGCGGGAAAGGCTGGAAAAGCCTAGGCTTTGCTCTTTGATGTTGCTTAATGATATAATAATCAGAACCTAGCCAATAATAAGAGTCGCAGACGGTCAGACGGCGATTTGTCTTAATGCGAGCGAATTCCGGAACATACGATAAGAAAGGGATTTGACTAAGTCTTAATATGCAGGTGGGTTTCGAAGCGGACCCTGCGTATAAGTCACATTTCCTCTGTTATTAGGCAAGCCACTTCCACTCGCGTGGGCAAAATCGCGTTCACCTTCTATGCATTCTTCGCATGCGCAGGGGTCCAGTCCGGGCTGAGGGGCGGGTCTATGCCTTATGATGGCGATGATGGTTGGGGGTGATGCCAGGCTAACGTGGCGTGGCCAACCTGTCTGCCTGTTCCAGGATTCAGCTCGGGACCACCTCCAGCAAGGGAAATCGTGGACGACTAGATTCGTCTCAGACAATGGACTGTTAAATCAAGGTCGAAGAGTGATCTTTCATTTTGACCATACTTGATTAAGTAAATTTTTACGGGAAACACATGGGCGTGAACGTTCCAATAGAGATGTCATAATGTATAAAAGATATGAAGCGTGCTTTTTCATATGAGAAATGCTGAGTGACCTAACGAATCATAACAGTTCTTGTCGTCATAATCCCTCGCTCGCTGTCATTATCCTCGCCGCGCGGGCTCGCATCCCAAGAGTCATGCATAGCCTCGACTGTTGTAGTGCATGTGACGACGGTGGTAGTTCCCTCACCGCGCGGGCTCGCATCCCAAGAGTCATGCACAGCCTTGACTGATGTAGTGCCTGTGACGACGGTGGTAGTTCCCTCGCCACTTTTACCCCTTTTTACCCCCATTCGTGATAGTGTCTGGAATTCTACGTCGTCATCCCCCCGCCCACTGCCGAACCGAGCGTAGTACCAGTTGCGACGCTTTGGTGTATACGACCTGCTCCTTGGTACATTGGGGTCTGATTGGCTACCGGTTTGGCTATTGCCCAGAAGTCCGGGGGCTACATGGGCCACGAAGCGGCGCAAAGTGGGAACAGAGCCGCAAACTATAAGAAGGTTTCCTTCGATTAAACTATATATATGAGAAATAAAAGCGCGGAGTTAGCGCATAAAGTCGGCCAGAAACATAGATAAGAATGCGATAAACTTACGTCCAAAAGCTTAACGGACATATAACCCAGGTAATGTCCGGATCCGTAAATAATACAGATAGACAAGTTGCTCGCACGATCGCAGTAATAACGGTTCTATGCGGCATTATTAGCGAGCGCGATCTATACATAACCCCCAACATAGGGCAGCCTGGAACTTACAAAGATCCGATCCCGAAAACGCACACGACACCGATTTTCTGCATTAAACGCATTTTAAGACCATATAGCATCGGAAGCGGTAACACAAATAGTACGATATCCGAAACGATATTATGAACTGTTATCGTTACAAATAACGCCAGCTGGTTAATGCACGACCCGTCTATATGTTCGGAAACAACCCACGCTTTCCGTACGGGGTTACACACGAATATAAGGCTAAAAACGATAATAATTGAAGATATGCAGAAGGCAGCGATAGTTGTCCAGACGGCTATTTGGAACCAACGTTGTGGTGATAAGCGCAGGTAAAATATTAAGAGGGCTAACTTGGCAAAGCCGGAGCAGATGATGTAGACGGGAGGTGAGATATAAATCAGCTTTTCGGAAACAACTAATCAGCTTTTTCTCCGACGGTTTGCTAAGCGCTGTCGGGCGGCCGTGGCCGTCGGTAAGGGGGTGTTGGAACTTACCTGGAAGTATCCTTGGGCTTTTTCGATGGGCATCTCCCACATATGCACCCCTTGACTACCAGTGACAAACGAATCTATAGAATTCTATCAGTCAAAAAGGGGTTTTCGCGTCTGAAGTGATCGCGCAGTCATACACATTAGTATTACCTGCGGAACTATCCCCGCGAGCTAAGCAATGGCGGTTAGTCCGTTTGCGCCTAATATTAAGCATCTCCTTTTCGCGGATATCTGAGCACTATGAACTTACATAAGCTGCAGCTAGGAATCCTGTTCCATAAATCGTTAGCTGCCACGACTCTTTTATAGAAAATGGATATATAATGCTCGTACCGTCGTCAACCTGTAAACCGGTCGCCAAGAAGATCTTGGTATAAAATCTTTGGCAGATGAAAAGCAGCGCGAGAAGGTTTCCGATTGCCCACGTAACACAGATCTCTGTGAAGTATTGCTGTTGCGGGTTATCGAAGTCTACCACGTATCCTTCTGGCGGTGGCAGCAAGGTAGTGACCCCATTTGTCGACGGGAGGCCGCCGGACTCAGACATCTCAAAGAAGTCGGTTTAGGTGCTGGAATAAAAAAGGACAAAAAGATTTTTTTAAACTAAGGGGGGATGACTTGAATTTCAAGATATAGATGCTTTCGCCCGGTGATACTTCGTTCATGTGCTGTTCGATTATCGATAATATATCCCCTCCGTTAGCGCGTTACGGGATCTGGGATTTACATTATATTAAAGAACTTTGAACCCGGTGGAGTGTGTACCCAAGAATTTGCAGCCTATTTATTTGTAGGATATCTAGCGGGTTAAGCCTTATAAGATAACCCTACCAACAACGGGCCATCCCCTCAACGGGCCGCCACTTCCCTACACAAATCGTCAAAAATCACTATATTTTCAACAACTTTAAAAAATTCCAAAAGAAATGGAAAAAATAAACAGTTTTCAAGATAATTATTAACTTTAAAGCTCTCGCTTGATACGTTTATTTCAACGTTGTTATGGTTACGTAATAAGTTTTTTAATTCTTTTATATTCGGGAAACTTGCCTGCTATATATTTTCCTCCTATTTCGACTAATAAAGAAAAACGTTATAACGTGTTTAATAATAATAATATAAATATATAGTTTAAAATATAAGTGTTTAAATATAAGCATTATACGTACAAATAACTTTTTTAAAATAATATTATTATATTAAAAATTATATTATATAAAAACTATACTATTTTGAAACAGTTGATAATATAATAAATATTAATAATATATAACCAAAACTCTGTATAGAGAAAAAATTTTATACGGTTATATACGATTTAGCTTATATTTTTACTGTTTTAAGTTATGTAATTATCTAAAATAAATCTAAAAGTTTAAGCTTAATAGATATTTAAACAATTTATATAGGCAAATATAAACGGTTTATTTTCGTAATTTCGGCCTTTATTTTTTCAGTAATAATATGAATATTTTTAAATTATGTTTTATTTATAACTTTCCCGTTTACCTTTAATTACTATTCCGTTACCTGCTTTTTAATATCTATTTTGTTAATTCATTACAGATATGCAATTTCGTCGATTTTGTATGGGAAATGGGGGTCCGTTGATAGGGTGACCCGTTGGTGGAGGGGTTAAGCACTTTGCATCCTGATTCTCAAATACGCAGTAGCCCGACGGCATGAGTCCAGACTCCAAGTCGAGACGCCATCGACGCATCCTAACTACGTATGGTGGGTAAGTCTAAACCCTCGAGCGGTATCTGTCAACATGTTAAATGCCCAGATTTTCCTTGCAGTTGGCCAGTTTCTTGCACTAGTGATAAGTGACATGGATGTTCTTATTTCGCAAGCTACTAAGAACAAGGGGGATTGGCCCGTAATCAGTACCGGGAAACCGGCACAGGGTCCCAGGTACGGGGCTGCGTAACCTTGTCCTGACTCCTGACAGAGGTGAGGCGTCCGCATCTTGCTGTTAACCTGAAGTTATCTTTGCATATACTTCAAGCCGTTAAGAAGATGAGGGGATTTCTGGACGCATTACTCTATCTTTGAAAGGAAAGTGCTTGGTATTAACGGAAGATAAGTTCTTTTGCGTTCTCACGTATCTTGTTAAACATCGTATATTCTGAGGGCTTTATTGCCATACTCTGGCGGGCATCAGCGGACAACTACTTAGGTAAGCAAACTAGGGTTTGCAATTACCCACCCACGGGTACACAAGGACTACCCACGACCGTGGGTGGTCAACGTGGGTACTCCACCGTGGCGTAGGTGGCATGAGTAATTTTAAGTACTTATCCATCAATAAGTACTCGCAAATAAGTGTTTTTCACTATCGAACTAATCGTTGTACAAATCGGCAAATAATATGATAATTAGATTTTATCTTCAATATAAAGTATATAATATTATATTTAATTATATTTGTGTACAACTGTATTAAAAAGTTTGGTATACAAAAATAAATGTTAGTAAGTAAGTACTAGCCACGGACTACTAAGGGCTACCTATTCATGGGTCAAAATTTCCGCCTACGAGTGCCCGTAGGTGAAAATCTTAGGGTGAAATCTTAGGGTGGGTGGATGGGTAGTGCAAACCCTAAAGCAAACTATATGTCGAAGTTCCATATACTAATATCAAAACTTCTAACTCGAATATCGTCCTGAAACGGCGGTATACACGTTGGGTAATGCCAAGAAGCAAGCCATGTAGAAACAGTAGCAACATCAAAGCGGCACTTCCGAAAGGAACGATGCTGAAAAAGGATCCCCATCAGCGGAGCCGAAGAGATGCTATGGGGTGTCACAAGCCAATAGGATGACAAGAATGAATACCATGAAGTGGGATCTAGCTCAACAACCTTACAAGCACGTTCAAGTATGATGTTATCTTGAGATCATTTCGTACAATGCGCCATGACGGAATCTCCTTCAGCACATCAGCGGTCGAGTTTTTATTTGATCGAACTAAGTCAAAGCCACAATTTTTACTAAGCAGGCACTTCAATTCCGTCAACGGAACGCAAGCCTAGTGGTTAAAGTGATTAGTCGGCCCACTTTCCTAACTTAAGAGCATAAATCATCTGCGCCACACGTTCGTTTTGAAGAATGATAAGAAAAATGGGTCGATTTGCGATGTAGCTTGTCGATGAGTTTTACCAATGCTCGATTTGCCTCCAAACGGGAAATGGTGGGGCGCTTACGGTGATAGGTAAGCCACCGTAATTCTCAGTGGCTTACTTATCATCGCAGAACCAGTTAGCTACAACCTTATCAACATTCGACAGAACTTCGAGTCATGGGCCTACTATTTGTAAACCCATGCAAGAAAAAGAAAAGCCAAAAGCTCTACGTAGTTAAAAAACGCTACCAATCAGACTCTTACTGAATAAGCATTGCGATCCAGCAACATGACTCGCCGGAAGATACGGGCTTACAAGACCCCCGGCGTATCCGCTTAAGGGCGACAAGGCGTTAGCGCTAACAATTTTTCTAGGGGTGTTGGCACTTTTTGTTTATTCGCCGAAATGACCCAATCAGTTTCCGCAGGAAAAGCTTTAGTGAGCCTTCTGAGGGGCTACAGTAGGCTTCAGCGCTCACTGGATTGCGTTTTAGGCCTAGCAGCTTCAAGGAAATTCTTAGCGCTAACGCCTTGTCGCCCTTAAGCGGACCCGGCGAAAGACGGAAGACCAGCACTATAACACCTACGTGCGGTAGCGCCGAATTGTCGAAATAAGACTCAGAAGACGGACATTCTAATTCAGTGATCATAGAGTGACATCGAAAAAGTCCCTTTTAGCAACAGCAAATAAGGACCTTAGCTCTATTATCACGGCTATTATTAATAAACTCTTTATTAGATCCGTTAATAATTGCAGTTATTATGTATTAACTATATATATAATTATAAAAGCTTAAATATTATAATATAAGATTAAGTAAGTCCAAGTTTTTTTTAGATTTATAAAGTATTATAATTAATGCAAGGTTAGTAAAATCTTATAATATAATATTATCCGTTTACCGACATCTTTGAATTCTTTCAAACCTTGCGAAAAATTGCTTTTATAAGAAAATAAAGCTTTTGTTAGCTAGCCAGGATGCTAAAGCATCCTAGCTACGTTCTAATCGGAAGATAATTGTTTCGTTGCTAGGTTATACAAAAGCTGTACGCGTACTGAGAAGTGGCATAATTAACTGAATACAATAACGTAACTGACATCCTTTATATCTAATAATTAAAAATTTTATTCGTCTAATTTAAGCAATTATTAATTGATCAGTTATTGTTAAAACGATATAGGCTGTATATCAGTAATAATTATCTTAATATACCTTAATAATAACAATAGCGACCGTACCGGTTATATCTTTTGTTATTTATAAGGGATTTAAGGATTAAGACCGTTTTAAAAGCGAATTTTAATTTAAAACGTACGCGTTTAATATATAGGACTTTATCGATTTTGATTAGTTATTTCCGTAGCTTGTTAAATTTATAAAACCCGATATAACCTTTTATCCGAAAAAACAAATTCGTTATATAACGCGGATTAATACCTCATTTTTTCTTTATCTTTAAAAGCAATTACCGAAAAAATCGATTTTATAGGGCATTTAATAAATACCTTTAAGATAACGACCGAAGGTAGATAAGCTTATAATTAAGACTTTACAGCGTATACCTATAAGGACCGCAAGTATGATACTTTCCGAAAGAATATTAACGACTTTACGAAATAGGTTTTAGAGTTTGTATTTCCAGTAATTAAAAAAATAAGTTTTCTTTTAGGGAAGAATTTACGAAAATAATACGTCAAAATAGCCGAATCCAGCAGGGTTTACGACAGCAAACTTTTGATTAATACCTAACGAAAATACCGAAAAAGATTAAAGCAAGCCGCGAAGTTAAGCAAAAAGCTAAACGAATAAATTATGAAATAATAAAAGATAATAGCTTAAGGATAGTAATACGGCGTCCTAAAAACGAAAATAATAGTTATATAGGTTAACGATTTATGTACAGCTTTAGTTTCCGTTATGGAAACCTGGATAACTACCTTTTAGATAGTAAATAAAACTAAGATTAATAGCGGAACAATTAGTTATTAAAAGGTAGCGGCTAACTCTTTAGATTACTGGACTATAACTTATTTTTTTTATTAAGGAATTTTAAGATATTATTTTTTAACTTTTTACAGGGCTTTTGTAAACCTTATTAATTAGGATAATCCTGATTAGAAAAATAACAAACTTTTTAACCGTTAACCGTAAGGTAAATTTTTTGGATAAGGACCGAAACAAGGCAATTAAAAAGATTTTTAACAAACGGAAACGTAAGGAATTAAACGCTTAAAGTATATGATATAAAGCGTGTTTAAGCCCGATATATAAGTTTTTTTAATGTTATTATGCGTTTCTTAATAAAGCTTTAATAAAATTTATACTTAGCAAAACGGTTAAAGGACTGGTCCGAAATCGGATAGCTTCCGATTAGTTTTTAAAGGAAGAAATTAACCGAATATTTATATTTATAAATAAATGAATTCCTAAAGGAAGTAAGACGAGTCTTAGCGTGCTTTTTAATTATTAATTAACGGGTTGTTATAAACTTATTATTTTACTTTTTGCGAAATTCGTTTATTTTGGACTTACGGTTTATAATATACGTTTTTAATTTTATTAGCAAGTTTTTGAATTTTAAATTAACCGTATAAGGCAACGGGGTATACATAAGTAATAGCTTTGTTCCGATTAGGGGTTACGGAAAGGTTAATATATTATTTTAAAACCTTAGCGGTATAAAAGCGTTACGGTTATATAACATAACTTATTGCAAATAATTCGTCTATAATTTGGTATTATTTTAATAATTCTGAAAGAAAGGTTTTTAATAGGATAACTAAGGGATTAATAATTATATTTGAAATAAATATAATCAAGTTATGGTTATTTATAAACGAAATATTAACTTTTCGACGTCGAAATTGCCGCGTACCGGTAACGGTACTTTGTAGTATTTGTAATTAGGGTATTTAAGCTTTGAAGTAATAACTTAATTGTAGTTTATATTAAGGAAATCCGGTTAAAGGGTTTTATAACTGTCGAATGCCAGGTATGTGGTAAAGCGAAGGTTAAAAGATAAATACGCTGTAAACTTAAGAAAAAAGCTTCCCGGTTAGGATAGAAAATAATTATTAACTTTATTAATTTCGAAAAAAACCTTAAAGGGTATAAATATATTATATTTGTAACTAATAGATATTTAGGTTTTATTTGGGATATTTACTTCAAAAACCGAAAGCAGGATATATTAGTTATTGCGTTCCGATATCTATTAAGCGTTTTGAAAAACCAAGATAAAGTTTTTCTATAGGTAATCGAATGCAATAACGAAATTTTAAAGAATTACTTGTTTCGAGATATCCTTTAATCGTTTCCTTTCAGTATCAGGTTTAAGCCTTTAGTACCGTATATCCAGGCCTAAAATGGGGGTATGGAACGTTTAAGGGATATAATTAAGGAAAAAGCGATTGTTATATAAAATAACGTTAAATTACCTGCGTTTTTAATTGTATACATTTTCAAAGCTGTAGTATACCTATATAACCGTACTTTTAAATACGCTTTTTTCTGGCAGACCTTATATAAGGTTTATTATATTTATTTGGTATATAAAAACGGCGTTTTAGTATTTAATCGTAAGCTTTAATAGGTTTATTTACGAGCTTACGGTTGTATAGCTTACGTTATAACGACCGCTGCTATAAAGAAAGAATAAAGGTTTTAGAAGTTAAATTTTAAAGCGTAAATAAGTTTTCTTATTGGTTATCGATTAATTAATATTTACGAAATTTGGAACCCGTTAACGAATAAGGTTATTATTATTTGAAATGTACAGTTTAACGAAAAGGTTACTTTTTTAAGTAATATTAAAGATTTAAAAAACGATTTTTTTTGACGTTACCGAAAACGAGTTATAAAATTTATTTCGATAGGTTTACGTACTTGATGAAGCTTATAGTTACTTTATATATATAAAAAATAAAAACTTAAATGGAATAATTTAGTTACCGGCTGTGTAGGAGAAATAGTTTTAAAAAGATATAGGCGTTTAAAGTAACGTACGGGATGGGGAAAAATAAGCTTGTTCGTAAAAAACTAATTATTTTTATATGATTGTTGTGTTCGAATTATTTCTGTTTTTTAGATTATTATTGCCGTTAACGTTTGCTTTAATAATTGTTATGATTATTACGTTAACGGAAAAAATAAAGAAAGTTTTAAGTTTTTGTTACATTATTTAATTTAAAGTAACGGTAAAAGACGAAGGTTTTTTGCGGGTTATAAACGTAAGTTTCCCGTACATTCCGTATTGAAATAATGGTTATTGGTAGGATTATAAGGTATGGAAGGTAACGTTTAACGTTAAATAATTAGCTTGTTTTATTAATACGATCGATAATCGGCCGGTAAATTGCAGAAGTTTAGGGGAAAAAATAACTCGAAGCGCGCGTTATTTTAATCGGAAAGGTTTTAATATATTAAGAATAAAGCTAAAAGTAAAGGTGTTACCTAGGTTGTAAGGCCGGGTATATAGACGAAACTTACCGTTATTTCCGAAAAGTTATAAAGAGTTAAGTATATACCCGTTAAGGAAGTTATTTTTGGAAGCTGAAAAAGTTTATTTATAAAATTATAAAGATATATAGTTTTGGGAGATCGTCGATTAATCCGTTATTAAAGGGAAATAGGTTTTAGAATGTATGTAAGTATACGTTTATAAATTTGATAAGTATGGCTGGTTTTAAAAGTATAAGGTCCGTTTCGTAATACGAAATAATTAATAGCTTAAGAACGTTTGTAATAATATATACGGATTTACTTTAACCAGAAAGTTTTTTAAAACCTTGATAATTATTATAGCTAAGTTTGACTTAAAGCTTAAGTAATATAACGTTATAAATGTTTTCGTTAACGCGAACTTATTTTATGAAATTTTTATAAAAATATTTCCGGGATACCTTTAACGTGGTAGGATATTTTTAATTAAAAAGGCCTTATACGGCTTAAAAAAATCGTTATTATTTTGGTAGAAAGATTTTATTAGTACGTTTAAAAACTTGGGATTTAGCCTCGTTTTTTATAAGCTCTATTGTTTTATTCGTTAAAAGGTGTTATTTTTTTTTTTTACGTCGACGATATTATCACCGCGTATAATAATAAAAACCAAGCCTTCGTTGATTAGTTAATTTAATAAATATAGAAATGATACATTTTTATAAAAAGTGGGGATTTATAATAGTTTTTGGGTATTTAAATAATTAGAAACAAACTTAACCGAAAAATCTAGCTATTGTAATCCGATTTTATAAATAAGCTGGTTAACTTAATCCTTAAAAAAAGCCTAAATAACTTTTTAAAAACGTTTATAGCAAACGCCGAATTATTGCCGAATCTTGATCTGGCTTATTTAAGTTTTATTAATAAATATTAAAAAAAGATCGGTTTTATTTTTTATATTACGGTTTATACGCGACTTAATATATCTTTTGTAATATTTAAATTTACCCGATTTAACCAGAACTTTAGCAACGTATATTATAAAGTAGCTAATCGCGTTATACGGTACCTGGTTGGTATTAAAACGTTAACGTTATAGCTAGGTGGCGAAAATTCCTTAGATATTTAAAATAACGTTTTTTTATAAATAATATATTTAATTGAAAAAGTTTCTAAGTTTACATTATAAAGTTATTTAGGAGAGTTATAGGATGGCGTGTAAATAAGTAAAATATAATAATTATTTCTATAACCGAAACGAAATTATTATTTCTTACGTAGGTTGTTAAAAAAGCCTTATTTGTTTTTAGATTAATTAAAAAGCTGGGAATTGGTTTAAATATAGGATTTTTGAATATATAATGCGATAATTAGTAGATTATACGGTTTATTAATACCGACGTCGCTTTTTTGAAAATAAAGCTCCGGTACGTAGATATATATAATTATTAGCTGTGAGAAGCAGTAAAGAAAAGCTTGATTAAAGTGGATTATACGTTTATAAAAGATATATTAATTAATGGATTAATTAAAGCCTTACCTTAAGAATCTTTTAGGTATTTTAAAAAGTAGTTAAGATTGGTAGATATCATAAAGGTTTTGTATTACCGGAAGAAAACGCTGAAAGTAATTTTTGATAAAAAATTGGCTAATTAAGAGGATATAATTACCGGAGGAAAGGTTAAATGGAAAGCTGTAGCTTTAAAAAGTGATGAAAGTATAGCGATTAACGTTTCGAATTCTTCAAGGCGTTAAGGGGGTATGTCAGCTAGCCAGGGTGCTAAAGTACCCTAGCTACGCTTTGATTGGAAGATAATTATTCCGTTACTAGGTTACATAAAAGCTGTACACGTACTGAGAAGTGGCATAATTAGCTAAATATAATAACGTAACTAACATCCCCTATATCTGAGAGTTTTAGCTCTAGCTTTTTTCGTTTTCGCAGTTTGGAAATATCTTTTTTTATAATTTATTAAGCTATAAAACTAATAGCGGATAATACAAGGTAAATCGTTATCCACTTTTTTGAAAAAATAAACAATAATTTCGCTTTTTTATAATTTTAATTATTAAATCTAATCAAGCTAATATTTATACATTATAAAATATAATAAATACAAATCTAACAAGTACTTAAAAATAATTTAAAATTATATATAAAAAATGTTACTTGTTTAAAAATACTTTATTCATTATTAAATCTTTTATACTAACTTTTTTTAACTTCGAAACTAACTTTCTTTATTTTAAAAATAAAAATAAAAATAAAGGCTAAGTAAAAACGAAAACTAGAAAATGTTATTACTGTTTTTATTAATTATGAAATTATTAATTAAGATATCTTTATACAAATTTGATATATATTTACGCTTTATTTTCCAGGCCGAGCTATATATATAAGATTATTACATGGTATAATTTGTATGATAAATATTATGTTTAATATCTTCGATTACGATAACTAATTAATAATTTTTACAATTGTGATAAATTCTATATCTTAGTTTTATAAAACCTTACTTTGACGCCGACCAATATATAGTTGCCGATAAGCTTCGACCTTGTTAAAATATCTTTATAAAAGTATTTACTTTATGTAATATATTACATAAACGTGTCGAATATATAAATAAATCGGATGCTTTTTAGCATTTTATACTAATAAATTTAAATAAATTAACTATAATATATTAGCTTAATTTAAGTTATTTGGATTCGTTTTTATTAAACGTATTTATATTTTTTTTACAAATACGCGTATTATATCCAGGTTTGCCGTAAACGTTACATTTTCGTTTTTTTTGTTTTAACTTTTTTGTAACGATTAACTTTAATTACTGTTAACTGGGATTTTCCTCCCCCTCCCCCCTCCCCTCTCCTTCTTTTTCGGCCAGAAAAACTTGTTTTTCTTGTATAATAAATAATCCCCTTCTTTGGAAACGAGTATTTTTGGTTTTTTGGCGTTTGCTAAAAAGAAATAGTTAATTTCGCGTATTTTGGCAATTTCTTTTTAAAAAAAAACGTTTTCGTATAAAAGTAATAAATTACTTTTTGTTAAAATTTTACCAATTTAACCATCTTTGTCAGCGAGCTCCCTTAGTAATTTCTAATTTCTTTAGCAAATATCGTCTTTGTTTTTTAGATTTTTTATATATTTCGGAAGATGTTTAACAGTAAGAAAAAAATGGAATTGGTGAAGGTAAACCGTGAAAGAATCGGCGTAAGTATAATTAAAGAAATTTCCAAATCCTAAAAAGTTTATTAAAATTAAATAAAACAAGTCCAACTTTCTCGAAATCGGACTTAATATTATCGAACGTTATAATAGCTTTACACGCGTTGTAGAAACTGGTAAAAAAAATCCTTTTTCGCGATATAGATATAATAACGTCGTATTAAATTTTTAATATAAAACGTATAAATGCGTTTTCAAACGGAAAAACGAAATATATCAAAAATTTAAAGTTATAGAAAAATAAAAAGATATATAAAACGTAATAATATCGTTATTTATATGGTGTTTTTTGGGTTTTATCGAATAATAACTTTCGTAACCGTCGAAAATAAAAAAGCGTTCCGTTTTTTCCATAGGTAATCGAATATATTTATCGAAATATTAAATTTATTTTAAACTTAATTCGTTTATTATCTAGTTATTATAACTAATCCTAACTTTTTAATCGGTTAATGATAAATTATTACGATATTAAAATTAAAAGTATGTTTTCTTTATTAAACTAATGAATAATAATATAATTTAATCTTACGACTAATAATTTATATAATTATAACTTATTTTTAATTATTGAATTATGTTTATTTAGATTTTTTACCTTTTTCGACGTTTATAATAACCATACCGCATATTATTAAAACTCTATTAAAAGGCTCGTTTCGTCGAAATTTTATATTTTTTTTATAATACCGTATTTTGCAATCATAACCCGAACAAATTCTAACTACTTACGAAATATTTCTGGAGCTTTGTATAATATTTTTTAATAATTAAATATTCGATTTAAACGCGTTTTTAAAAAAAATTGCCGTCGAACAAAGTTCGACGCCCAGTTTATTTTTACGTATATCGTAACGCGTTAAGTAAATAAAAAGATTTGCTATATTTTCAATATGTTAAAGCCGGATAAGAAACGCTTGCGTATTTAAATTAAAAATTCAGTCGACAATCGATTTCTTTTCAGTTAGCGTTAATTTTCAGAAATTAAAAATAATATCGAATCGGGAAATTTTATCTTTAAATCAGTTTTTTAAAGTAAAATATAAAACGTTACAAATATAACTTAATTTTTTATAACTAAGTTTCGGGTTATTTCTTTTAACTTAAACGGCTATATTTATTCTAAATACCTTTATAAGTCGGTCCATATTACTGTTATTAAAAAAAGTATTCGACTTGCTTATGTATCCGATTTGCTTATATAGTACGTTAATAATGTATAATGTTTAATATAATTCTTTGAGTTATAAAAATCGTTTAAAATCTAATATTATAGAATAATATTCTGCAATTATGAAAAATAATACGTTAATATATCTATTTTAATAGAACATTACTATTAATATTTATTAAAAATGCTAATTATAGTCGTTTACTATATATAAAATAGCGCATATTTAATAAATAATCGTTTTACGTTAACAACGTTATTATTCCGGCTTTAACTTAAAACGTTAAGCATATTTATACTTGACGAAAAACTCGATCGTTTCGGCCGATAATATTTCACCTTCATAATATTCAAACTTTTTCGAACATTTTTTCGTATTTTTATATATCGTCCTTTTTACTAATTTGCTTTATTTTCGTTTTGTATATTACTACAAATTGTTAACTACAAGCAACGTTTAAATATTACTCTATCAATACGCTTTTCAACTAATCGTTATCGAATTAACAATATAAAATATATATCTTACTACTTTATTAATAATAATAAAACCCTGTTAAATACCAGTCTTTTTAATTTTGATATATTGTTTACCGCTTAGAAAAATAATAATAAAATCAAGTCTTAATTACTTTTTATTTACTTTTAAATCTAAGCATTATAATTATAAACTATAAACCGTATATATTGATATTAAATTTTTTAAAACGATTTTTATTAAAGATCAAAGTTTTATATCTTCATAAACGATCCGTATATTATAAAGTTTAAAACAAAGCGGCGAATATCTTAAGTATAAAAAGCCTTCCTGACATACTTTTTAACATTAAACTGTATTTTCGAAGCTATTTTAGCGAAAATATTCCTTTTTAATTTTCCAGGTATAAAGATTTGCAACTAATAATATCGAAAATTACTATTAATCTCAAAGTCGTTTACGAAGCCGGTATTTATTTTACGCTTTATTATAAAATCTTAAATCGGCTTATTAGGCTATATCAGCAGTTTTCGCTGATATAATTAGGTGTATTTCTGGTGTTTCGCAAATACTATTAGCTTTTCGTTAAAATTAGCAAACTAACTTAGCATATTATCTTAATTTGCGTTTTTAGATTGTTTTTTCAAGTCGTTATTAAAAAGCGGATCGCCGCTTTTTATGCACTGCTTAAAAAACGCCTTAAATATTATCTTAAAATAAATTACATCTATAAATTATATCGCGTTCCAGTTTCAGAATTCGATATATATAAGATTAAACATTTCTTTATATATAACGTTTACATACTTGCGATATTTTAACGAATTAACGAAGCTGTTATAAGGAAATAAACCTTGGGACGTTTCCTACTTAAGTGCTAACAAGGGCTTCCAAAGACAATTGGCGTTGGAACTGCTGATCTTTTGGTTATGTAGTGGAGTGGCTAGTTTTTTCTGTTTCCTTACAGCTGTTTATATTATAAAGCTACAGTATCTATTAAAGAATAAAGATTAGCGGTCGGACAAAATATGTGGTCTCGGCGACGGCTTTATAAACTTGACTCTGAATAAAAAAATAGTTAAAGTAGTTAATAAAAGTCGTTTTTAAAAAAGGTTTTAATACTGCTAAAATTAAAACTTGATAAATTATTAAAAAGATCTCTACATCTGTTAATAAAATAAAGTAAACGAAAAATACGAAGATTATATAATATTAAAAAGATATCTAAAGATGGATATTAAAAAGAAACATCATAATTAATTAAACATCGTAAGAAAATAGTAAACGAAACTTTTATAACTTAGCTAATTAAATGCGTTATTATAAAATATTATCATATTTTCGCAAATTAAATTAGATAAAACGCGGAAAAAGTTAGAACTTCATTTTTATAATTAAACTATAACTTATACAAATTTGTATTTTCCCTAAAAAAGACGAAACCGTATAACGTCCCACATAAGCTCATCGGACACATAAGCTCGTCGGACACTTTCTGGTACCTTGCAACAACAAATTTAAATAACTTAATAACAATATATCGCATTAATTAAAATCAATCGGATTCTTTTTCGCTAGACGTATTTATAACTTCGTTACAAATACGCGCATTATGTCCAGGCTTGTTATAAACGCTACATTTCCGTTCCTTGGTTTTAACCCTTTTGTAACGACACTTTTTAGCTGCTATTAGCTGTAATTTTTTATTACCTTCTTTTTTTTAAGCTAGAAGAGCTTGTCCCTTTTGTATAATAAATGTTTTTCCTTTTTGAAAACGTTTATTTTTGGTTTTGCGACGTTTACTTAAGATATGGTTCGTTTTGCGTAATTAGGTAGTTTCTTTCTGAAGAAAAACATTTTCGTACAAAAATAACAAGTTATTTTTGGTTAAAAAATTAACCGATTTAGCCATTTTTTGTTTTGACGTGTTATTTTGCGGAATTCCAATTTTTTTTGCAAATAACGTCCTTATCTTGTTATTTTTTTAATATTTTTAGGGGTTTTTGCAGGCGGGGAACGAATAAAACCGGCGGAAGTTAGCGGGAAGACGGTCGGCGTAGGCAAAACTAAAGGAACCTTTAATTCGGAAAAAACGTTATTAGGATCGAATAGAACAAAACCAGCTTTCGCAAATCCAGATTTAATATTATTGGACGTTATAGTAGTTTGGAACGCGTTGTAGAAACCGGCGAGGAAATCTTTTTTTAGCAATATGGGTATAATGGCGTCGTATTAGGTTTTTGATATACCGCGAATAAATGCGTTTTAAAACAGAAAAATAAGATACGTTAAAAGGTTAAAGCCGATAGGAAAAATGTGCGGGTATGTAAAGAGTAATAATATCGTGGTTGGCGTAATATTTTTCGAATTTTATCGAATGGTAACTTTTGTAGCCGTCGAAAATAAGGAAACGTTTCGAACTTTTCGTATGCGTCCGAATATATTTGTCGAAATGTTGAATTTATTTTAAACTTAATTCGTTTATTGTTTAGTTATTATGGTTTATATTAAGCCTTTAATCGGTCGGTAATTTGTTATTGCGATATTAAGATTTAAGATGATTTTTCCCTGCTATAATAATAAATAGCGGCAAAGCCTAATTTTGGGAATTAATAATTTGGATAATTGTAACTTATTTTTTATTTTTTTTGTTACGTTTATCTAGGTTTTCCACGTTTTTCGGTATTGGTAATTACTATACCCGTTGTTATAAAAAGCTTTATTAAAAATCCTGTTTCGTTGAAGTTGTAAATATCCTTTTTTACGATGCCGTATTTTGCGATAGTAACCCGGATAAGTTCGAATTATTTGCGAAACGTTTTTGGATTTTCGTATAAAACCCGTTAATGATCGATTTTCCGATTTAGACGCGTTTGGAGTTTTTTTTGCCGCTTAACAAAGTTCGACGCCTAGTTAACTTTAACGCGCCTTGTAACGCGTTAAGTAAGTAACAGATTCGTTATATTTTTAACGTGCTAAAGCCGGATAGGAAACGTTTACGTATCGAAATTAAGGATACGGTTGATAATAGATTGCTTTTCGGTCGGCGTTAATTTTCGTAGATTCGAGATAGTATCGGTTCGGGAAGGTTTGCCGTAAATTCGATTTTTTAAAGTAGATAAAGGGATTTTATATATAAAACTAAGCCGTTTGAAACTAAGTTTCGGGTTTCGTTTTTTAGCCTGAATGGCTAGGTTTATTCTGGCTTTTTTTGTAAGGCGTTTTATATTGTTAGTGTTGAGATATGGGCAATTGAAGATAGGTGGTAAGAATGGCTAAAAAAGTGTCCGATGAGCTTGTGTGTCCGATGAGCTTGTGTGGGACGTTATACAAAATTGGATAAAATAATAGATTGCTACTTTAATTTTTATATTTCATTAATACCTTTCCGTTTCGCAGGTGTTTTATTTTAAGGCGATCCCAAACTGCCTAGTCCCGTTTCTATCTACGTCGTCGATTTTTGTCGGAATTCTGGAAGCTTTTTATAATTTTGAACAACCGGGTAAATTACTGCTTATAGCCTTTTAACGTGTAATGTTCTAATAGCTGGATTTCGGAATTGTTTAATTTGTTATCCTTGTTATTTTTGTTTCTCTGTACTATTATTAGCAGTTTTCCATTAAATCGAGATTGTTTATAATAAGTTCATCGGAAGGTAAATTTCCTTTGTTGAAAATAAAGTAGTATTTAAAAATTAAAAAGCGCAGTCGATTTTTTTAGAAATAATTTTCTAAATCGACAAATACGTCGACTGCTTTCAATTATGCCGTAATTCTTTTTTCAAATAAAATACCGTAAACAGGACGGTTTTTATCGAAACTTTTCCGTTCCAAATAATTGGTATTAAGTATTCGTTACGTAGGATATCATATTATTTCGGTTCATATTTTAATTAATAAAAACTTAAGAAGCTGTAAAAACAATTAAGGTTAGATTTTCTAATCGTAAAATTAACGAGAGTTTATAAAGCTTTTTATACGCTTTTAAGGGTTATTTTTAAAGTTTACTATATAAAGTTATTATTTGTTTTTAAGAACTCTACTAAACTGTGGCTAGCGGGCATAAGATTTATCAGGGTCGAAGCTTGTTAGCAATTATTCGGAATCGGAGTAAGGCACGGAACTAAGATATGTAATCTATCTAAACTGTAAAAAACCATTTAAAGAATTATTGTATTTGAAAATACTAAATATAGCATTTATTGTAAAAAATAATGGTGAAATAATTTCTGTATATTGGTTTAGTCTTATTTTCCAGGCTTAGAACTATATTTACCTTTTATACAAATTTGTATAAAGCGGATTATTACTATATAATATATGTAACAGTAAAGGGAAAATTTTTAAATTTAAGATATAAGATATTTCTTTTGCAAGAATTCTTTTTTAAGATTATTTATACATGTTTCTAATAAAATTAAAAAACTTTGTAAAAACTTAAAAGTTATAAATAATAAAATTCTCTATAAGACTTTTCCCATGAAATGTTTTATAAAATAAAAAATTTAATAAAGCTTTAAAGCTTATAAAATATAACCATTTTTGCTTAAATTCTTTTATAAGATTCAGTTAGCAAGTTTTGGTTGTATACTAAAAATCTTATTAAGAATCGGAGCTTATATAATATATAACCTTTTATAAGATTTCTTTTGTACTATTTGTTTAAAATTAAAAGCTTATAAAAATACGAAGTCTACAAGATATACACTTTTTTTACAAAAAATTATTTATAAAGATTGTTTAAATTATAAATAGATTAAAATTATATACTTTTCGCGCATAATTAAGTAATTTGAAAATAATCCCTGTTCCGAGTATTTCTATTTTTGGTAAATAGCAACTTTAACCGGGGTATCTAAAAACGAGGACCTTAGGCTGTGCCACAAGCTTACCCCAGGCTTACCCTGGCTCAGGATAGAGCAGGAACAGCTTAGGACTTTGGACAACAATAGAAATTCGCAAAGTCCAGATTAACGTGTCATACTTAGCTGTTACGAAGCACCAAAACAATCTCAGGCCCGTAGCCACAGTAGTAGATTTCTCACTAGCAGCGTAACCTTCCAGAGAATATGCAAACCGTGGAGTAAGAGGCAGAGGACAAGAGGACAGATGAGATGAACAACAATGAGGCTACCCCAATGGAGACATAGAGAGCGCAATCGAACGGAGAAATCATCCTCGCTCTGCCCAAACCAATAAAGCAGCCAATCCGGATATGAGACTGTAAAATCTGGGACGAGGAAACGGGGGAACTTGTAAAACTATCTGATACGTTCGACGACGCTGTGCTGTTCAGGTACTATGTGGTGAAGTACAAACCCAAGAGATCGCCCAGGCGATGGAGCCGAATCACCAAACCATTCTCTCACGACGAGCTCCCTTCTGCCGCGATGATCTGACCATCGAGTCCGAGACTCCTCGACGCTGCTGCGCAGGATCTCGGGACCAACTGGCCAGGCTGCCACGATAACCTCAGTCCGTATTGGCATTATTTTGATCTGACGACGCCTCGAACGACCCCGAATGGGGCACTTGCGCCTACCGATTCCCGACGAGGAAATTCCCGTACTGGCGGGCCTCCTGGGGAAGATGTGGAAGTATGATCCATCGGAAAGAGCCAGCACAGCCGATTTGCTAGAGTATAACTGGTTCAAGAATACAGACATCCCGGACGCCGCGTTTTCGGACCGTCTTAAGCAGGAGGACTTCGTGAACTGGCCACTCCCGGAAGACACGTCAGTACTCTGGACACTCGACGGAGCTGCCGAACAGGACGTTCAACAAGCGCGGAAGGGAGGAGACATGCGCAAGCAATGGAGGCCTAGGTCGCCAGCTGAGCTGCCAGGTGCTGCATATCCAGGTAGAGCCTGCCCAGGTGACGGACACTGAGAAGAGCAGTGACCTGATAGTAAACAGGAGAAGTACGGCGGGTGAGGCCGCCGGCAATGTCGCCAAACAACGTGGACAACGCGAACGGCGTAAAAGAGACACCCAGGGCGCATGGCGAGGATGAACGAGGTGAGGAAACTGGCGGCCCTGGGAAAAAAAAATGCGGTTAAGGAAGCTGCCCCTGCGAGTTAAGTTGGGACCCCCCTCCCCCCCCCAACGCGCCATCCCACAAGCGCGTTACGCAACGATTTACTTACTGATTTTTTTTTATAAAAAGCTTTTTAACAACGTTTTAGAAAATTAAAAAAAATATCTTTTTCTTTATCAGAATTTACGTTTTCGAACGATATACAGCTTTTAGTTTAATTCCGTACAGCGTAAACGATTAGAAGGTATTGCGTAAAAAATCTTTACGTTTAACTTTTAAGAATTACGATGTTAACAGGCAATATATTATACGCCGTAATAAAGGTATATTTACGTGGAAAAAATTTAATAAGGTTTAATATAAATTATTATGAATTTAAAAAAGAATTTAACTTATAAAGTTATTATATAAGATTAATTAAGTTAGGTACTGCCGTATTTCCGATTTCCTTGTACTCTTAACGCTTTTTAATTTATAACGGCAATTTCTAATATTTAAAAAAATAGGTAATTTGTTTTTTTACAGCATAATTCCAATATTAAACTTTTAAAAGTACGATTATTAATTATAAACGTTTTAATAAGGTTTTACCGGTTTTTACGAACGTATTATTTAATTGTTTCGAATCGCCGATTATTAAAATTATTAAGTAATATAATAGATTTAACGTCGACGAAATCGAGATAATAAAAAGGATAATGGAAAACGATTTTGTATTCGGGAAAACTTTTAGGAAATTCGTATTTTTAAAGAACGTTTTTAAACAGCAGTAAGTTACGATAATTATTTGCATTAATGCTAACGGGCGAGTTTTTTATTTCGTAATTTTTAATAATTATAACGTATAATAATAATATCTTTTTAACTTTAACAATAAGATGTACGAAAGTTAATATTTTATTATTTTAAAAAACGATTAGATAAATATTAAAATCGATTAAAAAAATTTCGCAAAGTTTTTATTTTTAATATTAAACCTAAAAACTTTAACGAATGGAAACTTTTAATTATCGATGGTTATAACAGTTATATTACGAAAGATTTTATGTAAGGTAAAAGTTAGGTGTAAGTCTTAGTTGCCAGGCTAAGCTAATATATAAAAAATGATTCCAAGATAAAATTTTCATGATATATATTATACCTAATATTTTCGAATACGATAACTTTTCAAACGGTTTTTACAATTAGGATAAATTGCACACCTCAGCTCCGTGCCTTATTCCGATTTCGACTGGTGGTTGCCGACAAACTTCGGCCCTGGTGAACCTTATGCCCGCTGGGGTTCAGCAGGGTCCTTAAAGGCAGAGAATAGCTTTGTACGGTAAACCTTAAAGATAAACCTTAAAGATAACGGAAGATTTTATATGGATATGTTTTTAAAAACAAGATTTATATTATTTTCTTACCTGCTTACGTTTTTTATATTTTCCAGCTTTTTAATATAAATATATTTGTTATTTTAAAACGGAAATCCCGTTATTAATTCCGTAAGCGTTATTACGGACGGACTTTTAAAATTATAAATAAAATCGATTTTTTTAGACGATTTCGAAAACGTAAGGCGAAGTTATAATAATTTCGAAATATATCTTAAAAGGTTGGAAAATAATCAGTTTTCGTTTTATTAATAAGATAAAAACGTTAAATAATAAATATATCAAAATTAAGGTTTTAACGGCGAAAGTATTTATACTTAAATCCGGTTTAATTTTCGGCCGTTTTAATTTTTATATGTAAATCGCCGGTTTAAATATTAAGACGTTTAAATTATTTCAGGATATATATATTATCGAAAAATCCCTGGTAAAAATCGATCCAGTTTTCGGAAAGTTTGCCGCGTGGTTTTTATTTCGGAAAATCGGTAAAGTTTTCGAAAAAAAACCTTAAATTAAACGTTATCAAGGTTTATAATAGTTAATTAATTATAATTATCGATAAAGCGAAATTTAAAAAACGTATAAAAATATAACCCGAATTAAATAAAATGTTCGTAAAAATAATTTCGGTTAAAAAGGTAAAAGTAAAGCTAAAAGTTTCTGCAAAAAAACGTTATGTTATTATTCGAAAAAATTAATATTAAAACGAACTTTCCGAAAGCAAAAAAAAAGTAAGGAGGAAACGGAGTATATTATTAGACGTACGCGTTAATATGAAATTAATTAAGTAAGTAATTATTGAGATATTCTTATTTGCATTGAAGGGGTGTGGTGGGAATGGCTTCAAAAATGGGTGGCGCGTTAGAGGGGTGGAGCGTGAGGGGGGGTCCCAACTTAAGACGTGGATAAGCTTGGTGCTATAGACGTAAACAGATTTAACTTGACTATACCTTATAACAGGCGGAATTAAGGCGATCTAACTTGATTTCATATGCGCTGGGCATGCTTCATTCTTATTTCGGTGATTTCTTCCCTTTCCCCTCCATTCCTCGACCCAAATTTTCTCTCCCTACCCCCTATTTCGGGATCCGAGCAGCTAAATCTGGAACACCAGGGCACGCTTCTTCATTTACTGGATCTTGCTAGTTGCAAACATAACTGGACGTCACTGGGAATCGTCTAGCGGATTGATACGCGATACTTCTATGGCATTGACGTGATCTTGCAGATGCTGTAGTAGTAAACTCGAGATGAAGTGCTACGCAATAGAGCATAAGTTGCTCCTCCACCACTAAGGCTCTGAACGACAACGCGTTCGGGGCACAAAAATTAGAGGCTAATGGCTAAAGGCACCACTTTCTGGGTACGAAATACCCAGCCAAGACGCTAAATACTGATTCTAGCCCATTTTAGCCCTAGTTTTCGTAAAGGATGTCGGTCAGAAGTTATGCCCACCCAACGCAATGTATCCTTTCGCCCGGAGTTATCGGAATCCCTAGAATAGCTAAGATTAGCGGCAGAAATTAACGAAAGTAACGCCTCCTAAGCGACTGTAACCAACAGTCGCTTAGGAGGCGTCACCTTCGCTTTCTGAAGCTTAAAGGTAATAAATCCATCAATTCGAAGCCATTTTCATCGCCACAAGCCGTAGAATATGGAGGAACTTCCGATTTAAAACAAAGTCGGCGTACGGCAATCACTTTCGCTATTATACGGGCTTTGCATGTACTGATTTTCGCCATCTTTTCCTTAACCGACGGAGGCGTTCGGTTAAGAAACCCGTTTTTTCTTCGAAGGACCAGCGTTGTGAAGCTATCGTGAAGCAGCTAAAGCGGCTGCAGAAAAATCACTTACATGTAAAGAACGTCAGCCAAGAAGGCGGTAACTGCTAGGGTTAGGGCCCTGGAATGGATACGAATGATACATTTTAAGCCCCTAGTTTTGTTATGCGTACCGATGTATACGTTGTCAATAAGCCATGGTGCCATTAACAAGTTGTCGTTCAGAGCCTAAGCTATGCATCTTCGTGCACGCTTGGCTATCGGGGGTTTTCTTATAGTCCATTTGGTGGATGTTAGCGGGACTGCAATATGTAGAGCACTTGCGTGCCATGACATATAGGTTAGAAGAATCACAATACAAATGTAAATAGAGGTTTCGACCAGTTATGTCCCAGTACAAGCAGGAGGTAGCTGGGGTCTCGAGAGGAGACGTGGTGATTGGAAGCCATATGTGGTATTCCTTGCGCTGATGTACTGCCTACGAACTGCTTGTCGAGTCGCAGGGCTGGCCTGAACAATAGACTCCGCCCATAATATTGGCCACAACTCGTGGTCCTTAAAACGACATTAGTCCATGTTCCATCCCGGGCCTCGACGTGTATGGCTTCTAGTGGACGAAGCACGGGCGATCTTCCTCGAGGCTGCCTCTAACCGTCTACTCCTCCATCTTGTCATCATCCTTCTTCTCCTCTTCCTCGTCGTCGTCGTCCGATATGGCCTTCTTGGCATACCGCTCAGCCTCCTCTAGGATCTCTTTAGGGACGTGGACATGCCGGCCCTTGGTGGGGCCATCGGCATTGCTGATCCAGCTCATTTCCAGCTCGAACTCCTTGTCCTTGTTGTCGTCCTGCGCGACGTATATGATTCGCGCGGCCTCCTTGACGCCTTGCATCAGGTCGACGTTTCCAGCCGCCAGATCCAGCTTCTCGAGCTCGGCCTTGGCGGCCTGACGGCCCTTGCCGGTCGCGGCGCCGTAGTAGCCCCAGTACATACCGCTCGGCTCAATCATGTAGAGGCCTGGTCCGCCATGCTTGCCTTCCACCTTACCCCCCGCACCGATGGAAGGACCAGACCCCACCTCGCCGTCGATCGGCGCCTCGAGTTCCGAGTCGAAGCCGCCTACGATGGCGGTAATTCCGAATGGCCGCACCGATTGATATAGTGTGTATGCTTGTAGGTAGCCGCCCATACGACTTGCCAGGTCTGATGTGGAGATGGGTGTCTTGAAGGCCTCACGCCAGGCTCGGGCCTCATCGCGGGCGCGGTCGACAAAGTGATGGCCATCAGGGATCATGCCCGAATAGACCTGTAGAAAGAGTAAACGATTAGCAGGACATTGAAGGAAACAGCCAAGGTAGAGGCGACATACGGCACCAAGATGTCTATCGATTGTCGCGATTCTCTTATTCGCACCGGGCTTCAGGAGCTTAGATGTGACGACCTTCTCCACTGCCAACACCACACCGTCCTTGCACCGGATACCGACTGATGTGCCACCATTCTCTACCGCCTTCACTGCGTACTCGACCTGGAAATTTCTGCCGTCCGGCGAGAAGATTGAGTTGGCAAGATCGTAGCCCGTTCCTATTGACGTCTACATGGGGGGTAATGTCAGCCGCTTAAGTCCCTTCAGAAGGTGTCACGAAACTTGCCATGTTGAGGTTTCTGAGTAGTTGTAAGTTCGGATGCGACGAAGATTGGAAATCAAAAGGAAGCAAGGCTGAAGTAGAGCGTGCGATTACCGGGGCCTCGGCAGGTGATGTTTAATGATGGGCTTCAAGCTTCCAGGCAACCTGAGCTGCGCGTTTGCGTTGATCCAATGCATGTACGTAGTCGGGTCGATATTCCTACCCGTAGTGGTCATAGCACCGAGCTTCAGCCACTACTATGCGTAGGGCACCGCCTGTGCCACAGAGGGGTCTTGAGGTACATATATTGTTTGGCTTGCACGGTGCCTACAACCGCTTGTTTCCCTTCTGTCTACTAGTTAATTAGGCTTCTTATGGGATAATCGGGACGCTTATCTTCTCGACATACCCACTCTGATCGAGTCAGGTCTGTGAGAAGCACGGTGCGCGTATATTTGCCAGGTGACCGTTCTACCGGAGTCTATCCAGATTTATTTTAGGTCTCACAGGCTATCGCCAATAGCGTAAGTATTGGGGATTGCCGCATCGCTGGTCCATTATGTCGAAGTCGACCGTAGCCTACGGTACCTGCAGTTGCCAATACGCTGAATTCATCTCATGTCACACTCTTGTTCGCCTTCCTGATCGCCTCATCTCTCTGCGGCTTTGTCCAATCCCTTGCATTTGGATACGCATCTGCCCCGGTCCGAAGACTATCAGCATCACTAGTCAAGGCATAGGCCTTAATCTGTGTCATCGTATACCCGAGGCACGCCCGTGGCCTGGCTGACGGCAGCGGGTGGCTAGTATACATCTCGAGAGTGCATCTGTAATAAATCGACGTGATGGTATAAGCCTTGTTGTCGGGCTTGGTTTCCGTTTCGACACACGACTGGAGACTGCGGATGCCCCCCCTCTTTGCTGCAAGCCTGCCGTCCCGCTACTACTAATGATGCATCTGGACCCCTTGCAGCAAGAAAGAAGTTGGGTGCAATAGGGAGGTCGTGTTTCGTCGAAAAGACGATATTCCCCTCAAGCCGGGTCCGGATCTATCGGACCAGCTGCTCAGGACGAGCGCCGTAATATCGATCCGGATTGCAAGGTGCAGGCGAGCGATCAGTCGAAGGATCAAGCTCCGTGAATCGGACCGCCCCTGTCTGCGCCCTCACTACTCGCAGGCCTAGGGGGCCCCAGCTCAACACGCAGGATCTCCGATAGCTGCTTTACGGCTGGGTGGGAAGAGCTATACACGCCTATGTGAGTACGCCAGGGAAAGGGTGGTGCGGAAACTGAGAAGCGAGCTGAAACAGAGGCCAGAAATAAAGGTAGGCAGAGTCCCACATATCTCCCATGGGATTAAGAGGTTCCATAATCGAGCTGTAATCGGCCAGGGTGCCGTTGGCCTCGATAAGCATGGGCGTAAATACCTTCGTAACGGCGAGGACGCCCCAGAAATTCACGTCGCAGGACTCCTTAGCTTTTTCGACTTCCGCGCCCGAGCAGCGGTATAAGAAAGTTGCGTCCGGCGTTATTGATAAACATATCGAGCGTGCTGCCATTGCGCGTTTGTACTTGCTCGGCGTACCTTGCAACGGATTATTTGGATACAACCTCAAGCTTAGAGCATCTCGACATTGCCAAGCTCCGTCAAGGTCCCTGCTTTGGATATGTTGCGCAGCGTAGCGAACACCTGGTAAGGCCTTTCCCGGAGAATCGTAGACATGAAAGCCCCCATGCCACATTTACTGCAGCCCGTAATTAGAACTATTTCCTTCGATATCGACAGAACCGCTGCTATGCTACGGTATTTGGTTGCTCCGTGTGGAATTGCTAATAAACTGCCGACGGCGTGGAAGGGAAGCAGGGGTGCAAATACCTCGTCCCCTGCTTTAGTTCCATGGACAGTCTGCAACCTGCAATTTCCCGTATAACATCAAGAGGCAGGAATATATGCAGCCGTTGACACGACATGATCCATGCGATACCTCGAGTAGAGGGAGTATCCTCCTATCAGTGCTTCAAGTTGTCCACCAGAAAGTTGAGAAAACCGGATCAACGGCCCATCTTCAACGGTCTGAATTAACTTTAAACCTTTAAGCTTAAAAGTTAAGTGGGGGGAGGACTTCTTAGCTGACTCCACTTCCCGACCAGGCAAAGATAGTAAATTGCAACTCGTCTATGACGATGCTCTATATAACGTTACAGTAACTCCTTTAAAAATACAACCTCATTGACTCTCATCAGCGACTTCGAATCGTGGCCATGGATACTCCTACAAGCTCAACAAGTATATCGACAAAGCTCGCCGCTTAAAAATATAAGACGGTACATGTTCAAAGGTGTGCGTTAAGGGGCTTGGTGGTCAAGCTTCGTACCGGCAGACGAGACCAGAGCCCTCTTGACGAAACCAAACACCATAAGAGAATTAGAAGTGACACCCACGGAAGCACTCTTGGAATTCGTCCTACATAACAGCAGAGTCTTCCTTGTCTTGGTCCACAATGACAAATTAGGAGCTCTGGGGCGTTTCAAACCTGCGGGCCTTCAAAGATGAGGATCTGCGCTTAAGAAGGAATCAAAACGAATCGGTCTTCGGGTGAAGTCATTCAATGAAAAAGCACTGAAAACACGTGACCACGGCGTTGGTCATGCTTTGACGAACGTGTATCGCACGATATTAAAGCTTTCGTTGATGTCCAATGGTTGATTCTTGCCCCTACCTTTAGAGGTGCTATATTCTACGCATTCTTCGATCAAAAGCGCCCGCTACTCTTCATAAGAATAATGGAAGGCACCCACAAGGGGGAGCTTCAGTCTCAGTTTACCAAGTCGAAATACACGGGTCTCATGCTCATGTGCAGGATTGCAATGCCGAATTGATTTCCCTTAAGAATTTAAATCAGGCCCGAGCAACCATTTCCATAAAGTGCTGGAAGCATTGGGGACTATCAGGATTGTTGGTCGTCCTCATCCCATCAAATCAGTCGCGACATACGAAAGCGTGATTCAAAACTGCTTTCTATTCGGTGGGCTGACGGAGGTATGCAATCTGCGTGACTACTGGAATAAAACCAAGCCCCCTCATAAACCGCCGCCGAACGTGTCACGAAGATGCCCTGGTACCCTGGGCACTTGGCCAAATGCGCGGGCTTGTGACTGTCTGCCAGTTGTTGTTGGAGGTCAGAGCGACAAGGCAAACTCATATATCGATAGCAGCCTGAAACCTCACCCTGTTTTCTTTTCTTGGACAAACCTCCCATTCATATAGTTCTCTCACCGGATTTTACTTATAACCTCCGGTTGCACCTGACATTGTCTCAAGCTGCTTGGACCAACAACTGTCGGCATGGATCTCAAGTCAGAAAATATCCTCCACGGTGGGTGGCGAGGAAGAGATGTCCTACTGCAGACGTGGGACTTTCCAAGTTTCGTTTCGAAGAAACACCGTAGCGCAATAGAAGCTCATCTGTGAAGATCAGAACCCGTCGCTCCAAAGCACCAGAGCTCAACGATGATTAGACCTATCAGGCTACATCAAGATATATTGAGATGTGGCCCTTGGGCGTCCTTTTCTTGGAGTGGATGACTTGGGCTCCTCTACGGCAACTTACGGCTCCTGCAGACTAAGAGACTCCCCAGGTTCTGGGAACTGCCAGAAGATGACTACGCATTGGACAGGACTGCCGAGACGCATATGAACGAAACGGGCTCGAGAATTCCTCGTAACACAGCTCTCAACGATACCCTGGCATTTATTAGAACAAGACTACTAGTGGTAGAACCGGCAGGAGACAATGGACCACAAGGAAATGGCCAGGCAAAGGCTACAGGGTGTCCGAGCGTACGACTGAGACTTTGAACGAGCAAAGAGCGAGCTATGGTGCGGGTTTCATCCAGGAGCCCAATCGGGAAGTCTGGGCCGAACTAGGGCAAAGTTGGAATTACCCAAAAGACGATATCCAAATGTGAGGGGACTAATAGCCACGACGTATACTTCGAGACCTGAAACCGAGAACACCGATGGGAGCATTAACGGTAGTATCCCTAGCATCACCATCGAGCTTGCAGATAACGTCTTTGGCCAGCAGACTACATCAATGGCCGCTTTTGAATATAGCGACGACGCGTGTGTCTCCACCATACACTATCTCGCTTCTTCTAACCTGTTCATAGCGCTAGAGCAATAAATTGAGTGACGTTTGCGAATTGGAGGATCATAAAAGTGTCTCATGTGGGATTCTGGAGGAGCCGGACCGCTTGTAAACTACTGCCGCCTTCGACAAGATCGCGTCTATGCAAGTCCTGCAAGCTCTTAGACGTCTGGTCGACAGACCTCAATTAACCACCCTATGCCATAGCTACCTAAAAGGAACTCTAGGAATTGCGATCATTGCAAGCTGCTCCATGATTCCTCGGTAGATAACATATGAATCCAGAAGGCACAGAGAGGCTCATCCGCGTCGGTTCCATACTGAAGGTGGATCCCAATGGCTCCTTGGCATCTCGATGTATCTTGATCCGGTAGGCCCTTCTTTCATAATATGCCATACGTTAGCCCCTTTTTTGGAGCATCCCAAAAACACTCTGCCGTGTCCAGCTCCCGTGACACCGCTTTGATGTTCTCGGCTATACCCCCAACAAGCTGGCTAGGACTAACAACGAACCCAGAACTTCAAGTCAGCTCCCATTCTTTTGCCCAGCTGGGATTCCCACAGTTGCCACGCCCAGGTAAGGCCGTCACAGATGACGCTTCTGCGCAAGTGGCTGCAAACCTGCAACGCAATTCATAGATGTTGGCCTTATAAATCGCTGAACAGCCCTCTAATTCCCCCCCACGAGATTTATATATGGTGGAAGAACCCGACTCCAACTTACGCTTAGTCGAGACCAAGGGCATAAATACTCAGCGTCTCCTATATAATCTTAGCAACTGCTGCGACGCAGTGCCGGAAGGTCTGAAGTTCTGCACCTACCAGAGCAATATAGAGGAGCATAAGATTAACATTGACTCTAACAAGCCCCCGAAAACATTTCGAGACGTCGCCATGATCACGGGAGGCCTTGGGATCCAGTATCCTTGGATCGACTCGCTCTGTATTATGCAGAAATACAAGGATAACTGGGTCATCGCAGCCGGTAATATGGAGGATGTATTCAGCTCTGCCTACTGTACCATCGCTGGAAGTTCCACCCATTCCTCCTTGGAGGGCTTATTCACGATCGGGAGTCTAGATCGTGCGTTAGGACAGAACCAAGACAGCACGTTGTACCTCTGCAAGCCCATCGATAACTTTCGCTGCGATGTCGAGTAAGTTTCCCCGAGCAAATGCGGGTCGGTGTTGCTGGAGAAGGCTCTACCGCGAAGACAATCCACTATAGTTCCAGCCTAAGTCTACTGGCAGAGCGGGAAAGGAGCTCACTGCGAGACCCTGGCGAAACTATGCAAGTAAGTATCACGTCCCTATGGTATTCCTCAACGAATGCCAGCTAATGCGCTCTTCGCAAATACAGTTCTAATGCTGAGTTCCGAGGGGGTTTGGGTTTTCCCAACTCCGCGCTGAGGTACTTCCGAGCGGAAGGATCATTCAGTTTCAGACGCTTTATTGTATGTACTCGAAGCTCGCTTTCTCCAAGCCAACTGATGGGTGCGATGGCGATTCTAGGTTTGGAGAGGCGACTGGCCTGGGCGGTCGAGACGGGGGCCGACTATGGGATCTTGAAGCGCTAATCTCCAGCGAAGCCTACAATGGAGACGGGAAGGGAGCGCTAGATTAGACCCCATAACATATCCCGACGGCCGCAGTGTCCCTTCCTGGTTGTGGGTGGCCTATAGTGGTGGGATAACGTACATCGAGACGCCATTCGACCTGTCGACTAGAACAATGACATACAAGTTGCCTTCAGGTTCTGGTCCACGGTTGGCGTTCGACACAGATGGGACATCCAAGCCGGCACCAGAAATGCTGGCTCCCGTGGCACATATAAATATGAGTTCCAATAGTGCGGAAACTCTGGCGCGAATGACACGGGACGAGGTCGCAGTTGCCGATTCAGATTGTCTACGCTGCGTCGCCCCTGGGAAAGACAAAACAGAGGGTCAAGGCGAGCCGAACGATTGCGTGCTCATAATAAATGGGTATCCCTTGGGCTACCTGACGGTGTCTGCAAGCGAGCTGGTCTTGGATGTCTCTTAGCATCGCACATCTCTATGAGACCGGGAGAACCGGTGCATAGAGTGAGTTGGTAGAGACTACAGACTACGTTAACAACGCATCCTCAATGTATATATCGCCGGGTGAATCCTTAAAGGGGGGATGAGTGCTTAGCGCAGAGTAGATGCGTCGAGCCCGGGTGGCGGTGGGTGTGCTACACGTCCTTTTTATCAGCCCGTCGCCCGTCGGCATGCTAACTAGACTGTTGACCCAATGCAACTCCATGTCTCACTCTGTGAGCCTGTAGCCCTGGCATAATTGGTACTGCCAGACAAAACGTCAAATGATAGTCTGACTGAATCTTCAACATGGTGTGAAAATTGACATTCAAGGGTCCGGTCTATTTACATCCTCTGCGCTCCCCCACTTCTTATTAGTCAGTGAACGGGGGGGTTAATGCCCTGTTGTGGAGAACGATATCGGACAGTCTATTTACCTAGCTCATATTCCCCGAAAGGGAACTGAACGGGAGATGGATAATTATCCGTTTGTGCAAAAGAAACATACACAGAAACTTGGCCTATATACTGGACACATTGTCTAGCTCGCTTCCGCCACTATATATCTGAGCCTGTTTGGGCATATATAAGGCATCATGGACTCGAAACAGTTTCGAGAGGCGGCCGTCGCGTCCATTGACCACAGTAAGTCCCATGAGCCTGAGCCTCGCTTATCTGCACCGGTACCACAGGAGTTGATCAAGACTTTTAGTTGTCAACTATTATGATACTATCGAGGAACGGGGGGTCGCCTCAACTGTCGAACCCGGTTATCTAAGGAAACTTCTCCCGCCAGAGGCCCCCCAGGAGGGAGAGGCGTGGGCAGACATTCAGAAGGACATCGAGGCTAAGATTCTGCCGGGAATCACGCACTGGTTCGTCTCGAACCCGAACCGGAGCCTGAGCCGCGGGGACACTGACACCGTGATCGGACCCCACAGTGCTAATGCGTAGAGGCAGGCAGTCGCCCAACTTCACAGCGTGGTTCCCCTCGTCGAGCAGCTACCCGGCAATGCTTGGCGAGATGTACTCGACGGCCTTCACGGGGGCGGCGTTCAACTGGATCTGCTCGCCGGCGGTGACGGAGCTCGAGACGATAGTGCTGGACTGGCTGGCCAAAGCATTCGGCCTGCCGACGTGCTTCCTCTCGACCGGCCCCACCAACGGCGGCGGCGTGATTCACGGCACGGCGTCGGAAGCTATCGCAACGGTGCTGGTGGCGGCGCGCGACAAGTACCTGCGCGAGGCGACGGCACACCTTGCGGGCGACGAGGAGGCGCGGGAGGACGCCAGTACGCAATTTCTGGAGTTATTTCTTCCCGCATCTTGTCTAGTTCGAGGGCACAAATTCCCAAATGTGGACTTTCAGGAGCCGATAGCTCCCGAAACATGTCTCACGGCCCCCGATTGTTCACCACGTTGACCAGAGAGGGCATTTACTGACTCCGGATGTTGTAGTGGCGCTGCGCCGCGGCCGGCTTGTGGCGCTCGGCAGCGCCGGCAGCCACAGCGCCACTAAGAAGGGTGCCCAGATCGCCGGCGTGCGCTACCGCTCCGTGCCCGTGCACGCCGCCGACGGCTACAAGATGACGGGCGCGTCGCTGCGCCGCACCGTCGCCGAGCTGCGCGCCAAGGGGCTCGAGCCCTTCTTCCTGACGGCGACGCTGGGTACGACGGACACCTGCGCCGTCGACGACATGGACTCGATCGCGGACGTGCTGGCGGAGCTGGGCCGCGCCTCCTCCCTGGGCTCCGGCGAAAAGACGGACGGGGCCGGCGAGATCTGGGTGCATGTGGACGCAGCCTACGCAGGCGTGTCGCTCGTGTGCCCGGAGTACCAGCACGTTGCGCGCTCGCTGTCGCGGTTCCACAGCTTCAATACGAACCTGCATAAGTGGCTGCTGGTCAACTTCGACTGCAGCCTGCTGTACGTACGGGACCGGGCACCGCTCGTCGACGCGCTGAGCGTCACGCTGCCGATCCTGCGCAACCGCCATACGGACTCCGGGCTCGTGACCGACTACCGCGACTGGCAGATCCCGTTCGGGCGGCGGTTTCGCAGCCTCAAGGTCTGGTTCGTCGTCCGCACCTACGGCATCGAGGGCCTGCGCGCCCACATCCGGAAGCACGTCGGCTTCGCCGAGACGTTCGCCGGCCTGCTCAGGGACCGCCCCGACCTGTTCGAGATCGTGGCGGGGCCGCGGTTCGCGCTCACGGTGTTCAAGCTGACCGGTGGCGAGGGCGCCACGCCCGAGCAGCAGAACGAGCTTACGAGGAAGATGTATGAGACCATCCTCGCTGAGGGGAAGATCTTCCTCTCGAGTACCGTGGTCGGAGGGGTGTACGCAGTTCGGCATAACCCTGCGACGCCATTCGTGGAAGAGCATCACGTTCGAAAACATTTCGAGATTTTCGTCGAGGCGGCTGAGAAGGTGCTTTCTAAGTAGCGAACCAATTATTTAAGTAAAATCAGAGAAATCAATGGTATATAGATTTAGATCTATGCTGTTCGTTATGCTCGTATATGTGTGCCCTCTCAATGGCCATCCGGACCACAAACACCACTCATAATCCGTACCTCGAAAGCCATCACTCATCATACGAAGCACATGCTTTTTGGGTGTGTAAGTCTCCAATGCTTTGCAACACCCGAACCAGGAAATATTCACAAGACTTGTCGCTGATTGCAATACCTAACCCCGTATATGTCCTGAATGAAAGGAACCCTAGCCTCGATCCTGTAGCCAAGGCTAGCAGCGCTGGGACCTGTCTGAGTGTATTTCCCGCCTTCCATCACTCGCCAGTCACTCATAATGAACCACGACCACTGTGTCGCTCAGCGCTCCGGGCTCGTCTTCGGTCGTAATAGCGGTCATCATATCGACTATCGTATCGGTCATCATATCGGTCGCAATATCGTGCGTCATATTGATTCCCATAACCATCATCGTAGTATATAGGCCGGCCGCCCCCATCGCGGGAATAACCGCGGTGGCCGTCCCTGGTGTCTCTGGAGGCGGTGGTTGCGCCATCCCCTCTCCTGCCGTCGTCGCTCCGCCAGTCACGGCCCCTCGATTCTTTACTCCTCGACGACGACGACGACGACGACGGCGCGGATTCCCGGTACGAAGGAGAGCCACCACAACGTCCTTCCCCCCGCGTCGTCCCCTGCAGCCTCCGCACCTCCCCCTCCTCCTCGCGCCACCTCTCGGCGTCGCGCGCCCGCATCTCCTCCTCGATCTCCTTCTTGCGGTGTCTCTCCTCGCAGCGCTTGAGCGACTTCTCGACGTTACAGATCGTCGTGATACCGAGGAAGGCGAGCAGGATCACCTCGTTGTACCCGTACCCGTGCGCCTTCTCGAGCTGCCTGCGGAGCTGGCGCTCGTCCGAGTCCGGCCTCGAGGGCATCAACTCGTCCGGTTTCAGGAGAACCCTGCTACCCTTGCCTTTGCCCATTTTGACTGGTGATGGTGGTGATGATGATGGTGGTGATGCGCTTTTACTCGGAGTTATGCAGCTCTCTTCTGTCGACCTTTAGACAAAATTGTTTGTCAATCCTTTAATGTGCAGTCTATATACGACGTGGACGTGCTGTAGTAACAGTATCACGTTTCAATAGACATTGATGTGGTGTTTAATTGCGTGTAATCAGAACGAGAACCAGACCAAAGACAGGGACACGCAGAGTGTGTATATGTATGGGTTGACATCATCTCTATTAGTACGTACTCCCGGAACCGAAATCGTCATGATATCAGGGATGTTCCAGTCTCCCAAATCGACGTCCCCCAGACCAAGCCTCCTATCCTAATTGGCCTGTTACATAGTTAACCCGGGGGATGTAAGGGAGCGGGTAGGTATGGGATTTCATAATTGAACCGCGTGGATATATGGCAGGAAACGCCATGAGGGATCCAGGGCGTTTCAAAGAGCTCTGTGGTGTTTCGGCCAAGATCATTGATGTCATCGCCCAGGAGTGGGGCCCATCGTCGGTGCTGACCTTTGGCATGGCACGATGGCGTTGTGCCCCAAAGGGACCAGCTAATCCCCCTATGGGCGGGACTTTGAAAGTCCCCGCACCAAGTTTTGGTGCCGCTGACGATGTGTAGAATCCTAGTCTCTCATCCTAAGTAAGTCGACATATGCAGTCATCACGGTAGAGTCCCGCCTCCCGTTGTTGAGTATTTGCGTACTATGAAATTACCGCTGGGCTGGATGCTTCCTGGGGGCCTCGAAACCCTGCTAGCTCAAATCGCTTGCTTTGCTGAATGATGAAAATGTGCGGCCCATTCAGGAATTTACACTCGTTGCTTTCACAACAGATGGCAGGCAAGCCGCCTGCGTCAATGTTTCTAATGAGACCAAATAGTTTGATGACAGAAGCACACCTGGCTGAAGTAGTACGGCGCGGTGCCTGTGTCAAGTGAGATAAGTGGTCATTCACCGCAGAGCAAAGGATGGAATATTCATCAACCCCCTGAAGCAAGGTGTAGGAACATACCACCAACCAACAAACAGTCCCGCGATTACGCTGCTACTGGGACTTCCTTCGCAACTCTCGCCTTGTCGCATCATTGCTCATCCAATGACATGCTGTTATGCGGCGGCCATGACGATGGGATTCAGACCACGATGCAAATGTTGTCATCCGTCGGGCCCTCTCGGACGTTGGCTAGACCAATGCACTTCTGGACGCATTATTCCGCGTGCCAGCGTGGCGCATGAATTAAAACATCCCGTGACAAGAATGTTAAAGTGCCACAACACATTGAGGTTACCGTCCCCAGTTCCATTAGCATGCCCTCCACCACCTGGGATTTAGAAAGGAGGTAAGTGGCGACGATGTCACTGATTGAGACAGCATGAGAGCACAAGGCGGCCTTTAGTTTGCAATCCATAAAGTCAGGAAAGCCCGGCAGTGTTCGCGTGGGATAGCAGTCATTTGTATTACCCCTCCCAGGCGAAGCCGGACCCCAATCTTCCACCTATTTAATCGTGAGCTATGAGAGCTCGATTGTAGCGTTACCAACGATGCAACCTTTCAGCGCTGTGTCGTCATCGCTGTGAGAGCGCGTCCAATAGCGAGGACCTATCGTTGTAGGGATCAGGTAATGCTGCCGGATTCTATCGTATCCTATTTCTTTTTTCCTGTGACAGTCACAATACAGGGAGACGAGACACCACAACAGGCAGATACACAGACCCCAGAGGCACAGGCACGAAATCATGGTCAGTCCGTCCTTCCCGGCCACGGGGGTTTCTTTATCGGTTAGTTTAACTTTGTTTACTAAGGGTACCTAGTCCACTCAGTCGAGTTCCCTGACCTCGTCACCTCTTGGCCTGCTGCTGTATAACGTAATTGTATACTCCGTAGCGCCATGTGGCTGTGTATGCTCGAATAAGCCATATTACTCCACCACGGAAGACCAAAGTGGTAAACAATCAAGACCCTAGCTGGGCCAGCTGGCTGCTGGTTCGCCAGGGGTACACTATGCTGCAGTCCAAGCTGAGCCTCAATTCTTACCACTGCCCGGCATCGTCGCGCCGCTCACCGTCATTCATCGTCAGTGTCCATATCGAACGCTCTCGGCCCATCTCTCAAAACGGTCGAGCATCTCGCGCGTGGCTAGCTTTGTGGTATTCTGGATCGCTGCCTGCAGCACAGCCATAGTGTCGTACTCGCCGTCGACGTCGACGCCCATGAATGCGCGGTTGCAGATTCTAGTAATCTCGGCACCCGAGTATCCCTCGAGCAGCCGCACGAGGGCGTCCATATCGAGGTCGCCGACCGGGAACTGCAGCTCCCTCACCTTCCTGGCGAGGATCGTCTCGCGCGCCCTCTCGTCGGGCAGCGGCACGTAGATGATCTCGTCGAACCGCCCGGGCCGCAGCAGAGCCGGGTCCAGGGTGTCGGGCTTGTTGGTGGCCGCGAGCACGAACACGTCGCCCTTGCGCTCGAAGCCCGCCATCTCCGTGAGCAGCGTCGTCAGGGCCTGGACACCGCCGCCCGTGTCGCCCGTGCGGGATCCCGCTATGGCATCGATCTCGTCGAAGAAGACGATGCTGGGGCTGGCGTCCTGGGCCCGGCGGAAGAGGTTACGGATCGACCGCTCCGTCTCGCCGACGTACATGTTCAGCAGCTCGCCGCCCTTGACGGAGAAGAAGTTGAAGTCCCACTCCGTTGCGATGGCCTGCGCCGTCATGGTCTTGGAGCAACCGGGCGGGCCATAGAGTAGAATTCCCGTTGGGGGTACGTATAACGGTTTGTCAGGGCTCTAGAGTTCGTAATTAGTATATACCGTCCGGGCCTTAGGAAATCCCAAGAAAAGGTATAACCTACTGTGGAGGGCCCTCTTATCACTGTCTGAAGGGTGGCCTTGACATTATCGTACCCACCAATGTCACTCCAGTGCACCGTAGGTGGTTTCAGGTTAATATCATGCATAATAGTAGGCCTGACCTCTTTCAGCGCAGTATTTATATCGGCCCATGAGAACGGTTCATCGCTAGAAATGTCCTCCACTCGTCTGAACCTCGCTAGGTTTACCCGCTCACAAACCTTGAGCAGGTCATCCGGGCTATAAGCGTGCGTGCGATCCCCAAGATCTGAGATATAATCCTCAGACAGCTGGGGCTGAAACCAAGGATTCCAAGAACGGAGGATTTCCTTTCTAGCAGCCGCATCGGGGATGGGAATAGCGATATGTCTTCCGAAGCGAGTATGGCGTTGGAGCTCATCAGGGATATCATTGAAGTAGTCGAGGCAGGTAGCCACCACGACCACTCTTGGCCGTCTGCCTTGGTGCAAAGTCGGAGCTGCCAAAGCATCTAGTCCATTCCCAATAGCCTTAATATAGGATTGTCTATTTGGACAGGTATCCCCAATCAGGTGTGAGATGTCGTCGATTAGAATGATGCTCGGGGTCTGCCGATCAATGGTGGCCTTGAACTGCTCCGAAACCATCGGGGGCTTCAGCTCGTGATCGATTCGAACGACCGTGCCCCAGTTCGTGGCAGCAAAATGATCCAGGAGCATAGACTTCCCTGTTCCGCGGCTGCCATGAATAACGATTCCGCAGGAACGCAGCATAACCGGCATGTTGCAGGGGTCCACTTCGAAGAAACGTAGAAAGTCGTTATACAAGGTGTCTAACAGATTCTGGAGACCGGGTATGCCGGTTACTCTGAGCTTCACCGGCCTCTCGGGCTGCTTCGCGGCATGCTTCTCAGAGATGGTCACCCGCGTGGAGCCTGGTGCATACTTGGCAACGTTATTGGAGCTCCCGTTCACAGATTCAACGGCGAAACTGTACTTTGCGCCATTTAGGGACAGATCTTCCATCACCAGTCCAGGGAATATGTCTGCGGCAATTTCTGTCGGCTTCTTATTAGTTGAGACCAATCATAGCATCGGGGGGCAGAAGCTTACCAAGCCTTCTCTCGAGCTCGAACTCCCATCGCTCGCGTTCCCGGCCAACTAAAGACGAAGTGTCCCCTGCCGTTGGTCGAGCTATGATAGATGCGGCGCCTGGGACGTCACCGGCGGGTGTCACTCGGACCACATCCTCGAGCTTAAGGCCGGCTGCCCTCTGGAAGGCCCGGCTGACGGTCACGATGCCCTTTCCGACGTTCTTATCCCGTTGAGGCCAGGCAATCGCTTCCCTTCGGACCGGCCCAATTTCGACGTTGCATATGCAGCCGGAGGTGAACCCAAACGTAAGGAAGTCGGCCGGGTGGATGAATATCCTCGCCGAATGCTTATAATTTGGGGTTTTCTGGGTCAGGTCCGTCGACTGGAGGCGGACCTTGTAGTGCTCAGGCTCCCGGTTCGACATGGCTGTAAAGAGTACAATTTCTTGTGTTGGAATGAGACGTGAGCGAGGTCCCTCAGAGTACCTATAAGTATGCGAATTGGATAACACCGACTTAGCTGGTAGTTCGGAGTTGAATAATATACAGGTAACTAATCAACCTTAATATAACAGTCACAACCGGCATGCACCCAGTTACGGTTGCCATAACCAGCAACCGGGTAGCTCCCCATTAGTTTCCTTATGCAACTGCCGTCGATTTAACGTAACTAAGTTTGCGAAAGGAATGAACGAGGAGTCATTGTGTCGAAACCTTCTTCCCTTACTATGGTGTTGTGGGTAATGTTTATTCCATTGTAGGTATTCTAGCTAGTAGACCCACTTAGTAATAACCTACCTTGGATTAGGGACTGCAAAAGTGCTGTAATTTTTCGCATGTACCTGCGGTTGACCTATGTAAAGGCTACACCTAATTTGGGTGGCGTGGCTACTAGCGTGACCCACTGGTACCTGACAGTGTGATAAATATTTTGCCCGATACCATAGTACTCTAACCACTCTGGATCTGAGGTATTGCTCTATAGTATTTTTATTATTACAGCGATATCAAGGGGCATATACTACAAATGGACCCACCCATGATTTAGAGACGAACCATGCCAGACGCCCGCGCAATGGATTTCCCGGTTCCCTCATAGCAACAACTCGAGAGGGTTCTCCACGACCCTCTTGAACTCCTTGATCCATTCCGCGCCCACCGCGCCGTCAACGACTTTGTGATCGAAGCTTGCGGTAACGGTAATCTGGTCGTCCCACTCGATAGACGCGCCCTCCTCCGTCTCTGCCGGGATTGGAACCTTCTTGGTGGTGCCGACGGCCAGGATGGCAGCCTGCGGGGGGTTGATAACGGCGGTGAAGTTGTCGACGGCAGGGTTCATTCCCATGTTGGAGATGGAGATAGTGCCGCCCTGGTACTCTTCTGGCTTGAGCTTGTTGTCGCGGGCCTTCTTGGCTAGCTCCTTGACCTTGGCGGAGATGGATTCGAGGCCGCGGGCCTCAACGCCGCTAACGATGGGCGTGATCAGACCATTGGGGGTAGCGACGGCAACGGACACATCGACGGTGTTGTACTGACGGATCGAATCGCCTTGCCAGGCCGAGTTGGCAGCAGGCACCTTCCTAGAGGCGACAGCGATGGCCTTTATAAGGAAGTCGTTGACGGACAGTTTATATTTGCCCTCGCCGGAGCCGTTCAGGGCTTGCCGTAGCTTCAGCAGCTTGGTTACGGAGATTTTGCTGCTGACAAAGAAGTGCGGGTTGTTCTGAGTTGACTCCTGCAGACGCTTGGCGATGGTCCTTCGCATGTTGGAGAGAGGGGTATCCTGGAAGGCGACGGCGGCGGATGTGGAAACGGTGGGGGAGGCGCCGGAGCTGGCCTTCTTGACGTCCTCCTCGGTGATCTTGCCCCCTGGTCCACTCCCCTTCAAAGAGGAGAGGACGACGCCCTTCTCCTTCGCCAGGCGTTTAGCGGCCAGGGTCGCATTGGGTTCGCGGTTGAGAGCGTTCTCCAGCTTGCCCTCCGAGGCATATTCTTCGGGAGATGGCTCGGGAGCTGACGTGGTGGCAGCGGCTTGTGGCTCGGATTCGGGCTTCTTCTCTTCCTTGGCAGCGGGGGCAGGAGCGTCGCCTCCGGCATCAGCAAGGCTGAAAGACTCAAAGGGAGCGATATCAGTGCCTTCCTCAACGAGAACGGCAATAGGCTGTGATAAGATAGTTCGATCAGCAAGCTTGGCGCGGACCATACTGAGGGGATGGATGGGTGGGTGAACCTACGCTGCCAACCGGGACGTCCTTCTCACCGGCCTCTTTTAAGATCTTAGCGATAACACCCTCCTCCTGAAACTCGAAATCCATCTGGGCCTTGTCGGTCTCGATCTCGACGAGAACCTCGCCCGGAGCGATGGCGTCTCCCGGCTTCTTCTGCCAGGCGCCAATGCCGCCCGACGTCATGGTGGGCGACAGGGCGGGCATCTTGACGACGGTGTGCGAGGGAAACGAGGCATAGTACCGCGCCAGAGCTAGTCTGCTGGTGGTGGTTGTGAAAAGAAGGCCACGCCTTCGCAGGACGGCGCCGAACATTTTGTGAGAGGGGAATAAGAGAGCACCCGTATCCAATTAAGACAAACTAGAGGCTATTTGGAGGAGGAAGGGTGAAAAGGAGGAGGGGCGTTGGAAGTTGGGAGGGGTTGAAGCGGGAATCTGAAGAGCAGGTGTTGAAAAAAGAAGTTGAATGGAGATATCCGCATAGGTATCCGTATATCTGTAGGTATGTGAAAAGGCACGTATTTAGCAGTAGCTATCCATGTATGTACAGTAGTGTGCTGTTAGTGAGTGAGTAAGCGGCCTGGCGACCCCGACAATCCCGCTTCGGACTTTCTTACATTTTTTCCTTTTCGTTCATACTCTCTCCGAAATATGTTGAAGCATTGGGCAGACGCTATTGGAGGGTACATAGGCTTGGTGTAGCTTAAAGTGCAGTGCGGATGTACCTGCTAAACCGCATTTGAGCATCCAAGAATCAACCAGGCACGCCAGGTTCGCTGAAATTGCTGGCGAGATATTTTCGTTGGGACTTCCGATGGAACCCGCCTTGGATTAGGGATTGCACAAGGACTGCAATTTTCACATGTACCTGCCGTTAATCCATGTACTACGTCGTATGGGTAAGTTAAACATCCTAGTTGGGTATTTATAACTTATTAACTTAATTAAATCTAGAAAAATCCGATTTTTCGATTTTTAAAAAAGTCGAGTTAGTTAATACCTAGACTCCAATAGAGAATTATGTAAATACGTAAATGGATTAAAACTTCAATATAGCAATAATGCTAGCCCGGGCGCTAGAGAATACCTGACAGGAATGTTTTGTTCGGCCTGATACGCAGTACAAATATGCCTACCTTGTTGGAGCGCTAGTCTAATGTAGCTTAAAGACGTTGTTTGAGGACCGAGTACGCTTGTACGCAGGTAACGCTATCTCCTTAACTGCGAATTGAGCACAGCCGTAACTGGAACGGCTACAGCATTAACCTTATACGGAAGGGGGACCACATTATATCCATTACTGCTCTGTCTGGATTGGTTGCTAATATCTACTTTTCTTAAGCACAGATCAGAAATGCACTTGCCAGTTCCTGTTGTGCTCAGTTCGCAGTCGAGGAGATAGGATAAGATACTTCAGTTGAAAGGGCGCTATGGAGGCGCTTGACGTACCTCTTAAAAAAATCTATTTCAGCGCACCGCAGCCACTAGCCTCATTTCCGCTGTACGTCACTGTGCTTCGTGGCTTGCTTGGGCCGACTAGGCAAATTTGTAGGCTTTTTGCGCTGGGCCTTCACCGACCCTGCCATCCGCCGGAAGGCCACAAGGCGTTAGCTGCGACAATTTTTCTAAAGGTTGGCAGCACTCTTTTTTTATTCGCCACATCGGCCCAATGAGCTTCAGCAGGAAAAGCTTCAGTGGGCTTTGTAAGGGACTACAGTGAGCCTAACTTCCCTTTAGGCCTAGGACCCGGTAAAGAATTGTTGCAACTAACGCTTTGTGGCCTTCCGGCGATATGGTCCGTACTAAGTACGAGACCTGGGAATGCCCTAAGCCCGGGAAGCGCTGGAAGTATTGGAAGCTCTAGGTTTTGACCTAACCTCATTATCATCGACCATATGTTGACCTTATGGCCGACCTTATTGTCGACCGATCTGATGTGATTAACATAATGGACCTGACCTTATCGTTAACCTTCGTAATATTTGATTTGTCGAGATCAGGCCCTATTTTTAAGGTTTTGGCAGCACCTACGGCGCAGCCCTGGTTAGGACTTTCGGTTTAAAAGTAACTTTGAAGGCCTAACACAGTAACCAAACCCTTTTTTTTAGAAATTTTTTTAGGAATAATAAACTTTTTAAAAATAAGACCTAATAGCAAGTCAAGACTTTTCAAGTTCGTTTTATATATTGCTATATAAACTTTATATAAGCAGCTTTACTTTTATATTAGCTATTATTAAATTGTATTAACGTAATCCGTATATACAAGCTTATGTATTAGCTGAATATAAAGACTTATATAATATCTTTTATATTTTAACAGAAAACTGTAAAATATCTTTTATATTTTAACAGAAAACTGTAAAGTTACTACTATACGTTAACAGAGTTATGCTAAGTTTTAACCTAATGAAAAGCTCTATCCCTTTATCGCATACCTTGATCATTTTAAGTTATTAAAAGCTATATAACGAAAATCTTCAGTCCGCAGCGCATGCATGCAATGCGCCGGACAGTACCACGCCTCGCCGCCCCATGCTCGTCCGACAGCTACAGCGACCACTCTCGCGAACCGTGATTGCTTCAGCAGTATGGCCGCGATGGACAGTACCACCCGCATCCGCCGGGAAGAAGAAGCTGCACGGCAGTAGTAACCCGGGACAAAACGACGATGAGCAACCGGTTCCCGATGCCGCACATTTACAAGACCACCAGCAGAAGCAGCAGAAGCCGGAGAAGAAGATAAGCCTGTACGAGGAGCTCTTCCCGGACGAGAGGCACGCGCGGCCGCCGCTCGACGACACCCGCCACAGCCGCTGGGCGTCGCAGCTGCTCGAGGAGCCGCCCCGCATCCTCGATGTCCCCGAGGGGGGGATAGCAGGGATAGCGGCAGACCCGCCACCGGACCAGGCGGCCATCGCCCCCGCGGTGCCGCGGGCAAGGTGCATGCTGGTGCTGTGGGCAGCGAGCAAGAATCTCATGGAGAGCGACTTCCTGCGCCTGGGCGTCAAGGGGCAGCACGTGGAGGGTTGGGTGAGCGGGATCGTCAAAGGTAAAATAACCGAAAAGAATCCCCCCTCCCACCGGGCTACCTAACCCCCGTCCCTTCTTTACTTACTACCGACTTATTACGTGTCATGCCCTATTATATATCCAGCTGTGTCTCTTTCTTCTGTCGACGTTTCTTCTTCTTACTGACGTGCCCAATCCGAACGACGCAGTGATCCAAGCCCGCGACCCCGACACCCTCGAGCCGCTGGGCCACTACTACATCCTGTTCGACAGCCGGGCGTCGGCGGCCGCGTACAGCGAGGAGGTGCACCGGCTGTGGAGACTGGCGAAGGCGCAGGCGCCGGCGGCGCAGCTCAACAGACGCCGCTCGCGCTCGACCCGGAACAGCGCGGACGACGTCATGATCGTCGGCGACGACACGGACACGGCACGCGCGCTGCTGCGGTCCTTCACGCTCGTGCTGCCGACGCAGCGGCGCCACCTCGAGCAGCGCGACTACCCCGTGCGGTCGCGCGAGTTCCGGCGGGCGTGGCTCCGCGGCGCGGCGCCGGGCGGCGCGTCCTGGGCGGAGAACCTGGCCCCGCGCTGCGTACCCGGGGAGTCGCCCTCCCTCGTGCTGCTGTCGGCGGCGGACGGCCAGGGCGGTGGTGGCAGTGGGAACGACACGGGTTCCGCGCGCGCGCTGCTGTCCGTCGACGCGCTGCGCCGCGCAATCGAGGACGACGGCGCCGAGCGCGGCCTCGCTTGGCGCGTGCTGATGGGGGATCCCCAGACCGGGGAGCGCGGTGGCATCATGCCCTTCGGCAGGAGTTACGTGCGGTGGTATGACCGGCTACACGAAACCCCCGCCGGCGGCGGCGGCGTCCACGGCGTCGATGGTGAACGCGGTGGCGGCTACGGAGCAGAGGATGCGGACGAGGCCCTTACGGGTACTGGTACAACAACCACGGCGACGGGCGGCCACGGCAGCGACGGTGACGCCAAAGGCCCGCTGCCGTCGTCACCGCCGAGCGAGGAGGAGGAAGGAGACGCGGACAGGGAGTACAGGCGGTACTCGCGGTTCGTGATCCCCTTCGCCGACGACGCCGAGGCGCGACGCTTCGTCCGGTGCTGGCACCGCCGGGAGATGCGGGTGCGGATGGGGGCGGCGCGGCACGGCGGCTGGGAGGAGATCGTCGTCATCAACACTACGGTGCTCTGGTGATGGGTGATAATGATGGTGATGGAGGATGTGCGGATGGCTGGCTTTCTTCTCACTGGCGAAGAGGGTCCCAACGGGTCCCCTCCTGTTCTAGGCGGGTTCTGGTAACTGACCATTGTATGGAATTACCTAAATCACGAGTGTGCGGAGCACTACGGAGACACAGGTCTCTCTCTTCTCCGTCGTACTCCATTGGATAGATAGCATGAAAACGAACATTAACGATCACATGCCCGGCGATGCGGGAAGGCGAGGAATATCGACGGATCGTGTCGGGGGAAGAAAGATGCGTATTAGACCCAATATCGACCCAAACTCCGCTAAGATATTTGCTCTTCTTTCTCTCTCCTGCTGGCTTGTGCTTCTTCTGGATCGGTTACGCACACGATCCCATCCACTCGTACATAACGTTGCGTCCGATCTTTCTCGGTCTGTGTCCGTATCTCCCTCTCCCCCTCGCTTCAACCCCCTTCTATCTCAATGAAAACGGAAACTAGCTGCTATTTGCCGGTACAGACGCCCTCTCTTCTACCTGACTTGATTGGATGTCTTCCCCTAGCAAACCTTCTGAGTCGTCCAACCTAACAACCCGACGTGATAGCTATTCTATTTGACTGCAGCCTTCGGTTGCCGACGGTACGTCGTTTCTACTCCCTTAAACACCAGCTATAGTGATGCAGGATCTAGACTTGCTGTATCTGCCTCGCCTGTATTGTGGCACAACAAATACCGCAAGAAGTCGTTCTTCGGGAGTCCCAGCTGGCGGGGTGGCTCTCTCCCAGAAGTTGAACATCTTCTCTCACCCCCCTCCGACCTCGGGGCTCCCTTCTTAGCAGCACTTCCCGAGCCCGCCGCTGCCTTCCGACTGGCCGACATTGACGTTGGACTGGGTCGTCTCCGTCTTGGAGGTATCCACGATACGCTTCTTGATGTCGGCGGCCAAACTGTAGAAGGCCTTGTCGATGTTGATGTTACTTTTAGCAGAGACCTCGAGGAACGGGACGCCCAGTTCGCGTGCCAGCTCTTCGCCCTGTTCCGTCGACACGACACGCTTCTCCTCCCAGTCGCACTTGTTGCCAATCAGGATCTTGTTGACGCCCTCGGTGGCGTGTTGTTCTACGTTGGCGAACCATGTTCGGATGTCTGGAAGTTTGCTAAAATTAGCACCCATCCGCGTAGTCCTTACTCCTTCACCTATGGCCCCCTTCCTTGTTTCTATACTTTACAACACGAACCAACCGGCCAGACAGGGGGCAGAAGGCGAGAGGTGGTAAAACGGGGTGGTCAAGGGAGGCCTTACTATCAAAAGACCTCTGGTCCGTGACGTCGTAGACGAGCAGGATACCCATCGCGCCGCGGTAATAGGCCGTCGTGATGGTGCGGAATCGCTCCTGGCCGGCCGTGTCCCAGATCTGCAGCTTCACGCGCTTGCCGTCGAGCTCGATGGTGCGGATTTTGAAGTCAATGCCGATGGTCGTAATGAAGGACGGCGTGAAGGAGTCCTCGCTGAACCGCAGCAGACAGCATGACTTGCCGACACCGGAGTCGCCAATTAGGAGCAGCTTGATCTGTCATAGGGAGAACAACGGTCTCTGGTTAGCTCTCCGCGTCGGTCTTCCGGGGGATCTTCGTGGCGTATCTATCAGGACGTCATTGTGGGAGATGCAAGGACATGTTTCGCAGGGTTCAGTAGAGGACATAGATAACCAGGTATAGGCTGGCGAGGTGAAGAAGGTACTTGGGGGTGTCTTTCGGTTCACAGCGGCAAAGGAAGCGCCGAGGTGTTCACTCACTAAGAAATCGTAGTTCCGGTTACCCGACATCTTGGAAGAAATACGGCACTCGTCGCAGACAGCAAAGGGAGGAGACGTATGTGATATGGATTCAGGTCGTGTCCGTTGGTGAGATGGGCGGTCCTAGAAAAGGCAGGGGATTACGAAGGCGGGTTTCTCAGTCAGCCGGAGAATTAATTCTTTAGGAGCCTAATCAAGCCAAGGAGTAAGAAGATCTGAAAGCGGCAGATGGTAGGTGAGTAGACGGAGGCAGTAGACAAAGTCGGTGATGATGATGTTGATGATGCGCCTTGTGGGTTGAATGGTGGCTCTAAGATACTATGTGGTTAGTATGAGATGTAAGTAGGCGTATGTACATAGATAGATAGGTAGGTACCTAGGTAACGTAGTTACGAGAATCTGTCTAACAAGACTCGCACTAGCCACAGTTATATTATGTGGTATCCAATTAAGGTGACGAATGGGGTGTTTATTACCCAAGTTTTAATTTTTGGTTGGTCATATAAAGAGAGAGAGCAAGTGAGAGAGGTGCCGATGTAAATATTTGTTTGGGGATGTGTCAATGCGTAGAATGTCCAGTATTCTACAATACCATACCTACCAGGTAGCCCTTATGTCCGTCCCTGGACGAAAGGGTATTCTTCCTAGGCACCCACTTAAATCAACTCTCTCGACTGGATATATTAAGTCTGTAGCAAGGGATATTTTTCGATTGATCTGTACGACGAGGCGCCCAGTCAATTTACTACCTCAGTACTGACACATCTCACGTACTTACCCTTTAACGTCGTTCTCCGTGGCTTGTCCGCCGCTCTGGCCAAGGGGCTTCAAGGGGCTTGGCCGCCAACCAGTGACCTTACAGCTGCATGTATACTACGTGAATACGCACCGGTTGCCGAGAAACCAGACACGCAGCCGCCTAGCTCTGATCCTGTATCAAAGGGACCCCCAACGTCATGCACCTACACCAAGTCCAGTATAAGGGGGCAAATAAGCATATAGATTATATTCACACCTCTCGCGTGAGAAGGGATCCAATGCCCTAGAGAAATTTGGAGAAATTATTCCCTATTTGACGAAGTTGGTGAAGCAGTAGAACTTCCTGGAATCGGCTTCTTTTTTAATTCGCTATCCTAAGTATGCAATCCTCTAGCGCTTTCTTGGACTATGTATGTCTCGGACAAGTATAAACCAACGCATCCCGCTGGGCCCAAGCTGAAATGAGGCTCGTGGTCGCTTGGAGTAAATCGACCAGGTATCGATATCACAGCCTGTGCAATATACTTTATTCAACAAGCCGATCCATACGTCCCCCCTCATAACAACACCTGTCTCATTTCAACCACTTGGAATAAGCCCAGCGGATTCTGTCGAGAGCCCGAAGCTGCGACCCGATGCCCTTGAGGTTAGCGAGGTCGTCCAGGTCTTCTAAGAATTCCTTTTCGATGTCCTTCGGGAGAAGCCTGTGCGCGAGGCGGCGGAGGACGTGAACCTCGCTTATCAGCAGTCCGTGATCCTTGTACTGGAGGACGTTGTTGGGCGGAGGCGATGCCGTCGCCTCCGAGAAGATGCGGTCGATGTTGCGCAAGACGCGAACACACCTACGGGCTCTCCGGGTCTTGTTCATGCCCTTTCTTCCTCCAAATAAGCCTCGGAGGTATTGTGCAACCCCGAGAGACACGAGTATGCCGGGCGTCAGGCCGACGAAGCCAAAGACAAGCTCCTGGCTTTTCAGGAGAGAGTCGATGCCGCTCATGGCAACCTCGACATCCACCTTCGTCTTTTGCACCTGAATAAGCAGTGTTCGTACTAAATCGCCCCGTATCGTCCCCCTCAGCGGATGTCGTAAATCCTTCTCGTAGGCGCGAAGCACCGGCGTCAGGTCGCCTTCTTTGACCTTCGCCCTAATCTCTGCAACCTGTGCCTTCGAGAGGGACGAATTGCCCGTCGCGACGACAGGCTTATCCAGGGCAAAGTCCACGACCATCCGTTCTAAGCTGTCCCTGTCCGCCTTGAGGCTATCCCTGCTCATGATTGCAATCTCGCTATTGGCATCGTGGCGGATGGTGCCGACGACCTTGCGAACGGGCTCAACAACCCAGTTAAACCAGAAATCGCGGACCGTTACGCCGAGGTCGCGTACCCATTGGAGAATCTCCTCCTGTCTATTGACAAAGATGCGATAGATCGTACCGGAAGAGAGCAGGAGCGCAGTTGCAGGCAGCCAGTATCGCACAAGCCTAGGTGGTCGTCCGTTCCTCTTAACTATCGTTCTAACTGCCGCCCTATGTTCAGGTACTTGCGCTGTGAGGAGACGGTGCAGCCTCCGTGCCACTATAGCAGGCCGATTCGCCTCGGCCTCCTCGGCCTGGATCGAGAGCTCCGGGTCTTCATCAACGCCTGCGAACACCTTGTCTTCGAACTGAGGAATGTTAAGGTCCAGTGACAGAACGTCCTGGAGGATCATGTCCATCAGTGCAACGCTTCTTTCGACGATACCTCTCCATTCCTGGGCGCCGGACGCAATCAGATCGCTCTTTGCATCTTCACTACCGTTACCACCGAACATCAATGCCTCGTCGACCAGGACACCGAGCCCGCTGGACGTCATCTCTCTGAGCTTCTTCAGTCGAGCCTGCTTTCTCCGGGCCTCGGCGCGTGCCACTGCAACCGGTGACATAATCCTCCGCTGGATATTAGCTAGAGATCTCTCTCTTATGGTCTCCCGGACGATGCCATAGAACTGGCCCCATCTATGGGAAAGTCCGGTCGGCCGGGGAACCGGGCTTTCGTTGCCATCTGTGCTCTCGGCAGAGGTGCGGCCGGAAGTGTATCGCTGTAATCGGGCCTTGCTATCTTCATATATATCTAAGGTCCATGCCCATAAGCGCCATGGGGATGTCTGCGCCATAAAAAGGGTGCTATAAGTTGATGAAGAGAGAACTTCATCCCAATACCAAAGATGATCGCTCAGGGGTACGATTTGATCCAAAAGGGTGTTCAGAATGACTCCATAGGTTTGGATAGTAGCCTTGCTAACAAGTAGCCATTCAAGCTCGGACTCGTACTGATTTACGGTAAAAGAACCATCATGCTCAGCCAGCAGCTTTGTTTGGGACAAGAGGCCCCGCAGTTGCGATTCCGAAAGACGAGGTTTCGAGCCCGAACTCGTCGACAGTGTCTTGATAACCCGCAGCAAGTCGTTGACTCGAGGGCTCTCCAAGTCTGGAGCTGCCTGTGGAGTAAAGTCCTCCTCATCACTACTCGTAATCTGACTGAAAGGTATGCGGTCCAACTGGGCGTCTAGTCGTCGTACGTGACTGTAAGTTATGTAAGACGAATCTGCTAACAGGTATACCTAGAACATTGACAACTTACTCTGCCACAATCGACATCTTCACAGATGGATGCTATGTAGCCTAATCGATTAGACGTAAGGTTAGTGTCGAACAGGGGTACCGGAGTCCGGAGATAGTCGGGGTCATAATCGGTGGCCTGATCATGACATGATAAACCTGGACGGAAATTTGGGGGGTGGTTCTTCTGGGTAGGGCTTCTTGGATGACGATGCCTCTCTAATCAATCGAGTAACAGTAACGGCCCTACCAAAAGGGTGACACGAATATTCGGCTCCAATGAGCTGGTTCAAAATGTGTTTAATCTGACGGGAGGTGTAGGAGCCTTGCAGCCCTCTGCAGTATGTGAAAACAAATTCAGATGTGCCTTTGTGTGTGTGGATTTGTTTACTTGAGAACGGGCAAGTTCTAGCTGGACATTTACGTTAGTTGAACCCAATGAGGTCATCAAGCCCTTAGGCAAGTCATAAACGCCGCACAAGCTTCCTAAAAGTTAAGTGGCAGGTGGGTTCCACGATTTGACAGTTGGCTAGCAGATAAAATATCAAATAACCTAGCTACTGATGAATAGCACACACTGTATATGTTTGCACTTCACAAGGCTGCATCAGTTTCGTATGTGTGTGTCTGTGAGTGTGGCTGTCCATGTGTGCATGGTCCGTGGAGTCACTCCTCAGTAATAACCTTTTTCCCGTGCACCCAAACGCAATATGAGGGGAGCCAAATCCGAATACGAGAGTCCGCCACATTCGGCATAGGTGCTACCTGTAAGCACCTTATCAGATAATCGAACTCTTTTAGTTAGTTGGTCCCCTGTAAGTGAGGACTAATACAGGTTGAACGGAACCATTGCGGGGCGGCACCTGCTCGGAATCTGGACATTCCAGGTGGTCTCATAGTGGCCGCAGTTCATTGATTGGTGGAACGAGCTAGGCCCAATAAGGAATCAACGGTTTTCACTGCAATTTGAAGCTCCTATTATTATTGTTCTAAAGAGTCTTTTGTATGGATCTCCAATGCTCTAGTTTCTGGCTCCTAAACATTCGTTATCCGCTTATAATAAGTAGAAGTATTCCGGAGGCCCCCTTTCTCTTCCCCCTTCACTAATACTTTCCACAAAGCTGGGCTGGTCAAGGGACCTCATTCATTAATTCTAGTAACTCAGTTTGGCGTTGCTCGACATCGTTCCGATTTCGCTGGTCATCATGGCCATGTACGTCTCACCGTCTCTTTCATCCCTCTACCGCTCGCGGACGCGCTGGTACTGACGACTGCTCTTCATCTATAGGAACGCGACAGTCGCGGGCGCCTTCGCCCAACCCGACACCTACATGGGCGTATTCGAGGAGGTTTCGAAATACAATGTTCAGCTCAACGTTGTCGAGCGCCTCTGGGCGGTTAGCCTACCCCTGAGAATCCGAATTACCCTCGACCATCTAAGCTAACGGATAAATCGTCCAGGCGTGGTATCTTTGGATGCAGAACGACGTTTTGGCCACCGGAATTATGAGCTTCGTCTTGCACGAGACCATCTACTTTGGCAGGTCACTTCCATGGATGGTCATCGATGCCATTCCCTACTTCAACAAGTACAAGCTTCAAAACGTGAGTGCGCCTGGTGTTGCGTGTGGATCCATTTGAAGAGATGGACCATTCGTTACTGACGACAACGACAGCAAAAAATCCCCACCCTTAAGGAGCAGTGGGAATGCGCTAGCCTGGTACTCCTCAGCCACTTCACCGTCGAGCTTCCCCAGATTTGGCTGTTCCACCCGATCGCCACCTATTTCGGTATGGATTACGGCGTCCCTTTCCCCTCGATAGGCAAGATGGCCTTCCACATCGCCGTCTTCTTCGTTATGGAGGATGCCTGGCACTATTGGTTCCATCGAGCTCTTCACTACGGTCCCCTTTACAGAATGATCCACAAGCTGCACCACACGTACTCTGCCCCGTTCGGTCTGGCTGCAGAGTACGCCTCGCCCATCGAGGTCATGCTCCTCGCTCTGGGATCCGTTGGAGGCCCCATTGTCTGGGTGTCTTTAACTGGTGATCTGCACCTGTTCACCATGTACATGTGGATCGTCGGTCGCCTGTTCCAGGCCATCGACTCGCACAGCGGTTACGACTTCCCCTGGAGTCTGCACCACTTCCTCCCGTTCTGGGCCGGAGCGCACCACCACGACGTGCACCACGAGAAGTTCATTGGCAACTACGCTTCCAGCTTCAGATGGTGGGACTACGTGCTCGACACCGAGTCCGGCCCCGAGGCTGCCAAGCGCCGCCGCGAGCGCAAGATGGCCGCCATGAAGGCCAGGAAGACCCAGTAAATATTCCCAAGACCTAGGATTCCATTTAGGCATCGGGGGATTTTGGGAGTCTGGTAGGGAGCCGTCTACAGTTTGGTAGACCTAATCCGACAGCATTGGCTGCAGGCATCCAGTGACACACTTTTGATGTCATCCACATAAACGCCCGGGAAGGTAGGCATGACGGTCCACGACGATAATTAATTCTGTACATAATTTGGGGCTAGCAATCCTGTATACACCATTATTATAATGAGACGCCGATATAGATAAGTAGATTAATACAGACCTCTGGCGCCCTCGTTCGGGCTAGGGAGGAAGTCGACATGATATCATAAGTTATACTTGGAGTGAACTCAAGCGACTTGATAGGCACCAACCGGGGATCCTCATCAACTGTGCCAACCAGGCAACCATCTCTGCTTTCGATGGACGTCGGCCGGCCCCGAGACAGGGGTCGGTTTGTGCCACTTACTCGTATCGCAAAAGGGTCTTCACTCCTTTGCTCCGCAGCAATCCCCCGCGGACGCGGCGCCGCGGTCGGCCAGCCGCCTCATCTCGCAGGTAGCACCACTACCGCCCTCCTCGTCGACGATCTCACCGAAGTCCCGCCCCAGGCCGTCACATACGGCCGCCATCTCGACGTCCTTGGCCGACACGCCTTGCGGGTTGTGCGTCGTCCACCGGATGTACGTCGTGTTGTAGACCTGGATGGAGGTCAGCTTACGCATCGATTGGGCCGTGACGTAGCGATGGTCTTGGATGGATTTGCCTAACAGGTGAAGAAAGGTGTGGTTCCGGCGTGAGTGGGAGAGTGTTGGTCGTGAATGTAAGGAGAGCGAAGGCCTGAGAGGCTTCTACAGATGTGAAGCTGCTGGGGCGAGCTGTAACGAGACGCCCTCAGGAGGTCGCTTTGGGGCCGAACGACTTGAATCCATAAATGGACGGATAAATTTGCGGGTTGGGGCTGCCCAATATGAGAGGGGTGGATGCATGAGACTCACGTTAGACCATTCTGGGTGGTGATTCTTTATCTTACAGTGCAACGACACCGCGGTCATGAAATCCTTGGAAGTCAGGATGGTCAGTAGTCATAGCATACAACGATACATGGTAGCAACAGAGTCTGCATGGTCGTCGCCCAATCCACTTGATACGTTACACCCGCAGTTGGCCTCTCATCCATTGACAGGGTTTGTCTCCTGGCGTTCAAAAAGGGGAAGGGGTCTCCGTAGAATAGCAGCAGGTAACCTGGCCCACTTCGGCAAACTAGGTTGACAGATGGATGGGGGTAACGCTGGCCCAGAAAAGAGAAAACGGAAATATCGACGCGCAGACAGCGGCTGATCTTCCGGCTGCCGCCCGCGAGGACTCAGATGGGTCCGTCGCGCGGCCAAGCCAGGTAGATACAGCTCTCGGGAGCTGGACCGACTAGCCAGACCCACTGTGTGATCGCGACGAGCAGGGCCATGCCCATCGAACCACCACTGGGCACCCTGACCAATTCCCGGGCGCTTGGTACCGCGGCCCACGGCGGAATAGTTGTCATGCGTGAACGTACGTTCGGCTTCCGAGTCTGGTCAGTACATGGAGCTCGGCGGCAATGTAGCGGGAGCCGTAAGTCGTTGCTAATCCTGATGCACGAGGGTGGGTTCGCCTGACATTTTACGAACTGGCCCCGCGTGCGTCGCTGGGAAATTGAGGCCTCCGAACAGGGCACCTAGGGGGCATAGAGGAGGGACGGGGTTGATACGGGAAAAGCAGTCAGAAACGAAAAGAGAGAGGGGCGAGGGAAAATGGTATATCGACCGAACTCACCCACGTCTTCGCGAACGTCTTGAACTTGAAGGCCCGCTCGAGGCCCTCGCCGTTCGGGGTCAGGGTCCAGCGCCCGCCGCGGCCTGCCGATGCCAGCAACGGCTCCAGCGTCCTGCTCAGGGCCTGCTCGTCCGAGCCCGCGGAGAACTTGGGCGTACTGGTGGCGGCGGGCGTCGTCGACGCCATACGTACGGCTGACGGCGGTAAGACGAGAAGAAGACGTCGAGCGGGTGTACCGCGGAGTATGGGGTGGGCGAAGATCGTACACATTTAGACCCTCCGGAGAGGTGCCAAGTTTACCAATGACGGGGGAAACTGCGCATCGGAGTAGAGAATCCCACGCGCCGAGGAGGTAGATGATCGGATGTCGATGTTGTTAAAAGAGTTGAAGAAATCCACTAAATTTGACATGTGACGCGGCAAGTTAGGTTAAGAGGTGCTCATTTGCCAAGACTCGTCACTTCTGTAGGTAGCAAAAAGGCACTTCCTACGTAGTATCAATGACGACAACAAACTCACGCGGAATGGGACTGGTTTCGACATAACCACCTCACTTACATGTGTAGCTACGTATGCAGGACTTACACTCCAAGACGCTGATACATTACGCTTCTACAAGAGGAGACGGTGCCGGCAAAACAATATCTGTTTGATATGAATCAGCAAGCGAGCGGGCCCAAACCTCTTAGGAAGAAGCAGTCAATGCGTATGAACGCGTGTACTTCAGCAGTATTTGCTACCTTGGATGATCTTGTTGGCTCTGCTCTACGTAACAGGGACCCCAATTGATAGGTCATAAGCATAAGATTCCCGATCGCCTATGAAATGAAGCATTTGCTACAGATTACAACTGGAAAGGCCCGAACGCTACTCCGACCGTATATAGAAGCACCTCCGTGCATCAAGACTAGAGGCCAACGTTTTCCTGTATTAGTTTAAAATCGTGAAGGTGTTCGTACTAGTTCGAAGCTTAGGACTATAGCACACTCTCTGCCGGCTACGCTTCCGGATTGATTATAACTATGCGCCTTCCGCATCATCCTGCCGGCTGTTCTGATGCCGTGTACGAAAAAGTAAAGATACGTCTGCTCGGACTGGCATTCGAGCTGACCTGCTAATTCTGGGTCGTGAAGAGCCAAACAAGAACGGCGCGGTCGTGATTCACGACGGCCGGATCGAGCGGGTTGGCAACTTCGACAGCCTGCCCCCTCGGTACGGCGCCGTCGCGTTCATGCAGGCCCCGGTGTTGATGCCGGGGCATTTGAGACTGCCATGCGCATTTCTCGGCGAGCGGGCGCGCGTTTCGCGATTCGGCGGTCACACGACGATGCTGCCGTGCGCTGGCGTCCTAGCCGGGGCCGTGATGGTCGCAGGCCCTCGCAGGCCCCTCGAGGCTGGGTTTACGAGCATCAAGGGGCTCTCCGGGGTAGGCTTGAACCTCCATGACTAATCCGGCCCGCGTGCTAATCGCTAATCGTCGGTATGCCGACTATCTGGCCCCTCGCATTCAGGACGGCTATATTATCGGCCTGAATGCTTATCCGTCATTGACCTTCCTTCCCGATCACTGGAGGCCATGGTGATATCCAGGATTGTCCCCCTGGACGTGGTGTTGCACTTCTCGCATGCGGGGGGCGAGGCTCAACTGTGCGGCGGTGTCGACGAGTGTGTAAGGGCGGTACGGCTGATAGTCCGTCGCGGAGCTCAATGCATCAAAATGGCTTCGTTGAGCGGAGTCCTCAGTTTGAACAACGATCCTTCAGGATAGACAGTTCCCCAATAGTGAGCTGAAAGCCAGCGTAGACGAGGCGTCCGAGAGCGGGCGGGCAGTCGCCGCGCACGCGATTGACAAGGCCAGCATCCTGGCCGCTCTCAGGACGGGCGCCAGGAGCATCGAACACGGGTGCTACCTGGACGAGGAGGCCACTGACATGAGGAAGGCGAAGGGGGCGATCTTGGTTGCGACGCGCCACATCCAAGAGCCTCCTCGTCAACCCCCGCGAGCTGCCGCCGAAGGCCATCGAGGAGATCGAGGGGCTAGTTCGCCTAAGCAGGTCTACATATGGCCCTGGCGACCGGCGCGGAGTCAAGATCGCACTGGGGACTGACACCTACAGTAGCAGTCCGGAGCATCCGCTCGCCCACGGGAAGAACGCAATGGAATTGCGATACGCGGTTAAGGCAGGAATGACTCTGCTACAGGCCATCGAGGACTGCAAGGCGACGCCACCCGAGGTGCCGGGCACGCACGATCCCTTGGCGGGGGCAGTTGAGGAGAGGGCTATGACGCCGACGTCATCGCGGTAGCATCTAGCCCCCTGGAAGACATCCGTATTTTGGTGAACTCTGCCAATATCACTCATGTATGGAAATGCGACACCCTGTTACTGTGCAAGTCGTCTTAGCAACATAATTATGTCCCCGCTCATAGGATAATATCGCTTATTAATCCGTTTCCCGAAGCGAAGAAACCACAGTTGAAGCCACCTCACGCTGGGGATGGTCATACACGCATATACAATGTACAGTAAGCACCCCGATGCGGAGACGGTTGCAGATGTTACTTTAAGATACATAGGGGCAACCTCCCGCCATGCGGCACCTGCGGTTGTAGCACGGGGATTAGGTAGATAAACAATATATAAATATGCGATGCGACCATTGCGTTTCAGACTGTCAGAATGTCTCAACGATAACAACCCGACTGGGCCTGATCCTCTTTGTACTGGGTCCCCGGAACCCGAGTTCCCTACGAGCGAGACCTCCTTCCGCAGGGGTTACGTTTCCTTGAAAGGGTAGTTCTTTCGGGGACGCAGTAGTCCCCAGGGTGAATGCGAATGGCTTGACTTCTTTGGAGGACGCAGCATCAGCAGCAATGGCTAGATTCGACTCCGTATTTACGGTCCTTGTCCGAGTCGCCTTGTCGCCTAATCCCACGCTTGAGCGGTATGCTCCCGCTGGTGGTGGATGCAAGGAGCGGCCGCTGCTGCCGGGTCAGCCGCCTCCTGACAGCTCGCCCTTAAACGGAGTCCTCCTGACCGGTAGGTACCGTACCTGACAACATTAGATATTACCGGGCAATCCAGTCGAGTTCCCATCCCATTCGGCTCTTGAAAAAGAAGGATTTGCCTGTCTTTCCAGCAAAACTCGTAATCACCGCCTATACGCCGTTACACACGGTATTTTGTGGGCTGACAGCGCGGTGTCTGATCCGCTGTATTGAGACTTATCATTTATGCCAAGCCTGAGAGAAAGAAGCAGCGAAGTTACACGAGTCTCGGGGGATTGTAAGCTTCAGAACTCCGAGAGCCCCTAGAGGGTTCTGTTTATTAGGAAGAAGAGGAATCCTTAGAATTCGCGTAGACGAGGGCGGTACAATATATCACACCCATGTCTTATGCTTCTCGGGTACTCGAGCTTAATTCTCACGGCAAACACTCCGCATTGTCTGCTCAATCTCTTTTGCCTACCTACTTGAATAAAGTCCAGCAAAGGGTGGGATATTTCTTCTCTGGTCACACCTATCTGGACACCTAGGTACTTATTAGGTATCTTGGCCACACATTATGTACTACAAGATGACAAAAGGAAACCTCAGAGTTATCGACGGGCTTGCTGTGCCTAACCTAAAAGAAGCCTTGATGGTCAGATATTACTAATGATGAATCGTACACCGCAGGCTATACGGTAGGTGCAGACAGGACGGACTAGGGGGCATAGGTAGTAAGCTCCGAAGCGCGCTTAAGCCAAGAACTTCGCGGACTAGCTGCCGAAGGCCGCGGCGCACCAGACGCCAAGCGTGCCACAGGTGGAAGTAACATTGGGAGGATCAGGCGATTTCAGCATGATAACATGGCTACAGGTTGACGAATACAATATGGTGAGTAAAGTGAAGTTGATTAATTGACATGAGACTCCAAATCCAGCAGACTCCGTACGGATGGAGACGCTGCCTGCGTATACATAGGTAGCGCAGAAGTTGGTATTAATTGGTGCGGCAGCTGGAACGAAATCGAATCGCTGTACAAATACTGTTAGCAGGACCTCGTAAGTGTATTACTATAATATATTTCTCTCTTTTACCCTTACGGGGAACAGCCGAGGCTCGAAGGTAGAGGCTGTTGCGAGATTTCGGAGCAGAGTAAAGTCAAGCTTCGTCCTTCCGGAATGAAAGAGTCCTGTTTTTTTAATCAGAGACCGAGAGCGAGGATCCAATCACATGATTGTGTTGTGCGAACCCCCTGCAAGACGCGTGCAAGAGCCCGAGGTGTCGTCTTCGTCGTTTTCGTCGTAAAAGGGTAGTGTATCCGCCGGGGACCTAATAAGTGAAGTGATATTCCGCATTTATTAACTTGCTGCCCCGTGTTATTGTATAATAGCACTGTTTTTCTCTAGGTCGCGGCGGGTGTCGTGAGGATTACGTACGCAGGAAAACGGAGTATTCCTGGTTATACGGAGTAGCCAGTGATGAATCTTTCCGCTGACAACCACTTCAAGTTAACCCTATCATTCATTTACCTGAGCCGGGATGATAAGCTGGCCGCGCAGTCTATTGCGGGCCGCGGGTTTTGTCGACTCCATCCATAGGAGACCGAGTAAACTAGGTAGGCACTCGACAACTGCTACATCTCGATAATCCATCATCCGAAGAATCAGAACTAAAACGTGAGCCATCCTTATATCGAAAATGACCGTGAACGCATTCCGACTTAGAGTACCTATACCTGTGCTAAGAAGGATGTTTCTTGTTGCTATCCAATCTCGCGGGCTGCGATTCTACGGCGTCATCTTACCCGGAATGGAAAGAAACCCGGTTGAGCCTCAGAATAAAACGGAGAAAGACACCAGCCGTCCCATAGCAGAGCGGGCTCCCAAGGTGGAAATGCTCGGAGTAATGGCACGGGAAACTGTCTGTCTGTAGTTCTACGTGCCCTAGTAGTCTAACTCCAAGGCTCGCATTTGGACATGTCCTCTTTAGTCAAGCACTGCACTGTCTGATAATCCAGGTACGTTGACACCTAAAACAGGATCATATACGCCATGGTCATACTCTCAAATCACATATACAGCAAGCCACATTTGTTTTTCAGCCTCTGTTTACTAAGTAATCCGAACGCCATGCCCGCTAGTCACATACTTATTACGGAGCAATCGCGTTTTGGGAGTGTGCCTGAACCTGGTAGTTGACGAGATGATTACGTACAGCTCCAACTCCGAACTGTGGCAGCCCATGACGAAGTCAGCCACATTCGACTAGTTCACAGATAAAAATTGATGAAGCTACCAGGTCGTGTACAAAATACTTATCACACTTTACTCTTGCCCCCTTAAACCTCAGCAAAATGATATCAATGGATAAGCCATTTTATATCTGCCGTCTCGAAAATATGCATTACTGAATATGTCAATGAATAGACGAGTCGACAATATCAATTAACGTCTTTTTGAGCGTTTGGTTCGGCGTCCTACAATAATTGCGAAGAGTTGCATTGGAAAAAGGTGCTCTGGAGCAGTGTGGGGTGTGTCAATTACTTTGTCCACGACCGCCAAGTCCTGCGTACTTCGCACAGCACATAACATAATGAATACCTCATGCAACCCCACATGCCCACGTCCCGCCAACATAGCGAGATGTACGTGCGAACACTGCTGCATGTACATTCTAATTCGAGGATTTCGGCTAGGGCGAGTTGACAGCGCTTTCGGTTGCTGACAAACCACCACTCTCACCTTCATGACCTTCCGCCAAATTGGAGCATACATAGGCACCCGGCCCGAGCACCACTCAAGCCAACACTTGCTCGGACATCTCGGAGACCAGGACCTTGGAGATCTGGGATTACCGGCCAGAATCCACTCCGTGAATATGTAAGATGCCTTGATAGGGGTACGTGGGTATGGTATAGTTTTGTTCCTTATTTGTGTTTTTAATCAATCCGGCCGGCGTGGTTATTGTGTGCATCTATGCACTGGCTCATTCCTGAGACCATTGCCAACGCCATTTCTTTATGAAGAAGGGCGTATGAAGAAGAGTCCATAGACAAAGACATATACTAAGTACTCACTTACTAGGTAGGTGAGTACATAGGTAGATCTTAAAAGGACGCTGCCAAATACTACCGAGGTGGGGCTGCTTCGGAGGCCCGTACAGCTCAGTCATCCACAAGTTGGCTTACTAATCAACAGCATGATGGATCTGAGCTTGCGAGCAATCTCCGATCACGTGGGGCTACACTTATCATTGGATGTCGGTCCATATTTCGTCAGCCCGAAGCAACGTTTTGCATACTACTGACAAGAGAAGGCTAAACGAAGCACGCCCGAGCTAACATACATCTAGCCGATGTACCAACGGCAAAACCTCGCGGCAAACCTCGTATAAGAGAGAGCACAGTAGGCAGTCAAAACTCGTTGACATTGACTGGACATGCATTTATTTTTAAAGTCAGCTCCGAAGCTTTGGCGGTCCAAACAAGGTTTCTCGAAAGCAGCTTTATTCTACTCTTCCAGAAAATTGTTTACCTATCTCAATATCAAAATATGTACAGAGGCAGGCACGCGGGCCTCCAGGTACCGAGCTTATCCAGCAGGTAAAAATGTACACACGCTGCGGACTTGGTACACACCCCCCTTACCCACTTGTACGCCTTGTATGTATACTATCGTATGTAAGCATCCAACTCCTCTACGGTGGGTACTCCGTGGAGGGCAAGCCGGAGCCCTTGTCGATCTTCCGGGTCATCTTCGCGCCTGCGGCGTGCCTAGCCTGCAGTTGGTTGCAGCATCCACTCGAACTGAGATCTACTGATAGGGGTACCTATAGCACGCCAAGTAGTGTACTGCTCATGCTCTAAGTACTCCCTCTCGCAATCCGGGTGCAAAAATCCGTCAATTGTCCAGTGCAGTGCCCACAGCAAACAAGAAGAAACAAAATAACTTGCGAAGGAGACTACGCCGCATCTGTCACTTCAACCCAGTCGTTGTTGGCAGGTAAGTCTGTATGTAGTAGTTAGTTCTAAGACGAGGGAGAAGGTACCGAGAGCTATCATATCTGCAAGATTTCACCTTTTCCCCCCCGAGTTGGCTTTATTCTTTCCAAGCTCTCAATATCCCTCTTCCTAAACGAATTCCAATCGTCCTTACTTACCTTCTTTAATCCTACGTCGACATCATCCCTTCGCAACAAAGCTCTTTGAAGGATCTACACCCGTAGACCAATGCCTCCAGTTCCTCTCCTTCACCTTATTTCATCTAGCCTATTAAAACTCCTGCTCCTTCGGCCCTTCGAATAGCTATTATCGCCTGCAACCGGTACCGAATAAATACGCCTGTACCGGCACCAAACGGCTGGTATCTTCCTCTTATCATTATACTTGGAGGCTTGGGATTGTCTTCTTTCCAGCCACGTTTCCACTGTATGTCTACTACATATATCCGTGTGTGTTCACTATCATCAAATCGGCCGTTGAGCAACATTGTCATGATTTAAATAGCCAGTCATCTGCCTCCCGGATGCTGACTCAGAATCCCTCTTAAAAATGCACAACTACGACGCTAGCAATATGAATGGTGAGTACGACATTCATCCCTTAGCTCCGATCGAACTTTAGGCACTACCAGGGAAGGAATTGGTTCCCTTGGCTGGGCTGCTGGGTCCCCTCTCGCGAGTCGTCACTACGATCACCCCTGTCGATGCGCCATAATTCCGCCTGTCTTCCACCCCCCCTCCCTTCAACCCCCCACGCCCACTCTGCATTCTGCCGCTGCCACTCTATGCCCGTATGTAATCCCTTCTTTTGGTGGCCCGACTACTATGTAATCACTCATGCTCATACCCGTACACGGCGTACCTTCCATCCTGTCAGTCCAGTCTTGCGGCTGGCGCCAGAGCTTGCTTGCCGTTACTTTTCAGCGGCCTCGGGGTGTTGCCGTATCGTACAAGTACCTACCTACACTAGAGTTACATAACATACCATATCCCATCCCATCCTCCTCCGGCCTCCTTCATTACTTACAGTATCTTGCCAAATACCCGCCGCTTCCCTGCACTTGCATCCGTTGGTTAGAGTCAGAAACCTTTTTCAACACGCGCCTTTCTCGATCCCATCCAGTAGCCCACTGTTTTTCACTTCTTGGCTTTCCAAACCTTGAAGCTCTCCCTTTCCTGACTTCCGCGGCTCACTCGTGATCCATACATATCATGTCTCGCTAGGGCCCACCCTTCCCAACCACAAGCTGACACGGTATTACGCCTTTAGATGATTCAAATTTACGTGGAAACCTCACCCAAGCAGGACATATTTTGAACACAGCACCGGCGTCGGCTGCAGCGTCATCAAACGCCGACGCTAATACCAGATCAGCTTGGAAGCCTACACAGTCTCCGTCCCAGGCACATGGATACGGCAATCCTGCCGTAGGACCCCAGGTACACATCCATCCTCACCTTAGAGCTCCCTCCGCCGTCTCCACCGCTCCGGATAAGATGCAAGGAGGCATCTCTCCTCCATCAGACGAAGCCGGCTCTATTCCTGGGACTTCGGCAGCTGGCATGGCTGCTCAGGGACTCGTAGGGCATGACTCCGAAGACGCTGGAAACGATGGAAGAAAAGCGAAACGGGAGTTATCTCAATCCAAGCGCGCCGCTCAGAACCGGGCCGCCCAGGTCAGTAGAAATTTCCAGCCTCTTTGATCTCTGATCCCTTCCCAAGTCCGTCGTCATATGGAACCTGTTGCGATCGTCCTGAGGGGGTGGTGGCTTGTCGTGTCGGGATATTCCTATCAGGAGATGGATTGCGGCGGAATCTTCGACGAAGAGTCCAGTTTTGGTGATGGAGAAGAGTTTGCGAATTCAAGTGTCCCTGATGACCCATTGGTCGTTTCGTATGCTCCACGAACGTTACGTAAACTAACCCACCGTCTAGCGCGCTTTTCGGCTACGAAAGGAGCACTACATCAAGAAGCTTGAGCAGCAAGTGCGCGAATATACAGAGATGGAGCAACACTTCAAAGTAATCCAGAATGATAACTATGCGTTACGGGAATATGTCATACAACTGCAGTCACGCCTACTGGATCTACGACAGGATTTGCCGCCAGCTCCGCCGAACATAAATCTCAGTCATCAGCCTGATGTCGCCGCTAGCACTTCGCGCAGCATGCACCCCCCAACTGCCGGACCCGTTGCAGCCCCGGCGCCGGTGCCGGCCCTGGGACCAGTACCTGCACCGGCACCACCATCAGCGCCGGCAGCTCCGCATGGCACAGGTTCTAACAACGCCGCCGCCGGGACTCTGGCCGACGTAGCGGCAGCTGTGGCTGGGTTGAAAGCTCAACCCAGAGAGCCTGCGGCCGAAGGGATGTACCCAAAGTCTTCTTATAAGCAGGAGAACCCTGGTGAGCAACAGACAGGGGAGGAGATACGCCGGCAACTGCAACAAGACGGGACACTACCGCCCCCTTCCTCATTGCGAGCTTAGGATGGTGGTGACGGAAGAGCGGCCGCGGGAAATGGAGACGTGTCCAGAGAGTGCTCGTCCTCGAGGCTCTGGGCAGACGACGGAGGGCTTTAAGCCGAGACCCCTCGGGAACGCGAGATTTAGGAGTTGGGGCGGAGAGTTGAGAGGGATAACTATTCGTCCGCGGGAATCTTAAAAAGGTGGGAGTCTTACAAAGTCTCGGAAGGCGCTTCGTCCCGAGACTCCAGAGTCGGGGACGATAGGAGAGCGGCGAAAGTGGGCCTATATGCGGCAGAAACATAGCGGCAGGGGAGCTTCGAGCTCTTCCGTCTTGTGGCTCTGTGGGCACAGAAGGTCTCAAGGAACTCGAGACAGGCGTTACGGAATAGCATACCTACACTATTTTGCGGCACTTGCCGCAAGTTCATCCTGCAAGGTGCGCCGCACTGGTCCGCATTTGGTAGGGACGTGTGGGTTATCACTCAGAGCCTCCCGGTCATGCATAGAAGGAATAAAGGGGACAAGCTCTTCGGAGATGGTTTGCACGTGGGGCACCTGGAATTCGGCGTTGCGCGTTGATTTTGGTCGGTATCTTTCGTCTGTGTCCAATCATCTCGCGAGCCAAGCCGGTTTAATCAGAGGTGTCTAGATATTTCATCCCGAGGAACGCAGAGCAGAGACCTAGTTGACATTCTTGTCACCCGGCAGACAGAAGAATACCAATGTATAACTCACCACCAGCTCTCCATGGGCCTAGCGGGGTAGAATGAGGGCACGATACACTGCTCAACTAATGACAACCATGCACCGTGAACGATCCGTGATGTACACTTAGGCCGAACTTCTGATTACTAAGCTACTTGCGTACACTGCGCTGTCGTGTAAGCGACATATAGTGGGTAGGTGTAGGTAAGCTGGATGACACGACGTTGAGTGACCGACCCTATCTCCTTGCCGGATTCTGTTGCTGCAATTGCGAATCACCTGAGCGGAGCGGCCCAGCGAAATGTTATTGTCATGCTCCCTCTCTTTCCTTCTTAGCTCCGCGTGCCAGAACACATACCGCACCTCGACTCTTCCGTACGTACGCATGGGTTGCGGCAGGAGGCGGGATTAAGCTAACTGGAGCCCGCCCACCGTGAGTGTCATCCAACACGATAATAGCTGGGTAGGTAGCAGAAAAGGGCCTTGAAAAAACTCAGGACGCGTACGAGTTCCCCAGGTCGTGTTCCTAGTTTCGGATCTGGTTAGCTACTGTCCCGTCGTTTATCCGTCATGTCTGGCATATTGATTTGTAATTATGGAAATAGCAACCGCGGTGTGGCAAGATGGCGGCGATAATCGCGGGGGTGCGTGAAAGGGCCCTCGTGCATTTCATGACAGATAATGAATAAACGGGATACGCGTGTCGCCTCGACGCATATGGGTGGCTGGGTATCTCGGTAACAAGTGCGAGATTCGCGCTCTGTTCACCTGACCGGAAAGCTCCATTGGAAGCCAGATGTTCAATGGTGCGGCCACTATGTGAGGTCCGGCGTATCAAAGACGTAGATGGCCCATCGCATGCGGAGCTCGGCTAATGCCAGCGGCCCATTCATTGAGATATTGCGGCAGGCCAAATCGGTGACGGGATAGGGAGAGATGAAAATCGGGTGAAAGGGAACAGCGTGATAGACGAATAGAACAGCAAGAAACGTACCTTAATGTAATCGCCGCCCTTCTCCTGCCACTCGGCCTTCGTAACGGCGGCCGCCTTCCAGCCGGGGGAGCCGGCCCACTTGGCCGCGCCCCTCCAGGCGTCGAGCACGGCGTCGCCGGCGCGGCGGATATGGAGCGGGGCGCCGGCGGGCAGCAGGGGCTTGAGGCCCTGGCGCAGGCGGTCGTCGAAGTTGGCGAACAAGGTGTTGCCGCCGGTGAGGAAGACGTCGCGGAGGAAGTCGTCGCGGTCGAGGCCCCCCCGGAGGCCGACGAGGCGCTGCGTGAGGATGTCACCGGCGATCTCGACGAGTCCGGCCTGGTCGACGCCGGCGATGGACGGCTGGAACACCACCTCGGGCACGCGGATACGCTCGACGTTAAGGTGGATCTGGTGGATCTCGGCCTGCGAGCCGGCATCGAACGGGCGCGGGCCCCGCATGAAGGCGTGCAGCAGGCTCTTGTCCCAGTCGTTCTGCGCCGCCCACGTGTGCTCGTGCGTGAAGTTCTCGTCGTAGCGGAGGAGGTCCTCCTCGAGCTGCCGCAGGTTTTCCTCGAGGTCCTCCTCGCCCTCCTCGTCGTCGCTGCCCGGGTCGCCAACCTGGATCTGCCGGTAGACGCCCCAGTCGTCATCGTTGGCGCCGAAGTTGTCGTCGTCGCCCCCGCGGCGCCTCTTGCCTCTCGGGCTGTCCGATGCTAGGTTCGCGATCGACTTCATGCGGATCTGCGACGCCAGGGACTTGCGGTTCCCAAGGTCCTGTTTGAGGCGATCTCTCTCTTTCATCCGTTGTAAGGTAGCGTTACGCGCCAGGCGTTTCTCCTCCAGCCAGCCTTCGAGGTCGTTTTCCCTTCGTTCCCGGTCAAGCCGCTCTTCCTCTGCGGCGCGTGCTTTCTCCGCCTCCTTCTCAGCCTTGGCGCGTGCTCGTGCTTCGTGGTTCGACTTCAAGAGGCGCTGATGCCGCTTCGCCTTGAGACCAGCTTCGTCTAGCTGGTCATCTGGCACCTCAAGGAGGCTGAAGTCGGGCACTTCTTGCTCTTCCTCCGGATCACCGCCCACGTCCTTCGTGCGCGCTCGTTTGATGGACTTCTCAAGCTCCTTGACCGTCCGCTCAAGGTGCGCCTCGTCTTTCATTTCCTCGGCGTCAAGCAGACGTTTCGTGTCCTTCTTGTTCGCATCCGCTATCTTCTCCTGGAGTTTCTTGTAGTACTCTAGCTCTTGTTCTTTTCGCATGAGCTTCTCGAGCCGCATCTTCGCCGCTTGTTCCTGTAATCGCCGACCACTTTCTTTCTTGCGTTCTGCTATCCGCGCCAGTTCTTCTTCACTCTTCTGGACAACCACGTCCTCGGTGTATGGATACTGGATGACAACATCTCGATCCTCTAATCCTGTCCAGTCCAGGTAGGATCGGAGCTCGTCATCGTATGCTTTAGAGACGTAGCAATGGTCTTTGAGCATGTTCTCTGCCTGAGACGCATTGAGCTTGCCGGAGAATGTAGGGTACTTGAGGCGGATTAGTTTTAACAGGTATTCTGCGGCATGCCATCCTCCCCAGTTCAATCGGATGGCCTGGGCAAGCATGGCTTTCGAGTTATAGACGGGTATTACGTGGGTAGAGCTGTACGACGAGGATACGACCAGTCCGGTCTGCCCTTGATTATATCGATAGGAGAAGAGGGAGTCGATGCCGAGAGCGAGAGAAGGGGCGCCGTAGCATTCGAATATGATCTCGTTCATGGCTATATCAGAGATGTCAGTGGTGGAAGATAGTCATGCAGAGGCGAGTACCGACTTTTTCTGGAGTAGGGGAGGTTGGCGACGGCTTCGGTCATGATGATGGGCATGTCGATTGCGCCATCGGCGTCGTTCATACCCAGCTTGAGGAAGGTCCAGTCCAAGACGTGTTCCTCGACATCCCAATTACTGACTATACCGGTGCCGAGCTCAAATGCATTCCGGATATGCCCCCGAGCCGTCGTATCGGCATAGCAGTCGGTACCGGCGAACGAATAGGTCTTGCCGAGCTTCCTATCCCTATATTTGGCCATAATCGGCGGAGCACTGACTCGGGGATTCGATTCGAACGACCACCCAGCTCTGACCGCCGAGGAACCTACATGGCAATGAACACCGGTATCAGCTTGCGGCATAGACGGAGCTTACCATTGTCGATGACGATGGCAGGAGTTTCGTGGGACAGGGCGAGGGCCTTCTCCCGTCCGTCGGTTTGAGGCGGGACCTGCTTCTCGAACTTGGTCTCCTTTACGTTGAATATCTTAGCGGGAGGGTACGTCTTCTCTACGCGCTGCGGTAAGGCAGGGGGATCTATGGCGGACGGAGCCATGTCGCCGGATTTTTTTTGTCGAGCTATCGAACTAAACGTGTTTTTAGGATTACGATGAAGGGGTGAGGCAGTGCATGTTGGTTGCGACAACGGAAGGCTACTATTTCCATTGGTTCGTGCGATTGCGGACACCCAGGCTTGGAGGAAGAGTGGCGTAGTTGAAGCTTCCGGTCCCAGCTCCCCAATTCCCCGATCCATTCATTCATCCATTCATTCGTTGCACTTTTGCGACATGCAAGGCTGACTGACGAACACCCGTTAAAAAGTTATGAAGCTAATGCGGACGGACGGCAAGGGTTACAGCGCTAAATGCCGGGGCGTGGGAGGAGGGTAATGAGGTACTGTACATGGGAAGACCGTAGTTCTGAGATCCCGCCCATTGGTAAGTTTATCCCCCCTATTAGTACATCCAATAACACCACCCAACCGATTTCACTGCAACTTCCCCCATCCATTGGTCCATGACTCTGGGGAAACCGGACTGGATCTTCGTCACAATTCTCATGAGGCTATACGCACTACTTGCTTGTGCACATCTACTTCTGCAACTTTGCTTTCATCCAGGCTCAAGGTCGCCTAATCGACTCCTGGAAGCCAGCACTGTATTCCCCGACCAACTTCTTATGGCAACTAGTTAGACTCACGAAGGCTCCTTCAAGTTGTCCGTGGCTGTTATATTCGTCAGTACGAGAAGCCCTAAACAAAGCGGCGGGAGAACCGAGTAAGAATACCTTCTAGATGGAAGAGCACATTGGACTGGTAGTTCTTGAACATCTGGGCAACGAGCTCAATGTTCATATTCTGGACGTTGATCTCCTATAGGATGATTTGGGGTCAGCATTATCTGTTTAGAGAGTGGGTTTCCACATGGCATAGGGTATTTTCCACATACCTGGAGGTTCTTGTTCAAGACCATTATTGCCTCGTTGAGTTTCTCCTAAGTGTCCGTCCGTTGGTGTAAGTTGCGTGTACAGACAGTGGTGGGGGCTCAGCGCTACCGGGATTCCCACTTACAACATTGGTGATGATGCGCGACAACAGCAGATTCTGCTGATGCTCGTGAGGGCTTTCCTAAGCCATATATTAGATGCACGCATTTGTGTTAGCAAAATACCAGACCCATACCATCGTATCAGTGTACAGATCGTTCTGCCCGAGTTGTCATAGGTAAAACCCCCCTCGGTTCTGCGTATCAACTTTGTTGTTGCTTAACTTCGAGGTAGGGGATCTCCAATAGCCGGCAAGGCGGTCTCTGATGGCAGATTTTAGTTGCCATGTACAAGTAAGTACCAGCAGAGCTCGGTACTACGGTACCTGCCGGTAGCTACAGGTAGATGTCATTCCAAGGTGCAAGCAGACATCCCGACACACATATCACAACCCAAGCGATACCTCACCTCTGCAAGAAATAGGGCCGTATCCGTTAACTGCACCGTCTCGAAGCATTCTCAACCAATTGCCCAAGGAAACAACTACCAACTGCAACCAGATATGTCCGCCCCGACCGAGGCGCAGATAGCGCACCAGGAGCTAATCGACAAGCTCGACATCCACTCTGTCCACAAGAGCTTTCGGAACCCGCACTGGCGGCCGAACCAGCGGCGCAACAAGAACATCAAGACGATCCTCGGCGACGCGTCGCGGAAGGATGCCTCGTCCATCGTCGCCACGCCGCAGGACCCCGCCGGCAGCGGCACCGCGACGCCGACCGCCGGCAGCGGCGACAAGGACGACGGGCTCTCGACGAGCGGCACGTCGACCCCGGCGGCCGTGCCCGCCGCGAACGACGACAACAACAACAACAACAACAACAACCTACAACCGAACCTCGCGCAGGCGTCGCGCAGCCTGTCGAAGCTCGTTCTCGAGAAGAGCCTGCGACAGAACGGTAGCGGCGGCGGCGGCGGTGTAGTCGTCTCGGCGCCCAGTGCAACGTACACCAACATCGAGTCGGCGCCCTCGCTCGCGCACACGAAGCGCTACTGCGATGTCACGGGTCTCCCGGCCCCGTACCTGGACCCAAAGAGCAGGCTGCGGTATCACAACAGGGAGGTCTTCCAGTTCATCCGTTCGCTCCCGCAGGGCGCGGCGGAGCAGTACCTGGAGGCTAGGGGTGCGCATACGGTCCTGAAATGATGCAATATCTGCAGAATCCTGGCTCATCGGCTGAGCTGTGCGGACCTCGCCTCTGGGTTACTAAATGCACACACATGGTACACCACGATGGTCAAGGAAATCCTCGACAGCTACCTACGAATACCAGCTGCTGCTTGGAAGGTGCGGTTACGCGATCACATCACAGAGATACATCTCATGGTACGGAATGGGAAAAAGAAACCAAGCCTCGGTGTTCCAAAAATGTCTGACCAACAAAGTCAAGCCTATCCTACGCACCAATCACCTCTCGGCGACGGGATGACAGGATACGCTCCGGCTTAATCGTGATCGGAGTAGGGTTTGCTCTCTGCCTGTAACGGACGGTACCGAGGATGAATGGAGGCGATCACTCTCAGTGACCATAGCTTGAAAGCTAAGGACGCCGTGGCAGATGTATCGAGATACACAATGAAACCGGATACGGATTAGGAAGCAGGTCTAAGATAGTTGTACCGTGACGCTCAATACCCGAGCTTTCGGTTATGCCTGTCCCATTCCTATCTGAGATCAATATCTGGAATCGCAGTGCAAGAATTCTCCTTCTCAACGGGTGCCAATACTACGTAGTAAAGACAGTTGTCGGGACACCACTCAAGTTAAGGAAATGGAAACACTGGATGTTGCGAGCAGATGCGCCCAGCAGCCGCCTGAAACGGGGAGGCGAGCACGGTCTAGTTCGTGGGCGTATCACCGCGGCCTCGGCTGACCAAAGACGGGAACGCAAGCTACCGGATGATTGCCATCCATGTAGATCGTTGTCGAGTTGGAAAATTCCACAACTGCAGATGAAGGGAGAACAGGAGAAAATCTTGCAAAGCCCCGGAATTGTGGCTGGAACCCAATACCGGGCGGCTTGTTTAGGCGCTTGTGCCCCTCCCTGTAGGTACCTGCCTGCGACAGGGGCCCCCAAAGTGAGAGTGCATGCATGCAGGGTGACACCAGAAAAAAACCAATTGACAAGGACCTCGTGTCGTCTACGCCGCATACCTCTTTACCGACATGAAGAAGGTACCTGGTGTTAATGAAAACACATGTCCAGACGGTCGAATAACTCAACGCAGAAAGACAAAAGCCTAGACATCTGTCCCGGACCATAGCCTCGAGTCTTCCGTCCGTAGGTAGCAGGGCTCGGCTATTAAGAAAATCGGACCGGAAGTTTCACGCGATACAAGATGCCTATGATGTGGTTATCAGACGCCCAGAGTGAGCTCTCGTGGCCCCAGCACAGATATACGTATAGAGAACGCACCGACTGACGATGCCGTAGAGATCGGGGTCGCCTTCTGCTCCGGAGGTGGGTGAACGTAATCTACGGCAGAAACAGAGACGGGCTAGGGAAGCGCTGACACCTTTCAGGAGGCTTCTTCCTGATCGGAGGCGTGATGCTGTTCTTTGACCGAGCCATGTGAGTCGCGTGGCCCCCCCCCCCCCCCCCCCCTACTGTTGCCGAGCGCATATATGCAGTACATGTCGCATAAGATACCCAAGTCACTGAGCTGACAACCCGCTCTCCAGGCTCGCAATGGGAAACGTACGTCGTCACCCTCCTGTAACCAAGCAAACAACCTATCTTCCCCCTTTCCTCCGTCCTTCGGGACCTCCCGAAGCGCGCGACCATACCTTTCTGAGAATCCCCTCCTCCCAAGAAAACCCGTCCTCCCCCTTCCACCCCCTGATAGACAAGAGCGAACGAAAGCCAACCTTTTCGCGCCGCGCCGCAACAGATCCTGTTCCTCATCGGCCTCACGATCATAATCGGCCCGCAGAAGACGCTGCTGTTCTTCGCGCGGCGGCAGAAGGCCAAGGGCACGGCGGCCTTCTTCGCGGGGCTCTTGCTGATCCTGCTGCGGTGGCCGCTCGTCGGCTTCTGCATCGAGCTCTACGGCATCTTCGTACTCTTCGGCGACTTCCTCGGCACCGTCGCCGGCTTCGCTCGGGGCTTGCCCGTCGTCGGGCCCTACGTCGGCGCCCTCGTCGACCGCGCCGGGCTCGGCCGCCGCAACGCCGAGCTGCCCGTGTAAGTTAACCGGACCCGACCCGACCCGGGCTGGTGTTGGTGCTTGTTACTTAGGGGGATGGGGGGATAGGGGGGAAGGGGAAGCCGCCGCGCATGCGTCTGTACGTGCCTGTATGAGAAAGAGACGTCATGTGTTCCTTTTTTGGTCTTCTACGCTGCCTGCGACGGGCAGTCGCGTGTTTATATTATATACGGGCTTTGTAATGACGAGACGAGGGGCGGAGTTCGGAAAGAGTTTCCCAGGGCGTTAAAAGCTATGGTTGGCGCGGGATCCAGTGTATGATACCATCTACATGATCGTCACGTAGGGTGCGGGACGGGTATACCCACGGCAGATTAGAGGCGCAGAACCCCTGAAAGGTGTCTGGAAAGGTACGAAGGACAGGGAAGGCGATCTGGTCATGCGGAGAAAAGGCCATCATTTCCCATTTGCATATGCAGAACCCTAGACGGGTTCGGAATATACGGGGTTTTCTCGAGCAATCGAAGCAAACCCCAACCGCTTAGCGGCACGTTTGTTGTATGTGTATCCTTCACAGCTGAAAAAGATCTAGAAGAACTAGGTCCCCTCCCTGCACCATGGGCGCTTCTCGCACAGCTTGCCTCCCTCACGCGCCATTTCTGACGTTATGACCCGTACAACAGGCCGCAGGGCCATATTCCCGCGCGACCGGCGTCGTCCGCACGACTTAGTATCCGACCTTGATGAGGTAGTCCGCCAGCGCCTCGACGGTCTGCGCCGCGTTTCCGGCCTGTACATTCTCGCCGTAGTGGCCGACCAGGATAGCCTGCTTCGTCTTGACGACCACGATACCAGTGCGGCCCTATATAGTCCAGAAGAACATCGGTCAGAATAAAAGTTGCATCACATGACCCTGGTTGAAGTCTATGCCATCAGAAGTCTCGCGGCGGTAGCTCATTCACGCACCTTTCGGCAGTACATGCTTCGGTCCTCGATCTTGGTCACGACGAATCGCTCGCCGTTGACGTGCACACCCTCGGCGTGGGCCTTGTCGACGGCGTCGCCAGTTGCGTTTAGGATGTTGACGAGGTTCTTCATCTCGGCGGGTTGGACCTATTCATTCCGCAACGTTAGCGAAGCAGTTCCCCACCGACTTTAATGATGGTGCTGCTGAAGGAACGGTATCTGGCGGGAGCGAGGGACGCTAGGCGTGAATGAGGGGCATTACCGTGAAGCCGCTCGAGGCTGCCCAGGTGCTGTCACCGGCAGCGCTGATGATGGCGGCTTGATCGATGTGGCCGCTGCCAACGAGGCTATTTACCGAGAAGTTCCTGTTAGTTGCTGGTCGCCCATCCGCGCCGTGCATCGTGGGACGAGCCGTACCTGGAGTCAACGTATGCTACATCAGAGTGCAAGAGTCAGTCAGCCCTCCGACATTCGACAACTCAATATCAAGGTGGGGTAGGCATTGGGTTTACCTTGCCACGACATGATGATTACTGTGTGAAGATGGGCGGGACACTTTTACGAAATAGAAGCAGGAGAACGTCGGAATACGGGAAGAGATGGTGAGCTGGATAAGGTAAGTTGAGCTTGAAAAGAGTTTGGCTGGGTTGATAGCTTTTTTTAGGTCGGAGGCGATTCTTATGGATTGCTTCAAAGGTGATCATTGACGTGCAGCAAGCTATAAAGGAGGGGCGTCTTCGGTCCTAAGGCACCTTTATTGCTAACAATTTCTCCTCCCAGGCCCTTGAGGTAATAATAAAATTTCAAAGCGGGCAAAGGCAGCCAGCAGGAACACAACACCTCACTAAAGGACCCCACAAGCTGAGTTTTGCTATAATACATGAATGAATATTTTACCCTCGCTATGTCTGAAGCCACATGGCAGATGTAGCCCGCCTGGGGAGCTCTTTGTTGTCTTGCCTAACGGCGTACTTAACTCCCTATGCAGATCTTATTTTGCTGGTTTCATGATTATTCCCCAATTTTTTGTTTCTCCTCTATGCAAAAGGTCATATTTTTAACTCACATCCTGACATGGGAACAGGTCTGTTTCCGAGAATGCATGTACAATGCCATCGACTATTTCGTCGTGTGTCTACCTAACCTTAGGTAGTCTGACTGTTTACCTCAAAATTTACCCCGCCAACATCCCCAGGTGATTCTTTCAGGCGGGGCTGGTATAGCGGTCTGATACCGCCTTTATCCTCAAGCGAAGTGATACACCTACACTTGACAAAAGTTCAATGATTCCACTATTGTCGGTTTTCATTATTTGGGAGCCATAGCGCATAACGATTATCATTCCGAATTCATGCGAATTGCCAACTCTAGTCCCCGCGGCCCGCTTCCTTTGCTCAAATGAGAAAGGCCGCCATTTGACCCCTGGGACCCAGATGGTTTCAAAGCCGGCGGTCTGGATACACCTCTCAACCCTTCTTAGCGGGATATGACACTGCCTATCTCGCACAAGCATATGGCCGAGAACATCTCGGTGACGTCTTTGACGTAGTCGGGCGGTGCCAAGGGAGGTCCTAAACTCCTAACTCTGCGGCTGGAAAGAGCAAGCTAGGGTCTACTACACCTGTTACACATCATAGCTCAAGCAGGATATTGGGGCGCTCTAGTCGAGTTTCTCAGCTGAGCTCATCCCGGCACAATGGGTATTGGGAAGTGGGAATCGTGCTATTCGACGGAGGGCGAACTAAACAGCAGTAGCAACAATTGTTAGTAGTCCGCGTTGTCGCGTTACCTACAAAAGAAACCTCGAAAGATTCTTTTACTATCTGATTAGCCGGTTTATTGCGATTAGCGACCCACACGTAGAAAATTGTTAATGTTCTGCCACGTCGGCCTTTGTCGGATATACATATATAGAGGTTTTATAATAAGAAGGTTTTACGTTTAATAGCTTTTTCGAATAATATATTATTAAGTTTATTAATTAAAAAGTTAATGTTTTCTATTACCGAATTGCAGATATTACTATATTACGCGGTGTTTTCTTTATCGTAATTATTTAATTATAATAATATATATGTTAATATTAATAATATAAAATATTAAATTAAACTTTACTTTTTAAAAAATCTAATTTAATATTTAAGTATTAATGGTTTTATATTATATAACGTTTTATATAAGCTTTTAAAATAAATAAGCTTGTAGAATATTTTTAAATAGTTTATAATAATTAATGTAAATTGTCATGTTTTGTTAAGATCAGAGTGTGAGGAACAATACGGGTATCATAAGGACTAGTTTGAAACTTGCCCTTCTTCCCTGAAATGGGAATGAGCCACTACCTATAAAGCAATCACCCCGCGACAACCTCGTAACGATTGTGTCGGGATAATACATAGAAGGCTTAGCGCCCTCTTAAGGATGCGCACACTCCCTTAGCCCCTGACATAAATACCTTAGTTATAATATATTTAAATTATTTAAATTAACTATATTTTTTAATTAACTGTTTTAATAACTTTTGAATAAGTATATATATTATATCAATGTTTATTATAAATATTATAGAATTTTATTTTTATTTCCTTTATTGCTTTTTAAAAAAAAAGACTTTGTATATTGGTTAATTTTAATAATAATTAATTATTTTATTACAATTTTTTTACTAAAGTAATATATTCGTTTTTTAAATGAGCTTTTATTTTAAATGTTTACTTTAACTTTTACTATGTATAAGATTAAGTTATTACGAAATTAAGCTATATAATACGTTTTATAATACGCGTTATAATATCCCGACGTATTTAAACGCGTTTTGCGATAGGTTACGTAACACGCTTTAGAATAGTTTAATATACTTTATAATATACTATATAATATAGTTTATAATATAGTTTATAATATATTTTTAACATATTTTATATTATAATATACGGTGTATTAAAACTAGACAGATAATAATTACGTCTTTAGATACAAGATTTAATTAAAAATAGTTGTATTTATCGATCGTTTTTAATTTATACAAAATAAAGGTAATATTAGTTTATATATATTAAAAAGTAATAAATCGTAAAAAACTTAAAAAGGAAAAAATAGTAATATATTATTAGTAATAAGTTTTAATATAATATATATACTTATTAAAAAGCTGTTAATGCGGCTAGGGAAAGATAATACGGTTAATTTAAATTAAGTAAATATATTATATTTAAGTTACTTGTATTAGTTGTTATAAGCTGCTAAAAATTTTCCCGTAACCTTATCTGTTTTATAAGTTTGTTTGAAACAATATTTCCGATTTATATTAAAAATCCAAATTTATAGAAAATATTCTTTAACCGATATTACCTCGGGTTTGCGAAAATTAAAAGCGACAAAAAAACCACATTATTAATCAAATTTTAACAATAATATATAAACATTTTTTTATATAGTTAAAATATATTGAAAATATAACGAATTTACTACTTATATAATAAGTTATAAAACGTATTAGAATTAACTAAGCGTTAAAATTTGTTCGATAGCAAAAGAAAATTTAAATTATATTTAAATTAAAAAATCGATTAGTAAAAATATTATATAAAATTTTAAAAATGTTTAGTAAATAATTTATTATATTTAAATTACAGTTATAAAATACGATATCATTAAAAAAACTTTTTACAATTTCGATAAAACAGGGTTTTTAATAAGGTTTTTAAGAACATACCATCAACAAGTAAGGTGATTTGTGGAAGGAGCAATGAAAAGAATAAACGAGCTCTGATATAGCCCTAGGATTGCAAGAATAAAAGAGCTGAAGTCTATATATGGCCGCTCCCCTCTACTCCTAGTTGTAGGACAAAAAAGCAAGCAATCTACCTTTCCCCAGTCTTTAAAATTGCAACGCATTTACCAATATATACAGCATAATAATTACAAATAATGTCCCACACCACCTCCTTAAATAAACCACCTCGTCGGACACTTTTTAGCAGTTTACAATAATAAATTTAACTAAGATAACTATAATGTAATAAAATAATTTAAACTAATCGAATTCTTTTTTCGTTAAATATATTTATAACTTTTTTATAAATACGTGCATTATATCTAGGCTTGCCGTAAACGCCATATTTCTGTTTTTTATTTTAATCCTTTTATAACAATTATCTTTAGCCGTTGTTAGCTGGGATTTTTTACTATTTTTCCTTTTTTAGTTAAGAAAACTTATTCTTTTAATATAGGAAAAAAAATTTGGAAGATGTTTATTTTTGGTTTCTCGGCGTTTATTAAAAAAATAGTTAATTTCGCGTAATTTAGCAGTTTCTTTTTAAAAAAAATATTTTTGTACAAAAGTATTAAGTTATTTTTTGTTAAAAAATTAACCGATTTAATTATTTTTATCGGCGAACTTCTCTGGTAAAATTTAATTTTTTTAGGAAGGATTATTTTTATTTTTTAGGTTTTTTTTATAGATATCTCGAGGGGTTTTCGACGGTTGGCGTAAGTATAATTTAAAAAATTTCCAAATTAAATAAAACATTATTAAAATGAAATAGAATAAATCTAGTTTTAATCAAACCGAATTTAATATTATCGAACGTTATAACAGCTTTAAACGCGTTATAAAAACCGGCAATAAACTTTTTTTTGGGGTAATATAAATATAATAACATCGTATTAAATTTTCAATATAAAATATATAAACGCGTTTTAAAACGGAAAAGCAGGATATATCGAAAAATTAAAATCGCTAAAAAAAAACTTCCAAAATGTAATAATATCGTTTATTTACGTAATATTTTTCGAATTTTATCAAATAATAACTTTCATAACAGTTTAAAAAAAGCTCTATATATTTTTCAGATACATTTAAATATATTTATCGAAATATCAAATTTATTTTAAATTTAATTCGTTCGTTACTTAATTATTACAATTAATCCCGATTTTCTAATCGATAAGTAATAAGTTATCGCGATATTAAAATCTAAAGTAGGTTTTTCTATTAAAATAATAAATAACAATATAACTTAATTTTACGAATTAATAACTTATATAACTATAATCTATATCCGATTATTTTATTACGTTTATTTAAGATTTTTACATTTTTCGGTATTTATAAATATTATACCGTATATTATTAAAAACTTTATTACAAAACCCGTTTTATCGAAATTATAAATATCCTTTTTTATACTGCCGTATTTTGCGATTATAACCTGAGTTAACTCGAACTATTTACGAAATACTTCCGGATTTTCGTATAATACCTTTTAATAATTAACTTTTCGATTTAAAGACGTTTAAAGTTTTTTCTGCTATTTAGAAAATTTTAACGCCTAGTTAATCTTACTGCGTTTTGTAATATATTAAACGAATAACAAATTCGCTATATCGTTAATATATTAAAGCCGGATAGGAAACGTTTACGTATTTAAATCGATATATAGTCGATAATCGATTTTTTTTAGTTAACGTTAGTTTTCGCAAATTAAAAAATATATCGGTTCGGAAAAATTTATAATTAAATCGGTTTTTAATATAAACGAAAAGAAAATCGTATATAAAACCGAGCTATTTAAAACTAAGTTTCGAGGTTTTTTAAATTTAAATAATTAAGTTTATTTTTTATTTCTTTTATAAAACGTTCCATAACGTTTTATATATATAAACGTTATATACATATAAGCACAACACTTTTTAGTACTTCGTAATAACTAATCCAAATAACTCAACTATAATATATTTAATTAATTCAAATCGACGCTATTTCTTTTCGCTAGATATATTTATAACTTTTTAATAAATGTATGTATATCTTAAAACTTATTACAAACGCCATTTTGCTTTTTGGTTTTTCTAATCCGTATGCAACCGACTGTTTCCCGACGTATTTAAGTTGATATTACCCTTATTTCGAAAGTACTAAAACCGACCGACAAAAACGATTACCGACCAAATTCCTAACCCATATACGCGAATACTTTTTGTCCGGCTTTAATACGTGGAAGATATTCGCAAAATACGTCGTATTGGAAGGCTGCAAAGCGCGTTGCAAGGCTGTGGAGCAAGGCTGTAGGACTTGTTATAGGGCACGTTCCAAGGCGCGTCGTAGGGCGCGTCGTAAGGCGTATCGCGGTATCGTAAAACTTATCGAAATAACAATTCGATCTTACGTATATAAAATTGTTAAAACAAAAAATTTTATTTAAGAAGAATATTTATTATATACGATAAATAAGTTCTTTAACCGCTAAAAAAGGTAATAGTAATGGAAACGCATTATTAATAGCTGTTAATATTGGCCGTTACATACGAATTTATAGGAAGGAATAATAATATAACGTTTATAACAAACCTAAATATTATATGTACTTATTTAAAAGCTGTAAATACGGTCAACGCAAGATAATACGATTAATTGAAATTAATTTAATATGTTATAGTTAAGTTGTTTGGATTTGTTATTGCGAAATGCCAAACAAGTGTTACGTTTATATATATGTGGCGTTTATATATATGGGATGTTAACGTTAATATTAAAAAATAAGCAATTAAAGTTAAATGGTTATAATAGCTAAGAAAATATCTAACAAGATGGTTCATCCGAAAAGATGATATAAAAGTTATTGAAAAACGTAAAGAAATTAACTAAATATAATAAAGTAATTGGAAATAATATATAATTATACAAATTACTAATTTGTAAAGTTAATTATATTACTAAAGTTCTATATATATAAACGCTATATATTTATAAATATAACAATTAATTTAAATAACTTAATTATAATATATTTAATTAATTTTAACCAAGTATATTCTCTTTTGCTAACCGTATTTATTATCTTAAAACAAATACATCTATTAATTACAGCTTGTTACAGACGTATATTGCTATTTCTTTCTTTTACTCGTTTTGCTATTGCTATTTTTAATAACGATTAATAGCAATTAATAGCAACCTTTTACTACTATTTTTTCTATCAACTAAAAGAACTTATTTATCTCGTATAGTAAGTAATATTCTTTATTAAAAACGTTTATTTTAATAATTTTAAATACGCAAAATCGAATTGTTACTCTGACAAGTTCTGCAATACCGCGACGCCTTACGATACGCTCTACGACGTGCCTTAAAACGTGCTCTATAACCTTGCAACGCGTTTTATAGCTTTGCAACGCGCTATAGCCTTTTAATACGGCGTATTTTGCAAATATTTTCCACGTATTAAATCTGAATAAAAAACGTTCGCGTATACCGGTTAGGAATTCGATCGGTAATCGTATTCTTGTTGGCCGGTTTTAATACTTTCGAAATGAGAGTAATATTAGCTTAAATACAGTTAGCGAAAAGGAATATAGTTAGTTTAAATTAATTAAATATGTTATAATTAAGTTACTTGGATTAATTATTGCGAAATGTTTAAAAGTGTTACATTTATATATACATAGCATTTATATATATAGAACGTTATTTATTATTATAACTAAATATAAAGTTAATTTCTAATATTATAATAATTTTCAATTAACATATTTAAAAGTTGATGTTAACTACAATAACTAAATAATAAATGAAATTAAGTTTAAAATAAATTCTATATTTTAAAAAACATATCCGAACGTATACGAAAAAAACGAAAAAGTTCTTTTTTCTTAACGATTGCGAAATTTATTTTTATGTACAAGTCGAAATATATTACGCAAACGTTTTTATTAGTTTTTATAACGCGTTTAAACTCGTTAAAACGTTTGATAATATCGAATCCAGTTATGCAAAAAAACTAAATTTATTTTATTTAATCTTAGCAACTTTTTTTCCAATTTAAGAATTACTTTAGTTATACTTATACCGACCGTTTTGCTGTTTATTTTTACCGGTTTTATTCCTTTCCCACTTTCGAAAACCTTTCGAAATATTCCAAAAAATGAAAAAAATGTTATTTATAAAGAAATATTGAAATTATTAACTGAACTCGCTAATATAATAAGTTAAATCGGTTAGATTTTTTAATAAAAAATAACTTAAATTTTTATATAAAAACGGTTTTTTTAAAATTGTTAAATTGCATGAAATTATCCATAGTTTTAATAAAAACTAAAAAACGAAAAATAAAAGATTCGTAAAAAACGGAAAATTTAAACCTAATAATTGTTAAAAACATTTTTAATAAAAAAATTAAAATAAAATACAAAAATATACCGTTTATTTTAAACCCGAATATAATACATATATTTATAACAAAAGCTGTAAATACATTTAATAGCGAGAAAACAGATTAATTTAAATTAATTCATCGCGTTATAATTGCTTTATTGAGATCTGTTTTTAGGAATTTTAAAAACTGCACAATTTAATAATACATGTAATTCAGTATATAAGATATTAATAAAAAATTTAATATTGTTATATTATTTTAAAATATATAATCGATATTATAGATAAGCAAATTTATAAATAATTATCATAAGCCTTAATTGTAAATGCATCTATAATATAACTGTTCATTTCTGGTGATTTCTCTTATTATATTGCAGCTGTAAGTGGGTGGATCAAAAGTGTGCCATTTTTTTCCCCGGCACTTCCTGCCTGATACCAGAATACAGGAGTCGCTCAACCGCCTCGGTTAGGCTTAGAGGTAAGGAATTGTTTTAAGTAAAAGCGGCGGCTCTTGGAATTGACACTACCAGGGAACCGGATTTCAGAGTATCGACATCTGAAGGTAATAATAGCACCGCAACGTTGACTGAATCCATATAACTACCATCCTTTATTGCGAAACGTCATCTCTTCTGTTCTCCATTAGTCGGTCATCTCGAATTGCCTACTGATCGCGCTCTCCCACTGAAAGAAGGCTGAAGGTAGGGGTTACATAAGCAGTCGACTAGCTACCTTCAGGTCGAGTTTAGCCGTCTGTCTGGACGGAGATCTTAGTCAGATTCCTTTAATGAATAAATTATACCGCGTTGAAAAGATCACCCGCCCACTTCCGAATCTAGATGAGGTTATGATGTGTCACAAGGAATCAAGCCTGACCTTCGGACCCATTTAGACCTACATTCAGGGGAAGCCCCCGTAAGAGGATCGAACAGCAGACCCCATTCAGGGACCATTTGCGCAGGAAGCAAGCGCCATATTTCCTAAACTGGCGCAGTATAAGCCTTAACCCTTTGGAGCCACACTTGAAACTCGACTGGGGGAGACCATCAGAGCTACTTCTTCACAAGCTAACCCTTAACTCGACATCTCTGTTAAGGGAGACCCCGATATTCTTCCCAATACTCTAACAAGAGGCCGCTGTTTGGATGCGCTATTTATCCACAAGTCTGGATACAGCAGCCGATGAGTCGGTAAGGCGTCACTCTCTCCAAAACAATCAGTCCCGGGAATGTAAGTTAGTAGTAACGTCGTCGACTCACGTGTTCATATCTCTGCTGGAGCATTCCTCTGACTAAAAGCCCCATCGACGCCTCACCGGCGCATCCCATTGGAACAAGTGTTCAATCCTGCTGGTGAAAACGGATTTCTACGTATAATTGCAGCCGGTATGTATGTAGCTGGAGCTATGGCGGCATCCTGTAAACAATTCGATTGGAAAATATCTAGATTCAGACCCGACATAATCCCAGATGTACGGAATTCCGCGCCGCTGCGTCCTATCGAATGCCTGTATGCGGTTCTGCTACAGCGGCAGAAATGAGTAGAGCCTCCTCTCATTTCCCAGCTGCCCTAATATTCCAGGGTTGTTCCGACTTCTGCATGCCAGCTAACCTGTTCCTTGCATATGTATGCTGCAGGCACGCATCCTCTCCGAGATATTTTAGTCTATTAACGAATGTGCTAAGCTCCATTATTGTCCGAGCATCCAACGAACTTTCAGTTTGACACGCGAATATCCATGGGATGGCGTGAGGAAAGCAGCCCGAGTACTTGAGAGAATCTCCGGTGCCTGCCTAATGATTTAGATTCAGCCCGGATGTCTTTACTCCTTCGAAGTTGTGTTTTCTATGTATTCATCAGTCATGCGACTCCGAGGGCGTGGGCCTGGTGCCAAGGATTCATGCCTCGGAGCCAATGCGACACTCAACAACATTGTAGAATCACCAGGAGCTACATATGCATCAGAGATTGGGCCTATTCGCCCAAATGCCAGGGCAACCGTGCCGCCATTTTATGCAAAATGCAAACTTTTGGTGCCGAGCGTTGTGTTAATTAATCTTTGAAACCACGCCTCCGCTAACCTAACCATCAACGGTCCCATTTTTACCTGGTCCAACGACCCCAGCCAACCCTTCTAGAACGGCGGCCAAGGACCCCTCGCCATTGCTCACAGCAGCATGTAGGGCTTATGATTCGGGCCGTTGATCGATGATCATCGAACAATCTCAAACGGCCAACGGTACGCAGGTGTTGTTAAGTGAAGCCTCTCTGAAATCTTACCAGCATCTGTATATGTCGGAAGCGCTCTGCACAAAACCGCCATGAGGCGAAATACCATAGGATATGGCGAGTTCATCCGTTCTCTTTAGACTGGAAGAGTCAGGTTCTTAGAAGCTCGTTCATCTTTTGGACCGTCCTTCCCTGTTATACAAGTCATCTTCGGTTTCCTAGAGCCTTGCAACCTTGCCCCCAGCTTCCGCTTGGTCCCAAGAAACAAGATCCAGAGGTCCAGGGCTGCTCGGTCATCCTGACATTGGCGGGTTCAGCACAGAACAGCTCAAGTATAGCCATATACCGAGCTCTACAGGGGCTAGTTAGTACTGGTGTTCAAATTAGTTAGTTCCCGTCCCACGAGACAAGGGTCTGTAACAACTCATGAACAAACCCCGTGTAACAATATTAAAGTAGCCTCTCCCGCAGCTGACCATATTTGCCATTACCGTCACATCCTTTCCACACAATCGTTATCCCCGAGTCAAAAATGTCCGAACGGCCCTCCACATCGGATGGACCAGGAGCCCGCAATCCCGAAGGGGACCAGTTCAGATTTGATGACAGGAACCTCAGCAAGAGAGTATCTAGGGATGACTCTTTCCTGACGACGAAACCGCACCCTGGGGCAGACCTCAGCTCATATGGAAATGCTCGAGTTGGCCAAGTCACACCTGGACTTGGTCCGCAACCGATACAAGCACCTGGGACGGCGGCTATTCCAGCTATCAGGATGCCGGTGCTCGAGGAGTTAGGCGAGATAGGCATGGCTTTAGGGAGCCCCAGACAACAGTCTGCAAACTGGCAGTCGTCGTATGCACAGGCGGGCCATAAACCAAGTCAAGCCGTAGCCCCAGCGACATATTCACCTTCGCCTGGTGGTGATGACGCAAAACCGTCCGTAACAGCGGCTCCGAAGAAACAACCAGGAAAGTGGAAATTGTTCGGCATGTTTGGGAGGAAGCATTCAGAACCACCCAGCACTGCTATTACAGTTCCGGAAATAAAGGAGCCCCGAGGCTCACAGCCGGCAGAACATGACACGGCAACTCCCCGGTCACAGTCAGGGACAAAATTGGAAAGGAGCCAGACGTTGGCCAGCCGCAAGACACCCAGGCATAAGCCTATCATAATCAGGTCGAACACTATGCAGTTTGGAGGAGACACAACGAAGGAGCCCCAACAAAGGCTAGGTGAGAATCTCGAGCAAAATAAGGACTTCGGAAGCCTTCCTATCGCTCGAGGCGGCTCGCCATCCCCGCCAATGTGTCCTTTGCTGAATGTGGAGATTCCGACCGTCGAACTGGAGCGATACTCTGTCATGTTTTCCAGTGTTTTAGATAACCCGCCTTCGTCCAATCTCTTAACAAGGAGGCAAGCAACTCTTCATCAGCTGAAGCGAATTGATGATTATATAATAAACGAACAGGTTGGTAAAGACAGTTATAGGAAAGCCAGCAAGCCTAACGTCTGGAGTAGGAAATAAGACACGAGCGTTCCCGGCGAGCAACATCACCACGTCCTACAGATTTCCCGGAAGTTAACCTATCACCTTCGCCTCCCATCCGCCAGGAGGCCAGCAAGCCGCACAGGTTATCACCTCGTGCAAATACAACTCTTACGAGATCCAATACTTCGCCATCAGCTTTCCGCTCTCCTTCGAACCCCACGTTTGACCCAATCCCAATTCATGGACAGACACCTCCTAGTAGACAACAGTCTTCCTATAACCATTTAAGGGATCCCGTAAAAGAAGACGCCAGAAGCAGACTCACAATCGCAACGCTCGCCAAGGGCAGGGAGCAGCGTATTTCTCAGAGACCGTTTCGCTTGGATCCCGAAGTATCGAGTCATATCCTCGAGTCACCCACAGGTGATGAGGAAGACGATGGTAATCTAAAGTCACCGGAAGTGATCCGGCTAGATCCCCCCCTCTCGCGCGCCCAAGAGGCAGCAGAGCCGAAGTGGCAGATGATGACTTCCTCGCCCCTACCACTACCACAACAGACGCCATCGGCAGCATCCTCGGGGGCGAGTAGCCGGAAGAGGTCTCCATCCTCCGCGTCGTCGTCGCAGACGGCGAATTCGACGCTGCTGTCCTCGCAGTCCTCGATCCAAGACGAGGTGGACCCTTTCGACGCGGACGATAGCATTCCCATCACCAGTGACATGAACCCCGTCGAGGCCTCCATCGCACGCCAGATCTCCATTTCCAGGCTGCAGCGGAAGCTGCTGAAGCCGCTACAGGCGGGCCGCAGCGCATCGCGCCAGAGGGACAACGCGCCGAAGATCAGCAGCGACGATCCTTCCTCGAAGCACGGTCCCGAAGCGTGCGTGGACGCGGCGCCCAAGGTAGCTATGGCCGAGACGAAGAGCTCCGTGCCTACGCTGGTCGTCCCTAGGGACCAGCCCCCGCAGAATCGAAACAGCGAGAGGGTCGTCCTGGAAGCGGCGTGATACGATGTGGAAGATACTCTTCGGACGCTTTCTTCTTGCTTGAGATGGGTCATGTGCACACGGGCGTTTGGAAGGTTGGCAGATTGACTCCGATAGCATCTCATGGGCTGGGAAACAAGGGAGGCCTGTTTGATTTCGGGACATATACTCACCTTGCGGAGATCCGAGTCCGAGACTCGCCTACACACATACTTTTCTTTTGTTGGAGGTCGGACGAGCAGCAAAAATGCGACGGGCCTTGATGGTCGTCCTTTGATACCCCTGGGTTGGAGGTGTGCTGGGTTGCGTTACTGATATTTTCTGATGAATGAGACCGCAGGGAGTCCATTATCCGTTGAGATCGCTTTCCTCCTGTATGATATAAGTATCTTATCCCATTGCGTCAGATGGTCTACTCGTTTACGAGTCAGTGCGCGACTTCCCATTCGTTCTAGTGACGGTGTATTCTAGTATAAATTATCGAAGGCGCACCTACTAGAATGACTACTAGGACCAGTATACTCCTGGCTCTAGGAAGCTCTATTCGAAGCATTATAACCTGATTCGAACTTCAAATGAAGATCCGCATGGGAACAAAGACCTGGGCGAATTAGCGAGGATATGAAAAGGTGCTAGAAAATATCTCTCCTTTCCTTGAAGTAGCCAGTATATAGGCAGGACAAAAGACGGAAGCTCTATCAATTCTGGGTCACCTGCAAGAGAAACAACGAGTTGCGGCAGATGACTCCTCCCTCTTTAACGAACAGCAGAGCTCGACACGTCACTACCACTGTCACCGAGCTCACCTACTAGATGACCAAATGCCAGCGCATTTTCAGGGACGGCTCTTCAGCATCGACCGCATACACTCCCGTAAACTCCCTGATATCCGTTAGGTTGTCGGGCATCGCTTGGAGGCACGAGACGTTGAACTAAACCGTCTTTAAAGGGCTTGCGATTAAGGCCGCGCTTTCCTCTCACTCCTTGAGGACTTTCTTAGCTGCATGTTGTTTGCTCTGCCTTTGGGAACAAATCAGTCACATGGCACAAAATCAGCGATCCATTTTACTTTCAAAGACAGTCAATTCCACATGCACAACTCCTAACTAGTACCTAGAGACATCTCGTAGCATTGCGCGTGCCTAAAGTTATGGGGGTGTAGATGTGGACGCCTGGTCCACAGTAATGCCTAAGAACCAGTCAGCAAGTATTACAGGGGACTTAGCGATATGGCATTGTGGCTTGATGCACCGAAGGAATAGTACAGTAGTGATCCACTAACAGCTAGCTACATACAGTCGCCCAGCTCTCCGTCATGATCGGTAAGAGTCATTGTCCACCTACAAGATTTGTTCGGAAAAGGCCACCCCCTCCACACAAATATCTCCAGAAGTTGCTAAAACTTCACCTGGACGACTACAGAGATAGGCCAGGGTGCAAATACTTTGGCAATTTGCCCGACTTACAAGATGGCTCCATCGTCGTCCGTGAGCGAAGCAGAAGCCCAATGGCGGGCACAGTTTGCTTCCATGAAGACGGCTCTCGCAGAGCTCAAGCTCGCAGGCAAAAGCCCTGCCCATGAAACGGACCACACTACTGAATTCGATCTGGAGGATGATTTCGCTTCCGGGAACAGCGGAGATGATGTATGGGACTTCATTTCAGATGATGAAGAAGACCTTTACAGCAGCGATTTCATCGAGGAAACAAATGGCCAGGTTGGTGGCGAAGCCCATGGCCTCGCATGGTTTACAAAGCAGTGTTCGGCTATTTCTACAAAGAAGGACGGCCTATCCTCAGATGCCTTTCAGGCACAGATCCTGGAGGTTCTAGGTTCTCGTCGGTCCGAAAACGAGTTACAGTCTCTGCTTACCGATCTGATCGGCTTCGATGACTTCGACTTCATCATCGAGATTTTGTCTCACAAGGATGAAATTACATCGAACTTCGCTGCGCAAACCGGGGATGAGCCGATGGGCCAACGGCTTTTGACGAAAGCACAGAGAGAGGAGGTTCTTCGGCAAAAAGACCATGAGCACAAGAACGCCGCACTAGGCCCATCCATGTATAAAGAGGTCCAATACCCCCACGTGTACAAGGCCCACAATGCAGGCAACACTCTCAGCCATTCCGGGAAGAAGTATGCCTTGCCGGTTGGCAGTGAGAGAAGGCAATTCGAGAAGTACGAGGAATACTTCATTCCTGCCGGTAAGGCTGGGACCCTTCGACCCGGCCAGAAACTCGTGAACATCGCAGATATGGATGGGCTATGTCGCAGGACGTTCAGGGGGTACAAAGCTCTCAATAGAATGCAGAGTCTCGTCTTCCCGGTCGCTTACAAGACAAGCGAAAATATGCTGATCTGCGCCCCTACCGGTGCTGGTAAGACGGACGCGGCTATGCTGACGATTCTACAAACTATCGGCCAATATGTCATACCAAGCCCTGTCGAGAACATGGAAGCGACGGACTTTGCTGTTGCTGCGGAAGACTTCAAAATCGTTTATGTCGCCCCTATGAAGGCACTGGCCGCAGAAATCACCGAAAAGCTCGGGAAGCGTCTAGCATGGCTGGGGATCCAATGCCGTGAATACACGGGAGATATGCACCTCACCAAATCCGAGATCGTTCAGACTCAAATAATAGTGACCACCCCTGAGAAATGGGACGTGGTAACTAGGAAAGGCACTGGCGATACTGAATTGGTACAAAAGGTCCGGTTGCTTATCATTGATGAGGTCCACATGCTTCACGATGAGCGCGGTGCTGTCCTTGAGTCGCTAGTCGCCCGAACTGAACGTCAGGTCGAGAGCACCCAGTCTTTGATTCGCATCGTGGGGCTGAGTGCAACACTCCCGAACTATATCGACGTTGCCGACTTTCTCAAAGTCAACAGATATGCTGGTCTTTTCTACTTCGATGGTTCTTTTCGCCCAGTCCCACTGGAACAACATTTTATCGGGGTCAAGGTAGCCAAGGGTAAGGACGGCGCAAAGCAGACAAGAGAAAATCTCGACATTGTCAGCTTTGAGAAGGTTAAAGACATGCTGGAACAGGACCATCAGGTCATGGTGTTTGTTCACTCCAGACGGGATACGCTCCTGACAGCCAAAATGCTGTACGAAAAGGCTACTGAGCAGTTTTGCGAAGACCTCTTTGATCCGAAAGGACACCCTGGTTATGATCAAGCCGTTAGAGACATGAAGTCTTCAAAAGCCCGTGAGCTTAGAGATCTCCTACCCAAAGGTTTGGGCATCCATCACGCTGGTTTGACTCGATCTGACAGAAATCTAATGGAGCGACTCTTTGCCGAAGGTGTCCTCAGGGTCCTCTGCTGTACTGCTACCCTGGCATGGGGTGTCAATCTGCCGGCTGCAGCAGTCGTCATCAAAGGTACCCAGGTGTACAGTGCACAAGACGGTAAATTCGTAGATCTTGGAATTCTTGATGTTCTTCAGATCTTTGGACGTGCTGGACGGCCTCAATTCGAAGATGTGGGCATCGGCATAATTTGCACAACTGAGAGCAAACTGCAACATTATCTAACTGCTGTCACGGAACAACAACCGATCGAATCCAGGTTTTCCTCGAAGCTAGTAGACAACCTGAATGCCGAGGTTGCTTTGGGGACTGTGACTTCTATTCAGGAAGCAGTGCAATGGATTGGGTATTCATATCTGTTCGTCAGAATGCAAAGGAATCCCATGGCTTATGGCATCGAATGGGCCGAGATCCGGGACGACCCGACGCTGGTCCAGAGGAGACGAGAACTTGCTATTCAAGCAGCACGCACCCTACAACAAAGCCAAATGATCATATTCAATGATATAACGGAGGAGCTGCGAAGCAAAGACATTGGTCGCATTGCCAGTCAATATTACATTCAACAGTCCAGTGTCCAAATATTCAACGAGAAGATGCGACCCCATTCCACCGAAGCAGATATTCTGAAAATGATCAGCATGAGCGGAGAATTCAACAATGTCCAATCCAGGGACAGCGAAGCCGATGAGTTGGCCAGATTGCGAATGGACCGGACGATCACCCCCTGCGAAGTCGGGGACGGCATCGATACGCCTCAAGCCAAGACCAACATCTTGTTACAATCCTATATCTCCCGGGTGCAGTTAGAAGACTTCGCTCTGTCGAACGATCTGAACTATGTGGCTCAGCAAGCTGGACGAATTTGCCGTGCTTTGTTCATGATCGCATTAAATCGCCGTTGGGGCCACCAGTGCCTCGTGCTGCTGACTCTCGCAAAATCCATTGAGCGGAGGATTTGGCCTTACCAACACCCTTTGCACCAATTTGATCTACCTAAATCCATTTTTAACCAGGTAGACGGAAAAGATAACTTAAGCATTGAAGACATGCGTGACATGGAGGCGGCAGAGATTGGCGGCTTAGTGCACAACCACAACGCCGGCAAGAGAATTGCTAGGATCGTTGAGAGCTTCCCAACTGTGACGGTAGAGGCGGAAATTGCACCCCTGAATCGGCATGTCTTGAGAATCAAGCTCTACGTCAGCCCCGACTTCAGGTGGAACGATCAAATTCACGGCACATCCGAGTCCTTCTATATCTGGGTTGAGAATTCGGAAACGTCAGAGATTTATCATCACGAGTTCTTCATACTTAACAAGAGAAAGCTCTACGATGATCATGAGCTCAATTTCACCATTCCCCTTTCGGACCCTCTACCAAATCAGATATATGTCAGAGCCATATCTGACAAATGGCTAGGCGCAGAGACAGTCACACCAGTGTCGTTTCAACATCTAATTCGGCCTGACACCGAGAGTGTCTACACGGACTTGCTCAATCTGCAACCGCTACCCATCTCCGCTCTAAACAACCCCGCTCTAGAGCAGGTATATGCGAAACGATTTCAGTTCTTCAATCCTATGCAGACACAGATTTTCCACACCCTCTACCATACACCGGCAAACGTTCTTCTTGGGTCCCCCACCGGAAGTGGAAAGACTGTTGCCGCAGAATTGGCGATGTGGTGGGCGTTCCGAGAGAGGCCTGGGTCCAAGGTAGTGTACATAGCACCAATGAAGGCCCTGGTTCGCGAACGAGTCAAGGATTGGGGTGCTAGGCTTGCACATCCATTAGGCCTCAAGCTAGTAGAGTTAACGGGTGACAACACTCCAGACACAAGGACCATCAAGGATGCGGATATAATCATCACCACGCCGGAGAAGTGGGACGGTATCTCTCGCAGCTGGCAGACAAGAGGATATGTCCGCCAAGTCGCCCTCGTAATAATCGACGAAATCCATCTGCTCGCCGGTGACCGAGGGCCTATCCTCGAGATCATTGTGTCTCGTAAGTCACCCTCTGTCCTGAGTAAGAGGTAGTGCTGACGCTTCCAGGAATGAATTACATCGCCGAGTCTACAAAGAATTCTGTCAGGCTCCTCGGCATGTCTACGGCCTGTGCGAATGCAACGGATCTGGGCAACTGGCTGGGTGTGAAAGAAGGCTTGTTCAACTTTAGACACTCCGTGCGACCTGTGCCATTGGAATTATATATCGATGGATTCCCGGAAGTTCGAGGCTTCTGCCCCCTGATGCAATCCATGAACCGGCCGACTTTCCTCGCCATAAAAACCCATAGTCCTACTAAACCTGTCATTGTGTTTGTCCCCTCTCGGCGTCAGACCCGCTTGACAGCTAAGGATCTCATCAATTACTGCGGCATGGAGGATAACCCACGGAGGTTTGTGAATATGGATGAAGAGGACCTTCAGCTCAATCTGGCCAGAGTCAAGGATGACGCTTTGAAAGAAGCTCTCAACTTTGGCATCGGCCTCCATCATGCCGGCCTCGTCGAGTCTGATCGTCAACTAGCCGAAGAGCTCTTCCTAAACAATAAGATTCAGATCCTGGTTGCAACAAGTACATTGGCATGGGGCGTCAATCTTCCTGCCCACCTGGTTATCGTCAAAGGTACCCAGTTTTACGATGCTAAGATTGAAGGCTACAAAGACATGGACTTGACAGACGTTTTGCAGATGCTAGGTCGAGCTGGCCGCCCGCAGTTTGACAACTCAGGAGTCGCTCGTATCTTTACGCAGGATTCCAAGAAGGACTTCTACAAACATTTCCTACATACCGGCTTCCCTGTGGAGTCTTCTCTGCACACAGTTCTCGACAACCATCTTTGCGCCGAAATCTCCGCCGAGACTATCATCACCAAACAAGATGCTCTCGATTACCTGACCTGGACTTTCTTCTTCCGGAGACTGCACAAGAACCCGGCTTATTACGGCCTTGAGATATCTGCGGAAGAGCACAACACCATCGCAGCCCAACAGCTTGCGAACGACTTTATGATCGAAATGGTCAACAAGTCTCTGGATGAATTAGCTACCTCAAAGTGTGTCGAGATATACCCTAATGGTGATGTGGATCCAACACCTTTCGGCAAGATCATGAGCTACTACTATCTGTCACATAAGACGATTCGCCATCTTGTCAAGCATGCCAAGCCCAATGCTAGCTTCGTCGATGTGCTCTCCTGGATGTCTCGTGCAACGGAGTATGACGAACTCCCCGTGCGTCACAACGAGGATCTAATCAACGCGGAACTGTCTAAGAATCTTCCGTTCCAAGGCAATACTTTCGGACTGCCAATGTGGGATCCACATGTCAAAGCCTTCTTGCTCCTCCAAGCACATATGGCACGCATTGATCTTCCTATAACCGATTACGTGGGTGACCAGACTAGCGTCCTCGATCAGTCGATCCGTATCATCCAGTCATCCATCGACGTGCTTACTGAGCTTGGCCTCCTCTCCAGTTGCCTCGAGATGATAAAGTTGCTGCAATGCATCAAATCTGCTCGATGGCCCCAGGATCCACCTCTCTCCATCTTACCCGGCACTAACGTCAACAACTTCAAGGACACAACCACTCTGCAAAAGCTAAGCACTCTACCGCGCACGCAGGTAGAGCAGCTAGCTAAGGAACTAAATGTGCCCAACTCCCAACAGGATCGCTTCGCGTCCGCGGTCTCGAACATTCCCAACCTGAACGTCAGGGCGGAGGACGTGACGGCGCTCTCGCTCACCGTCTCCCTCAAGCGCCTAAACCCCGTTGTCCAACGCGAGGCGCGCATCTACGCGCCCAAGTACCCCAAGCCGCAGACGGAGGGTTGGTTCGTTGTCGTCTGCGATGTGGCGAAGGACGAGATACTAGCCGTCAAGCGCGCTGGCTGGAGCCAGGGACCCGGCCAGTCGGTTAACGTAGGCGCCAGACCGACCGCCAAGACCGTCATTAAGCTGCCCGAGCCGACCAGGGACGGTAACGCCAGAAAGGTCGACGTGCTGGTACTCAGCGATGCGTACGTCGGCATGGAGTACAAAGTCCTCGGTGTCAATATCCCGGCCTTGCCAAAGGTAGACGATGATCTCGATAAGTCTAAGAAGGGTCGCTAGCGTCCGTCTACTCTGTAGCGATGGGCTGGGTTAACGCATGGGGTGGTGAATTTCTCTAGCATTGTAAGGGGGTATGATGAGTGCTTAGATAAACGCAACTTTCTCTACTATGCTGGGATACCTAGAGTAGTCGGGTAAATAATCTTGGAAGCGTCACACCTCCGTTGGCCAACTTCAAAATAATAAGTTGTGAGACGCTTTCCGCAGAAGCAAGAGCGGACACCTCCCTCCTCTAGGAGGCAGACTCGATTTGAAGTGAAATAAGGACAGTAGGTGATTTATGCCTATTCATACGTTCACTAATCAAGTGTCAGCTCCATATTGCTCACACTATACTGGTAAACATGTTTTATTCACTACTTTCCAATGGTTACCTGACTCAACATCATCTGAGCACAAGGCATGAGACCCTGTTTGTATAAGTCGATCTTTTGAAGCAGACATAATACCTCTGAGTAGAACTGGCGCCAGCATTCATTAAATGGGATTCTATGCTCGGAACGTACAAATTGCGAAGCTCAGTTGCCATGGCTTGACTCCACTGTAACCATCTCATACACATGACCCGTCCACAAAGAGACCCATAGGCTTGGCTTACAGACGCGCCTGCTCGTACAACCCGAGCCCTTCCATCATATCTACGCGACCCTCTAGTAAAAGGCCTAGACGTCGCGGGGCGTGTAAAAGACCCAGTTGCAGCAGCTGCAGAGCACGAGGCGGTCCCGCCATACCCAGAGATACCCCTCGAGCCAGGCGTCCCTGACCGTGTCGCCGAACCACACGTCCTCGACCTCCCAGTCGGCGCCGTACCGCCGGCGTATGTACGGGTCGACGTTGCCGAGGCTCGACAGGGCGGGGCGTCGTGTCCGTCATGTCGCGGGTGGCCAATGCCATCGCCGCGTCCCATACTGCCGCCAGGGTGAACTTCTTGCGCTTGCACGCGTGCAGGATGGCGGACGTGTCGCGGATGCTGACTTCAGCTTCGCGGAACTCCGGGAGGTAGTGGGGCGTGATGTACGCCGTCTTTGTGAGGCCCCTGAAGAGCCCCGTGCCGTTCTTGACCCGCTGCACCTTGAACGTTCCCCCGGCCCCATTCCTCGAGCTCGGTCTCCGTGGGGAATTCGTATGTCTTCCCCCGCGGCCCCGTCAAGGCCGCGAGCCCCGGGAACTGGTGGCGCATCTGGATCCATGCCCGCCGGGACAGCGGGGGCGAGGTCCTCCTGCGCCCGCGTTTACTTGAAGCTCACGTACGTGCCGATGAGGAACATACCCCGCTCGCCTGGGGGCACGGCGACCTTCGCGTACAGTTTTTCTTGGAATCCGTGCGGCTGTTCGAAGAGGAACCCGACCTCGTTCAAGACGGATGTACTTTAGCCATGGTTATTTCGGGCGCTATATTCAGCAGGGCAAATAGGTCGTGAGCGGGCCGTTTCTCGAGATCAAAATACATCCGCCCACGGAAACGGAAGTTTGGGCTTGCTCATCGGGTTTCATCATTGTACTTTGTGCGGCCGCTAGGTTATATATCTCGGTCCTTCTCCACCTTCAACTCGGGACCGCGTCTGACTAGGCGCGGCGTTCTAAGAGGACACCCCCCCTCCTCCTCCGAGTATGCTTGCCTGAGCAGATCTATAGAGTAAGCGTGATTCTATACTTAGGATCTGCTATTAGTCCCTCTCTGATCCCATCAGCACGTTAGCAAGGGGTCCTGTCAATGGTTATCCATCGAGTAGGGTGTTCTCCAGGTTCAATTCGTCAGACCTTTCGGGTTCTTCCGCGCGCTTGGCATCGATCGTTTCTCTGTAACTAAACATGAACTTTGGACCCGAGTCCGCCGGCATGGTTTCGAACCAGGCCAGGCCGAAGAAGGAGGTAGCCGAGCCCAATAGCATTGGTGAGGGCGACCGGGAGTCACACAGCCCGAGTATGCATTCTAAGGTACTAGCAATTAAATGTACGCAGCAGGTAAGATGGCCCTTGCAAGGTGCGCCATAGTGATACAGCTTGCTAGAGAAGACGACGGAGTATACCTTGTGGTATTGCGTGTTCGTTAACAAGTAATAGGCTATCAAGCTCCAGCGAATACGCAAAATCCCTCCCTTCTATCTGCATTATCTGGTGGCCTTCAGGTGCGGAACAGCGCTGTACGCACATGCGAAGAAGTGACCTGTAGAGTCAGTCGCAATCCATATATTCACAAGACCTATTCAAGTGCACATCACTGCTGTCTGAGCCATCGATCAAATTGTAGTGCGTCACTATTGACAGGCACCGAGTTTCCCTTTCCTTCGTTCCCTTTATAGGACGGACTTCCTGGATCGAAAATGCGCGATAAATTGGTAGGTCTCGGAGGGATGATGATTGAGGCCATTAGCCGCCGAAACTACGACCTGAAGCCTAGGAGTTTCCGATCAATCTACTCATTCTCTCCGTAGTTCTATCATGTTTTGATTAAAGGTGCGACTTTCAATTTGTCATGCCTGCCTCCCAGATGCTGTTATCTTTAGGTTGATGAATATGATACGCAGTTTACGTCCATATAGCCGTTTATCTCTCTAGCCCCTGACTGTCATTTAGAACCCGAGAGCATACAAGACGTTCAAGGGCGGCTTGTAATGCGATTGAACCTCCACTTATAAACGACAGATTGGGACTTTTGCTGCTGAAAATAACATAGTTTGGTATTATGCCATCTGCACATTGGCGTTTTTGGCAGAGCCGGAGTCCAGCTTGTGTTCCATAGTCGCTTCGTAGTTGTGTACCGTCGCTGAACTAGAATAAGTAAAGTGACGAGCCTCAAGCGCTCACTAGCCACCTCTCCGCCGGTAGCTCGCATAGTAACGACCGTGAGTAACGGGATGTGGGTTGTTAACGCTGCATCGAGGGATCTTTGTCTATTGGAGAGAGGGGGTATCGCGAGGAGATTCGCTGTCACGTAGAGGTCGATATTAAACATGGCCCTTGCGTATTCCAAGTTAGCCCCTCTCATACATGACTTGTCCCGTGCAGCCAGAAGAACGGATTTGCACGTTGGGTACGCGAGCCTCTGGCGTCACCCCCCGGAGCACGTGAAGTCCGGTACCCGGGATGGAGTGCCAGCCGGGCTGCTTCGATCGAAGCAGATGCCTGCGACCCCGTTAACCCCGCTGGGAGATTCCTTGTGTATATTGTACGGAACTATTGAAAGGTGAGTTCTACTCTGATGTCAAAACCAGTGGTGTCTTCACTGCCGTCGAGCCTGATACGAGACCGAGAAGCTTACGACTCGATCATGCTGCTCCAAGGGCAACGCTTCTCTTATCCGTACCCGACGCTCGAGCACGACCCCCTGGCAGATACTTTGGGGCAGGAGAAGACCGAGCGGGGCTAGAAAACGTGCGCTATATACAACCCTAAGCAAGTACCGGGCGCTTCTATATGTCTCTGCGAGAATATCTGCCAGTCAACAATTACGCTCATCAGGAGAACCGGATTTGCATGGGGATCATGGGGTGTGTGCAACGAAAGAACACGCCGAAGAGAGACACGCTCCAGCGACCTGCGCAGGTGGGAGCAGTCCAACCGAGCAGGGATATCTCGCACTTATCACTTAGACACTACGTAGTCGAATCATGAGCGGATCTCCGGCCCGTGTAGCAGCGGCGGCGCATGCTCCTGAAGAGCCAGCCAGCCCCCTGAGCCCCCACAGGCTGCCGTAGAAAGCGGACCCTCGGATCCAGGTGTCGAATCCTCTTTTCGGGCTCCGAGGAAAGTGTCCCTGGGAATCACCGGCTGCTCCCGATGATAATCACTGGACCGGTTTCTTCTCCATCAACACCTATATCTCTTCATGGGGACTTCCCCCAATTTGAGATCACTAGGGCCATGAACTGGTGGCTGCTTGCTTGTGAGGCAGTGCGTAGCCTTCATGGGACTGCACTGCCCCTGACTCCAAGCGACCAGTTTGACCAGTCCAGCAATATCTCTGCCGCGAAGGGGTCCTAGTCTATAGAGCGGATGCGACTCCGGTCATGGCCGGCCTGGATGGTTTTCGTCTCGGTGGCCTACCTACAGTAACAGGTGTAGTTCGCGGTACGCGGCTACTGGGCAACGACGTTGCGTTCCTTATAAAGACGAACAGGACGAGGCTACAACGCAAAACTCTAGATTGCGACTTTCTCAGCCATGGCGTGTCATTTATTAATGCACTCCAACCTCCTCTTTTACTCACCATAGAAGGGGGCCCATCCCTGTAAGCAGCAGCAGCACTTTGCTCCGGGACCTCCTGAATAGAACTTAGATATCTTTTTTGAACGATTGCCTAGCTATGCAGAGTCAAACCAACTCAAAAAAAATCAGGGGCAGGCAGTCGAGGGGCGGCAGGTCATGAGAATGTATTCATAACACAAGATAAGGTAGAACGCATATCTATCTTCCCGGCCGTTCGACTTGCGTCCTCGTCTCGCGAGAGACCAAAAACAAGGTTGCCACTCATCGCAGGCCGTGATACACATATATACACACGCAACACGAGCACACAACACGACGAATCCGAGAGAAGATTCAAAGTCGCCAGAAAACGCCGTAATCCTCCGTATCCCGTTTCCATAATATCGTGATCGCATGCCGAAAGAAGAAGAGAGAGAGCGCGAGATGACAACAAAACAGTGATGACAAGAATCCAGTCCGACCCAGCAACCGTTGTATGCACGCATGTGCTTATAAAATCATAATAACCGGCCCTCGTTTCCCCGTCGCGTGTGGAAAAAAGAAAGATGCAAATGCAATGTTCCCCGGTGCCCTATTCTAATGCGATGCACGTATTCATAAGTATGTATGTAAGTATGACGACAACCCATTACCGCCCACCAGTAGACTCGGGCGATACGCCGAGGGAGGGGTGGCAAAGCGCCTTTCTCTCCTCAGCAACACCTCCCCCTGTCCCTCTTCCTGGCATCCCCCCCGTTGAGTTCATGCTGCTGCTGCTGGGCGGCGTTCTCGATGGTGACGGATGGCGAGAAGCCGCCCGGCGAGAACAGCCAGCTGCGACGGTCCCTGCCGCGGAGGCGGAAGCTGCCGCGCGCATTCACGCCGTCGAAGTAGCCGTCGGCTCCCGGGGCGCCGCCGCCGTCGTACCCGGGGGTGCCGGGTGTCATGGTGCCGCCGGTGGCGGTGGCGGTCGCCGCCAGGATGGCCTGCTGCATCTTGCGGTTCTGCTCGACGAGCTTGCGCGTGACGACGCGGAACACCTCCTCGACGCCCTCGCCGCTCTCGGCGCTGATCTCGTGGCAGGCGTCCCAGCCCGCCTCCTGGGCCCAGAATCCGCTGCTCCGCTTACTACTCGGGCTGCGGGGCTCCTGGGCGCTCGGCGTCCCCAGCGTCGTCGCCGCTGTCGTTGCCGTCCCCATCCCCGCCATGGGTACCATGCTCGACATGCTCGTAGCCGGGCCCGGCGGCCATGCCGTCAGACCCGACGGCGTCGCCGTTGGTGGGGGCGTGGATCCCAGGCCGGGCGCTAGATTCTCGGCCACGTATGCTATGCACCGCTCGAAGGGGACTTCGCGGCGGGAGGGGTCGCGCGTGACGATGTCGGCTTTGGTGCCGACCACGTGGAGGACGATGTCGGCGGGCAGGTTCTGGCGCAGCTCTGTAAGCCACATGCCCATCTCGGCGAAGGACTGGGCGTCCGTTATGCTGTAGCAAAGGATGCAGGCGTTGGCGCCGCGGTAGTAGAGCCTCGATATTGATCGGAAGCGCTCTTGGCCGGCTAGAACCAGCAGACGGGCGAGTCAGTTTGATGCGGCGTCAGGAGGTGCGAGCGAGCCAGGTGGAGGGGTGGTTACCTGTGTCCCATATCTGTAAGCGCACGACGGTATCCGTGTCGCTGTCCACCACGCGCTTCGTCATGAAGCTCGCCCCAACCGTGGACGTGACCTGTGCGGGGCTGAAGGCGCCCTTGCAATAGCGCATCAGCAGCGACGTCTTGCCCACGCCCTGCGAGCCGAGCACGACGATCTTGGCCTCGAGGGAAGCCTGGGAAGAAGAAGACATTGCGGGCAGCTAGGACCGCCGGACTCCGGAGAAGAAGAAAAGAAAGGACGGTGGCGATGCGTGTGCCCAGTATGTATCCGGTTATCTCTGAGGGAGAGGATGAAATCTCCCCCCAGCTGAGGCAGGCCCCTTTTTCACCACCGATCGAGGCTGAGAATGCGGGTTCTATGAGCAGATTCGTACAGCATGGGTGCGACGGTGCTTTCTATATACTGCCGGTAGAAAGGCTCTCGAGGATCTCGATCACAGAGTAACCTCGTTCAAAAACAGGGCTGAGTAGCACGTATGTGTAGGTGCATGTGCATGTGTAGTTCTGTGTTATGTGTGCCTGTGGGTATGTGGTGGGTGCCTCAAGTCGTATCGTGATCACCTGCGCATGATTTTTTGCCCTCTTTGATCCAGCTGCGTCCTTACTTGCACAATAGTAGCTGGAGGCGATGATGTGTTGAGGTACAACTATAGGAATACTGTATGTACTAATGCAGTAAGGGTCTTACTACTAAGTTGTAGCTACATGTGCTTGTACGCGGTACAACCATGTACTACTATACTATATTTAGGCCGTCGGAAAGCGCGCTCTGATGCCCCGCGTATAGCTTTTACAGTAAGCTATCGAGCTGAACTTACACGTATTAGGACCCGATCGACTTGGTAACACGTGTGTTCTTTACTGCAGGTGGTGAATCCGCGGATATTCCTTCCAACTACCGGACTAAGAAAGTGTAACGCAAATATAAAATGTTATCGTGGGTTTAGCAGTAACCGGGATGGATGCCACAATTATTCAACTCTAGTGCGGGGGGTAATGTCAACTTAGTGTACGTGATATCATCCGTTTACATGCGATTCCTCCCCTCGTGGCGGTACCCATCTCTAACCGCCCCAAATAGGCAAGTCAGCGATAATGGGCCAGTCAACTCCCCTGCTCGGATAAGATCAGCCTCGCAGCTTGACGATCAGGAAGCTAAAGCGAGCGCGTTTTACTCTCGATATTATATCCGCCGTGTTGCAACCAATCAATGGACTCCCGACGTCACCTGCTTTGGGAGCACTTACTCCGTCCTTTCACGTACAAGTATCTTGTGGTTATCAGTACTTGAAGTACATACCAGGTACCCACTACTAGCTACGGTTCTGCGCTTGGCGTTCCATACTGCTTTTGCCTCGATCGGCATATTGTGGACTCGGCCAAACTTGTAACGCACTGGACCGTTCGATTAGTGTATTGATCTCTACACCTGTATGCATATATATAGGGAGAGTATGTAATGCCCGAACCAGATCAGAAGGCTACTTTCGTATTATATAGTGTGCAGATCGCTTGTCAGCTTGCTTTCTCAAGAGACACCCCGCCCTATAACTTTGCCTTTGGCTCCTTGAAAGCTGGCGTAGCCAACTGATCGTAGACGGTGCGTCCGAGGTGATCGGCGGGCACGGCCGTGATATGACTGCTGAGATTCCGCGTATCGACGAGCGACGGGTTCAGCTGGTCGACGCTCGTGCACCCGATAAGCCGCATGTTCATCTCCATCTCGTCCTTCAGCAGCTGCATGGCCCGCTGCACGCCCTCCTGCCCGTACGCCGACATGGCGTACAGGAAGGGCCGCCCGATCCCGACGCCCTTGGCCCCGAGGCACAGCGCCTTGATGATGTCCGTGGCGCGGCGGACGCCGCCGTCGATGAAAATCTCCATCTTGTTCTCGATCCCGAGATCCCGCAGCACAGGCATGGTCTCGGCCAGCACCTCGACGGCGGACCTCGCGAAATCGAGCTGCCGGCCGCCGTGGTTGGAGAGGACCACACCCTGGACACCGACCTCGACGGCCTTCACGACGTCTTCGACGCGTTGCACGCCCTTCAGAACGATGGGCATCTTGGTGATTGATTGGAACCACGGGATATCCTTCCACGACAAAGCGGGATCGATAAACGAAGAGATAGCTCGGGCTGCTCCCTGGGAGTTGTCCGTCTCCTGGCCGGCCTGCACGTTGGTGCCCTGATCCGTGAACTTCGACCGCATGTCCTTCTCTCTTCGACCTAACTGCGGCGCATCGACCGTGATGAACAGACCCTTGCAGCCCCGTTCTTCCGCATGCTTTACAATTCGCTCCGTGATGGCGCGGTCCTGGTTGACATAAAGTTGCAGCCATTGGACCTGATCCCCTTCGGCCGCGTCCATTATCTCGTCAAACGAGCACGACGCCAGCGTCGGGATCATCTGTATGACGTTATGTTTCTTCGCTGCCCTCGTCAACACGACTTCACCCTCGGGGTGTCCCAGCTTCCCTAACGCGGTGGCGGTGACGTAGAAGGGCACGTCGACTTTGGTGCCGAGCATGGTAGTGGTGAAGTCGACCTCCTTCACGTCAACCAAAACCTTCGGCCTGAACCATATCCTGTGAAATGCTTCGTGGTTTTCTCTCAGCGTCTGTCGTCGTGGTTAGCCCGAGTCTCCCGGATTCTAAAGCGCCGCGGGACGTACGATCTCGTCATCGGCAGCACTAGAGTAGTAACCCCACGCCCCCCTCTTCATGATCTTTTTAGCCACCGCCTCGAAGTCCATCAAGTTGTAGCATTGCGTTATCAACGGCTTGTTCCTGATGCGCCGTTGTCTGTCTGCTTCATCCGGGTCTTCCTCTTCCTCAACCCTCGCCACAGAGCTCATGTCAACGGGGCCTAGGTGTTTCGACTTGTCGAGGTACTTGTCGAGGGTATCTGGAGGATGAATAGGATCGTAAGCTTCTGTCGCGTCCTTGCCCTATACGCTGAGTTTAGCATCTCGATATCTAGTGCGATTGAAGACTGGGTGACTCACCGCATACTTCAGGATGATCTTCATCCCACCCGGGTGCTCTGTAGAAACATGGTCAATCACAAAACCCCCGCCGGTGCGAACAAGGGAAAAGCGCACCAGGCAAGAATTCGGTCACATCGTAGGCTTTTCCCTTCAGATCCCGTTAACACACAGCCAGAAAGAGCAACGAGACGTGGCTACGCACATGGACCACGACCCAGCAAGATTCCTTGCTGTCATGCTTAGAGACCTCAACTCCCGAGAGAACCATCGTGGGCAATTGCAGCTACACGAACGATAAGAAAAGCGATCTTCACAATTGCACTCCTGGAAACGGCGTCTGGTCGCAAAAGGCATGGAAAAGAGGGGGAAGGAAAGGGAAGAGAGAGAGGATTTAACTGACAAAGCTGCTCGTTATCTTCTCCGTCTGGAAATGCGACGACGTGTGCCGATCCGGTGGCGCCGAGGCCGCGTCCCAAACTTTTAGCACTACGCAGCAGTGGAGCTCTCTAACGTTTTAAGCCGGCACCGGATTGTGGGGCGGTACTCTGCGTAGGTAAATCTCCAGCTGCCCTGAGCTAACTAGAGCCATTCACCCATATACAACATCCCTATCACCTTTCATTTTATTCATTTGGTAACGAAAGTAGGACGGATATCCCGTCAACAGTCACCGTGCTTCGTCATGGACTCGAATTCGACGGGTAATTATTAATACCTTATTAATATAGGTTACCTGTTGAACTCCGAATTATTACGGTTTATGTGTATATTTAAGCAAAGGGTAACGGGTGTCGCCAAAGGAATATGGGCAGATCGTAGGAAACGCGGGGAATTTGCGAATCAATGGCATGGGAATACATCGAAATTCTCGCGACGGACGGTCGCAAACGTGATAGTTGGCTTGGGCGAGGACGGCCGTGCTGTGGGGTGGTGCAGTGCATAAGTAGAATTTTCTCCAGCAGCCCTCAGGCTAGCTGCTTTAACGAATACAATATCAGTACTTACCCCAAGTAGACGTGATCTCGGGTAGGAGAAGGTTGGGGAAGTGGGGAAAAGACGTATCTTTGGAGAACCCCCCTCGCGTTCTCGGGCGAAAGGCTTGCGGGGAAAGCTCAAGGGTAATGCATTTGGCAATGGCTTGCCTGCTACCCGTCAGAAATCCCCGCACTGTGCTGCGCTCGATTTCCGAACCCCGCTTACGAAATACATATCAACAGTGTCATGAGGAATACATACGTATGCCGTATGGTCCCTGGGCATATAATTTCCAGCGAACGAGTTGCTCCGGCCACCTTGAAGGTGACGTCGACGGTGGATTAAGACAGCATGAGCGTAGATGATTAAGTATACGGTGAAGGCCAGCGACACGTGGCCAAAGCCAATTATATGTCCAGATGCCAGGTAGAAATACTATACTTCCCGGATCACGCACTGCTTTTGTATAGGTGCGCTAGGCGACTCTGGCCGAAACCACAAGAAACAGCTAGCAGGTCTACTGCTGGAGAATCGTGTTCCTTAGGTCGGGAAAAGTTTGACATTTGCGTGGCATGGATCCGGTTTAGATTCGTGATCTCGATTATAGCATGGGAACAGTTTGAATAAAACAGCGTATTGTGCCGCGGGTTAATTCAATGCATCTTCTCTACGACAAGCCCCTGAATCGGTGATCTCCATGTCTATGTGTATGTGCGCATGTACCAATGCGAATGCCTACCAGTCTAGCCGAATTTGTGATACCCCCCCTGCTTAATATGCTACAAGATGCATCGCCTGCCACCTACTGCGGTGTGCTCCTACATACTGTCAATTACATGCAGAAATAGCAAATAAATCAAGACATCCGGAGAGAGTCTGCCCTATTCCCCTCTCTCCCCCCTTGAGGTGAGCGCGGGCCCGGGCGGAGTGTCAACGATTTAAACAGCGTTCAATCAGAGCCATCACCAGACTCACCTATATATATACAATTTACTTATTTACTGTAAAAGTCTTGGTCCTCGCCCGACAGCTCCTCAAGCGTCCTCCGCTTTGTCTCGGGTATCAGGAGCGTAGTGAAGCAGCCGAGCAGCATGAAGAGGGCGTAGATCTCCAACACGTGGTCCACCCAGCGGTTGGGATTGTCCGGGGTCGCCCCGCGACTCCTCAGGGTCGAGATGGCACTCTGCCCGATGATGGAGCCGATCTTGCCGCTGGCCGCCGAGATGCCGTGCGAGGTCGACCTGTAACGCGTCGGGAAGGCCTCACCGGGGACGGCGAAGGTCGTCATCTGATATAAGTTAGCATGGGTGCCAGAGCCTGACGTTCCCCGGCGGAGTTAAGACCATAAACGGAGAGCGGGGGATGGGTTGTATGAAAGACAGACGTTGGGGCCAAAGTTGAAGAAGAACTGGGCTAGAACGTAAATAGCCAATAGCCCGCTACTATTGATGTGATAGTGGGCAAAGCCCATCACGATGAAGAGGAGGTCAGGATGATGAATCCAACCAGCTGGACGGTCTTTCGGCCAAGGATGTCCAGGGTGGCGACGGACACCCAATAGCCGGGGACGGCGCCGGTGAGGACAATCATCAAGTTGCCAAGGGCAGTGTTGTACAGAAATTCGTAGGTGGTCGTAGCATCCTTTGTCGAGTAGCCGATAGTCTCTAGGATGGAAGCGTTGTTCAGAGAGAGACTATAGACCAGCAACGCATCTCTGTCAGCAAATGCCTCGACATCGAAGGGGGCCGTCAGACTCACACGCGACGTCTAGGCAAAACCAAGAACCAGCCGTTCCGAGCAACAGGAGTCCGTTCTTCCGGACGGAGTAATGGCGAATAAAAACCCCCCAGCTAGTCTTCAGAACCTGCAGTTCCTGCTGGGCAGCCCGGCGAGCCTGGATGCGCTCAATATCATCGGGCTGGCCCTCGCGCTTGCCAGACATGCAGACTTCTACATCGTTGGCAGCCTTGGCAATGTCGCGGTTGACGTCGAAGGTGTAGCGCTAAGAACTGGTCAGAACTGGACGGGTTCTCGTTTCTGAGGAGTCGTCTGCTTACGGGAGTCTCTGGGATCGTCAGCCGGTAGTACAAGGCAGTGGCGGCGGGGACGGCACAAAAACCGATCAGAGTCCTCCACATCTTGTCAACGGCTACGGCACAGTAACCGTTGCAGTTGGTTGGCCTGGTGGGGGCCTCGAGCTGTTCATTGAAGCCGAGGGTGATGAATAACATGACCAAAGCGTAGACTAGCTGGCCGATTCCATGCATAGTAAACACGGCTCCCATCATAGCGCCTCTCCACTTCGTAGTCGCGAACTCAGAAGTGATAATGCTTGACAAAGGGTGCTAAAGTTGTATGAAGTCAGTAGCCATTCCCGAAACACAACTTAGTGGTCAGCTTGGAGCTTCGTTAGCCTTGTCCAAGGAGGCTATGAACCCTGAAAGTCCCTAGGACGGATCGTGTTCATGCAGGTTGGGAAATGGTGGCTAGAAATATCCCCCTGAAATTGCTCACATCGCCACCTATACCGACACCCCATCAGCACCCGCCAGAATATGATAAGGCCAATGACATCGACCGAGGGAGAACTGGAACTGAGTGCTTGCCCCAGTGTGGCAAAGATGATGATAATGAACTCGACGCCGTACATGCGCTTGCGGCCGGCGTGGTCCGCGAGATAGCCGAAGACCAGCTGGCCCACCACCGTTCCTGCGGAGGTGGCGAGCTTGATAGCGTTGTCGGAAGAGTACGGTAGGACCCCGACGCCGGGGAAGTACACGATGCCCAGCATCACGTTCAGCAGGCTGACGGCGAAGATGTCATACGAGTCCGTGAAGAAGCCCACGCCCGCGACGACGCAAACCTGGCCGTGGTACCAGCTGAACGGCGCCTCGTCGATCTGGGTGAGGGCCAGCGGCGGCGCTCGTTGGGGCCCTGGACGCGCAGGAAGTCGTTGTGGAAGTTGTGGTACGCATTGTTACCGCCCGACGTCTCTTGGGCAAAGGCAGTCTGGCCAGCTGCCGGATCAGGTTGTTCTTTCGTTAACACCGTGTCGGTAAGGCTCATGGGTAGTCATTCTTAGTTATCGTCAATTTGAATGTGACACTAGAGGTTGACCTGCCGTGTAGAGGTAAAGAAACGTACGCTCTCTGGCAGTAGCCGCTCTAGGGGACAGTGACGAGGAAGGCAAGCTACATCACGTTTAAAGTCTGACGAGACGCATACCCTTATATGTGTATCTTATCAAGTGTAGTACGAGTTTGGTATTGGTACTTGTATGTATCAATCATGCCTGAAGAGAACCAACGTAGGTACATGTCCGTTGGCAAGATACGTGTGAGATCGATGACCCGAATACATACCCGTCCATTGGAGTGATCTTGCCCACGGGTAATGTGCGTTCAACCCATTTCCAGAGTCGCTATCGGGTCAATCATTCTACCACAGACATTAGACGAAGATGCCTTTCAAAATGCTGTCGACTAGTGGCGCCCCTACAGGATAGATCGTGCAATATTTGGACTAGGCCTAGGAATTAGGACTGCGACAGTAGTGACTCTCTCGATGTATTCTAGACCAAAATGGCATCCACCCCCTATGAGGTCTCACATCACGTAGGTTGGCGCATGTCGATCGATGGGCTTGCGATTGGGGGATGAACGCACATTTCCATAAAATATTGTAGCTGAACGCCAGAAATGGTTAACAAAACAGATTTTGTCCGGAAGTATATGTCAGTTCCGCGGTCTCCGAAACTAATCTATGGCGATTGACGCCAGCACCATGCTTAGAAATAATTCCTGCGAGTAGTATAGCCCCGTGTGAGGATGGCCCAGAACCCGGGCTTCCCGGAGTGTAGGGGGACGGCAAGGATCTTCACGGGGATTCGTCTGTCGGTCGTCGTCGTCTTTCCAGACGCACGAATGACTAAACGTTACTGATGAAACGCTCGTCAGCGTCTCGGACACACCCTCTTAGTATGCAACCCGGAAGCAACGGCCGTCGAGACAAGACGGCCCCAGTCCGGAGGACAAGCAACGCCGAGGCTACACAGCAGTTCTTGGAAATTGCTTGTCTTCACAGCTCAAAGCCTCTCCCACTGCCGCAATTTAGAAGATGTGTGGCATGTTGCTAACTCGTTGACCCGCCGCGTTGGTTCGCATATTGAAAAGCTGACTAGGTTTCCCCTTCCCCCTTTCTATGGGGACAGGTCCGAGTTCCGCTTGCAAGGAAAGTCAGTATAGGTGCATTTCGATAAGGAGGCTTTGAATCAGTCCCTTCCTACTCTCAGTGAGTAGACTAAAGAAGCGACGTCTAAGCTAATCAGAAGACCCAATTCGACTACGTCTTTGGTTAAGGGGCACAGCCCAATCCTGGTTGGTCATGCGAACGTAACACCATGGGCTGTTCTGGAGCCGCCTTCAGTGGCGCAAACCGAACATCAGCGGGCAATTGCGAAGTTAAGCAGGCGCATGAGCCGGGCTGGCGCTTGGCCAGCCACGGACTGTCTTTGTTGTGATATAAACCGGGAGACCCGGTAACCGAGCCTAATTTTTGGCCATGCTCCAGAATAAAATTTCCGATGCAGATCCTGTGCTGTGGCCTATCTACAAGCATCGTGTATTACGCTGTCCAGCATATCAACACGTGCCCACCCGTGAACTTCCGGAGACCTTACCAGTTGGAGATTCGGAAAACAGTTGCCTATGGATGTCGTGCAAGCAGAAACGCCGTTCTTGTCGCTAAACGAGAAGCTCGATGACCGCTCTCACTTCGGCCGCTCTTGGCAACGGCATTAATTCGCAAATGACAACCATTCAAAACTTATGCCATAGCATAAGACAAAGCTCTCTTGATGATAGGCGGCTTGCGTGATCAACAACAAATCCCGTGTTATGGCATGCGTATATGTCATTATATGATGCCTTCTACCGGTCGGCAGGGCCGTTCCGCATATTTGGCGAATCTGGCTGGATTCTGACGCCTACAAAATAGTATTTCGACCTAGTCCGTTTTCAGAACTAAGCACATTTGCTGCACTAGACCTCGACAATGTCGTCGTCGCCTTCATCCTGAGCTTGCTCAATGGCTTTGACTTGTCCTCCATCGTGGCCTTCTTTTGTTGGATCCGCTTCATCTCGCATTAGTACTTGAACCAGGCGCTCGCAAGCTTCCTGGACGCCCGCGTTCTCGACTCGGAGATGAGTTTCCCGAATGATTGGGTATACGTTGACTTCGCGCATTCGATCTCTGCCGGGCCGTGTTGTCGATAAAAGCATCAGCGTCTCCAGATGTGTCTGGATGATGCTGGGATCAGTGTCGCGCTGTTTGTCGGGAGGGAGAAGTTGCAAATCCGGCAGCATTGACATTGTCTCTTCCATATCATACTCTTCGTTGCCAGTGATCGGCAATAAGAGGTAAGATAAGATATCGATATCATCCTCGGAAAAGAACAACGGGTGCGAAGGAACGTCGAAGGCGACGTTCTTGATAGTAGAGGCTACCCCTTTTCGCCTGACGTCTGATTTATGTTCGGTGAAGACCTTCAATTTATTGAGGGGAATAACACCATCGTACTCTTGCTTGCGAACAAAGTGATGCCGTATCTCAGAGTGCTTGGATAAATCGGCAAAGAGATATGATAAATGGTCAAAGTCAGCATGCTTGTTGTAACCCCGGCCCGCGCCCTTGACGAAGAGATCGAGCAGCTGATTCAGCACTAACTCATCCGAACCCAAACCGTCAGGGGGTTGCTGCTTCTTATTGATGATAGTTTTCAGTGCATCCCACTTCCCAAGGTTTGCTAGGAGCATGGATAGTAGATTCGCATTTGGCTCCGTCGGGATCTGACACTCTCATCAGTTGGCTATGACTTTTCCTACTGCCAGTAGACCGGCGGCGGCATTGGCTAAGGGTATCTATACTGACGATGATCTGCCTGAATACTTCATTGAGAAATTTTTCATCTGTTGCTAGACTTTGCAGTACCTCTGGATCGGCCGACAGGTTGATGAGTATGGTGATTACATGCTCAGCAATTTTCTAGAATCTTGTTAGAGTGATCTTCCTTCGTCACATTATCGCGACATGAGCTCGAATGAGCGCGCGACATCTTACAGGATGATCTTTGATCAACAGCTTTAGGTGTGCCACAGGTTTTAGTCCGTCGGCTTTAAAGATGGCAGGTTGAGACGTCGAATATGGCACCAGATTTTCTGCTGCAAGTCCTCTAATTTCTGGTCTAGGGTTGGCGATAAAGCCTACTAGCTACGGAGGAATTGTCAACAGTTATAAGACAACTACTTCAAAGCACAAAATATTCATACCTCTTCGAGTTCTGTAGGCATTTTCGTACGGGAATATGGCTATACCAGGTGAAGGGAAGTTATTTTCATATGAGACGACCCCACCATGCTTGACTCCATGATGCGACAGAATTTCACACTCAATGAGGGGTTCTTTTTCTTGCGAATGGTAATTAATTGGGTACCTGCCCAGAAAGAGAAGCCATGAGCGTTATCGATAAGAGTAATAAGGCGTCTTATCGTTATCGTAGTCCCTTGGCCAAGAACTGTCCCACCTATGCGTAGGCAAATAAGTCCCCCGAGCTGGGAAATTTTCAAAATCCAAATCTCCCGAAGGACGTCCTAAGACTCTCGAATTCCGACATTCTTAGCAGACCACGGCCTGGCGCTCCCGATATAAGGACGGCACTATGCCCAAAGCGATAACACCGACATCTATGCGCGCGGAGCGACGCCATAATCCGCTTGAGGAGGACTATCTCGCGACGGGTTTCCTCCGCAATAAAGCCCCAAAGCGGAAACCTAGAGGTGGAGACGAGGATATCGAGGGAGAAAATGGTGGACATTACATCGACTCGAAAGCTTCCAAAAGGATATTGAAAATCGGGCGCGAATTGGCCGAAGAAAATGACGTAGCGCCGCCGAGACCGCCGACCGACTCGGATGCCTTTGGGTTCGATTCGAGATTCGGCGCAGAGGAGGACGATGCCGAAGACAGACTGGAGGATGAGGTGTGGGGAGACGAAGATGATGTTGTGGAGGAAGTCGAAGTCGAGCCGGAAGACTTGGAGACGTTCAACAAGTTCTTGCCAACGGATGAAGATCCTCTATTGACCAACGGATGGCCGGGCCAAGCTCCCGCACCACAACAGGAACAGGGTGGTGGAACCAACCTTGCGGACCTGATACTGGCGAAAATCGCAGCCAGGGAATCCGGGCGAGACCGAGTTGAGGACATGCAAGCGGTCGACGATGATTATGAGCTACCGCCTAAAGTCGTCGAAGTTTACACCAAGTAAGGCGGCCTCATCGGTCTCAGATGAAGGGCGATATACTAACCAGCTATAGGATTGGGCTTATTCTTTCAAGATACAAGTCGGGCAAGCTGCCGAAGCCGTTCAAGTATGTACTTGAGAGTCTTCCTGTTCCTGCCACCCGCTGACTCATATAGGATTCTGCCAACAATACCGCATTGGGAGGACATAATCGAGTTAACGAAACCCGACCAATGGACCCCCAACGCATGCTATGAGGCTACCAGGATATTCGTGTCCTCAAAACCCGCCGTTGTCCGAAGATTTATGGAGATGATACTCCTGGACCGCGTCAGAGAGGATATCCACGAAAACAAGAAGCTCAACGTCCACCTTTTTAATGCCTTGAAAAAGGCTTTGTACAAACCGGCAGCCTGGTTCAAGGGGTTCTTATTCCCCCTGGTCGAGAGCGGTTGCACACTTCGGGAGGCTCATATCATCTCCGCCGTCTTGGCAAGAGTGTCGATACCCGTTCTACATAGCGGTGCGGCCCTGAAAGGTCTCTGCGATATTGCGGCATTGGAAGCATCTGCAGGTTCAGAGGGCGGTGGAGGTGGGCGCTATTATCCTCTGACCCAAAAGCACTGTATACTGACGTACACGTAGCGACGAATATATTCATCAAGACACTCCTCGAGAAGAAATACGCCCTACCTTACCAAGTATTGGACTCCCTCGTCTTCCACTTTGTAAGTCCTCCCGGCTACGAAGCCTCCGACACGTTTGCTACGCCATAAGGTAGCTAACGTATGACTATTGCAGTTGCGTTTCCGCAGCGTAGACCCCGCTTCCGTAAGGGAAGGGGACGCGATGGACATGAGCGGGGAGAGGGCGGCGGCGCAGGCGAAGCTCCCGGTGATCTGGCACCAAACCCTGCTGGCGTTCGCGCAGAGATACCGCAACGAGATCACCGAGGACCAGAGGGAGGCGCTGCTCGATCTCCTGCTCACCCACGGGCACCACAAGATCGGCCCGGAGATCCGGAGGGAGCTTCTCGCCGGACGTGGTAGGGGGGTCGCCCTCGAGCCGCAGGGTCCGGCGCTGGACGGCGACGATACAATGCTCGTTGACGGGTGAGAGATGTTGTGGCCCGACGAGGTAGGCTAGGCTTTAGAGACAGATACTCGATGATACCAATGAATAATGAATATTCTGACGAAGAGTGAGAGCATATATGTATGTGGCATGTTACTTTGCCCTGCGTAGGCGTTTCCACCGTCGTCAACTCTGCTGAAGATGACACGTCATGCTACTAAACTCAAGACACGAAATCCTAGGCGGCTCCTGGGAGGAGAATGCCCCACAGGCCGCTCATAGCGAGACGTCGGAAATTGGCTCTTCGTTCAGCGCAGTGGAAGGGCGCCAAAAGAACGAAAGACATACTTTGTTACGTCGTTATCAATTCTCGTCTGTTGGATATCGAAAATGTCCAGGAACCAGCGAACGCCGGCGGTAGTAAGATGGCCGCGCAACCCCCCACGCCCCAATCACCACTGGCAACAGGGATACAATTAATCCTCCTCAGTCCTCCGTCGTCTTCGTCTTTTGCTTCTTCTTTTTTCGCTCCGCGGTTCCAGGCTCGTCGGGGGCGACGAAGTCCCTCTCCCTCTCCCGCTTCTTCTCCTCCTTCTTGACCTTCTGCTTTTCGATGCGCTCCTCTTGGGCAATGCGCTTCTTGGCCTCGCGGCCGATGTGGTACTCTCCGGCCTCGAGCTGCTTGTCGACCTTGCTCTGCTCCGGCGCGGGGGGGAACGGCGTGTACATCTTCTTGGACTTGTCGGTGACCTTGAACGGGACCCTTCTGTGGCTCAGACTACGCTTCTTGTAGTTGGGCAGGAATCGGTCCCAGCTCTCGTGTGCGAGTTCTGGATCTTTCGCCAGCTCACGTTTCACCTAATGTGTCTTGTCAATAGCTTCTTTCAGGACAAATATGACGGGCAGTCAGGAAGGCACGGTGCGAACTACTTACCATGAGTTCTTTTATCTGGTATATGGGATGGACGTTGGCCATGCAGTCTTCCACAACCCGTCGTACCTGTGAAGACATTAACAAAATTATCAAGATTTGTAGTGGATAGCGTGGGCTTTACCTCCTTGAGTCCCTTATAAGGCCCAATCACGGACACCGTGTTGCCATGTACGAGGATATATGTGGACGTTAGGAGCTCTCTGGAGATATGTTAGTGACGGTGAGACGGTCATTGATCCTTTTGAGAACTTACAGCGCTTTCAGGGTCGTTCCATTGGGTCCCAGGATGCGTTGTCGCCGCTATTAGGCGTTAGCGCACTAGCCCTGATCCTAGGACTTATGGTGAATTCTCACCTTGACAAACTTCTCCTTGTTCCGCACCAGATTCCGAATCTTTATGATATCACATGCTACCCCATCTTCGAGGATCTTTCTCGCTTCTTGTACAGGGACAGAGCGAGCAAGGAGGCGGATTAAATCCCTAGCATTGAGGATAGCGGCGGGGTCCCAAGTCTTTTTCGTCGTCTTAACAGTCATGGAACCTTCAATTAAATCGAGCGTACATGCTATGCCAATATCCTTCAGCAGTTTGGTGACCAGCGGCCATGCTGTACAGGATCGCGTTAGCGGAACTGAGACCGGACGAGTCTGTAATCGGGCAGCGCTGCATACATTCTTTCAAATAGACTTCTCTGTACTTGGGAAACAAGGTTGCGAAAGAGCTTTCCTCTGCGAAATGACCGCCCGCATTATCGGAGGGTTTGAAGGGCTCGATCTTCCACTTGTCGATGTCGTCCGTGTCCCACGGTTTGTCTTTCTTATGCCTATCATGTATCAACACCCCGTCCAAGGTCTGCGATCTCATTGCCTAATTGGAGGGCACGTGATAGGGAAAGTTTCAGAGAAGCGGCATGAAACGTACTATGAAGATTTTAGTATACAGGTCGAAGAAGTTGAGGGGATGTCCTCGCACGTACCGTTGAGGGCATCTCGGCAGTGTTTTTGCGATATGATGTGGTATCGGTTAATAAAGCGTTGGTTCGATGGTGTTGGGAAGATCACGGTCGAAATAGGTGTGTTGGCGCATCAAATATCAAGAGATTCCTGCTTAACATCGAAGGTGCTCTGCAGGCAGGATTTAAAAATTCAAAGTCTTTCTTGGAAGGTTAGCTCGATGGGGCGAAACTACGACCGCGGTGGGGCACGGTCTTGGCGTGATAACATTGGAAGTACCTTGCATTAGGTAAGCTGGGCTGTACTCGAGATAAGGGGAAAAGGGGGAGCTTTATCTCCCTAGGTGTCAGAAGGTCACACAGTAACCCGTAACGGCAATGACGCTAACTTAAATGGCAGCCATAAGAGGGGCCCATTTGGTGTTATTTGATTGGGTACGATATTCCCCTTTTTTCCAGTGCTAGTTCGATAATGCAGATACCAGTTATTGTGTGACCTTCGGGCGGCAAATAAAAGAAATTGCTCTGCGGTATAGATGGAATTCCCAGCCAGAGCATATAGAAGATGACTGGCAGCAGTCTAGTCTATAGTTAGCTTCCACATTACTTTGTCTCTATATATGAATAGCCCAGCAAAGTTGAAGCGCGCCATCTCTTAAATAGACCGGGCACTGCCTTTGAATGATCGCACGTCAAATGGATACAGGCAAATGGGCGGTACGACGTGTCCGCCACTCGGGAAGTGATGTCAGTAGTGAGTATTTCCAAGCTGCACAGATATTGCTTCGCTATTGCTTTTTGGCTAAGTGATAAGCTACGCCTTCGAATCATTTCCAAGAAGCATCGCGATTATCTCAATATTGGTAGGCAGATGCGTTGGTGTAGGAAATGGGCGGCTCAACTACCTACTTAACTAGGTAGGTGCCTAGGGGCGTTGATCGACCTTGGTTCTGTTCGAATCATTGCAACATACTATGGCAGATATTAAATGCCTTCAAGTTGTGTTTTCAGGAGGGCTATTACCTACGCTTTTAGAAATCTTACACATGTACCGACGAATCGGTGGATATATGGAGAAGTAAGCCTCACGCAACAATTTCCCAGGGCTAGGTACCTAGTCCTACTCGTATCCGAGCCCCCAAGACCACCTAGTTAGGTAGAACTACAAGATATTTGAATGCCTGCCTACTAGGTGCCTGATACGTCTTATTTACGGCCGAACGGTACCTACCTTTTGGGACACCCGGCTTCTCTTAACGACTGAACTCCCGATGTACGCGCATGCAACAAGTCGCCGTTCTGTAGACTCTAGGAGTAAATCGGATGACATTTCAGATGTTCTGAAAGTGCTAAACCTAGCAGAGCCGCAGATCGCGTCTACTAAGCAATCCTTTAGGGCTATGTAGGTTCGCGCTACGTACCGTTGTTTTCGGCTTCGGAGCTTTCCCCGTCTCCAGCTGTGACTGAAAGGAGCCAATCAAGGCAGAAAATATTTAGAGATCTGAAGATTTTACGCAGGGCGTGCCTGTTGCCAAGCCGCTGGGATCTTCTGGTGTCTCGTAGTACAGGACGATATGCAAGTACATATGTATTTTAAAATAAATTCCAATTGACTTATGACTGGTCCAGAATATTGTCTTGCTGCAGTTGTCGTGTGCCGTGTTGTCCTACCCCATTTCAGACTTTTACAATAAGGGGGACGAGTCAACTCCTTTCGTTGACGCGACTACTCGCCTTTCCACTCTTTTACCGGGTTTACAGTTGAATCGAACACTTAGCGCGCAATCGCCCTCCTGAGCGTTTCAAAATTCATCGTTGCCAAATTTCCCTTAGTCGCTCCTTCACTCGCCGTGCCTCGATCGAGAGTACGTTGTTAGTCTTGACTGCCATCCTCTTCCCGGCGACGCTACTGTAGACTTGACAACGAAAGGTCGGCTGGCTGGGTTATATTCGAACCCATCCATCCACGGACAACACTCCGGGCCTTTTTCTGCTTGGTTGTGAGTCTTGCATTGTTGCCATCCGCGGAGTTCGAAGGGTCTACCGCTGCCAAGCCTCTTGTCCTGAGTCTTCTCGGGACTGGTTGAACGGTCAACACGGCGTCTATACCGGCATTTATAGGATCGAATAGTCTAGCTCCGATTGTGTCGCCTGCGCCTACGTGGATTCCGTCTCCGGCGCTACCACCAATTCGATCAGTCATGAATGAAGATCCAACTTTGCCGCCACCGGCAACGCTTGAACCGGTATCAAGGCCAAGCTCTGCCTCGACAACTGCCTCACTTGCGCAGCTTCCTGGGATTTCTACATTAGCAACGGGAGCTTCGGCGGGTTCCACGGATTCACCACAACTGAGGTTAGTGTTATGAATGTCTTTATCAAGTTCTCTTAATGCGCAGAAAAAAGGTTGCCGAGGGGATGTGTTCTGGTGATTGCCGTGGTGTTGGCAGGGAGAAAGCGCAGGCCAGCTAAGACTCCGGAAATGCTCAGGGAAATGGTGCCCTCGAGTTAGGGGTGGGGTACCCGAAGTTCTATGATCTATTACGATGTCGCCTCGAGGGTCCTGGTTCTTGAAACACTTGACTGGAGGAGGGTGCGAAAGCACCAAAATTCGAACTTGGCTGGAAGGTGTCTTCCTGATTTCAACCCACACCCGACGGCACCATTCTGCTCACTACGCACTCTTCAGCAGACCAACCTCTACCTTGCCACCACAACGCAAAAGTTTCATTGAATACTGATTAGGCCTCATCTAGAGCTACCAATACGCCAGCGCCAGCAAACATGCTGACATCACCTGCGTCCACTGCGCTGACGCCATCGGGTAATTTGGTAAGTCGACTGTTTCTTGCTCTGTTCCAATGCAGGCCGTTGGATCAAATCCTTACGTTACGCCTCTTGCCCTACCTCTCATGTTCCATGGTAGCGATACATCGAGAAACCCCGATGGTTGCTGCTATTCTACGCATGCGTGTAGACCAACATCTACACACGCAAGAGCTCAATGTCGTTTGCGATGCTCTCACAGCTGCCCCATATGGTCCTATTGCAATTTTATTTCCACCTTGAGACCCTCATGCCAACAGTCGTGTCGTCAAGACCAGTATCGCACACCGGGACAACTCAGGGGATATTGTCACAGTGCACCTCTTGGGACAGCAGTGGAAATACTCGCATTCAGGGACGATAGAGACAGAGATTGACATGGCACTTGTTGAACTTAAAAGAGAATATCGTTCCCTGGCAACCCCACATACCCTGTGATACCTACCCGTATTCATTATCTATCCACCTCGATATGCCTTCTTGTTCCATATCTCTATGGCCCAGTCCAGGGTATCGGACGTAGGTACCTGACGTCAGGTACTGTTATACACTCTATTATATTATGCCGTTTTATGCATAATGGATGAAATTTTTTTATCAGGCAGAGGCTCCTCATCTGCAAATCACGAGCTCTGGATGGTCCTTCCCTTATCATACCCCACTTTCCTCTGTCTCCACTTTAGCTCCCAAGCGTATATCCCTTTCCCCAAAAAGCCCGCCTGCAACCTTCCATCAATTTTTCGTTATCGCAACTTATCATCACAATCCATATCAATCATAATCGCTATCTCTCCGTCCCCGTATCGTCCTTCAACTTGGTTATCGATCATATCGTGTTGATAACGTCTCCCGCCCGCCCGAGATATCACTGTCGCCCCCTAATCCGAGGACTCGATGATGGCTTCACACCCGACAGCCAATGCAGCGATGGCTAACAATGAGCGTGAACCCCAACAACAGCCGACGTGTCATAATTGCGGCACCTCGACCACACCCCTATGGCGTCGCGACGAAATGGGTGCTGTTCTCTGCAACGCTTGCGGTCTGTTTTTGAAGCTGCACGGCCGCCCCCGGCCCATTTCCCTGAAGACGGATGTCATCAAAAGTCGCAACCGCGTCAAGACGATGCGACCCGACATGCAGATGAAGAAGAAGGTAAGCAATGGCTGCCATTGTCTGAGATGCTTTAAATATCGTCCACCGTGGTACTGATGTCGCTTCCCTTTGCAGCAGAGTCTTCCTGCAACCGCAACCGCCGCGCCTGATCATAGCGGCATGAACCTACAAGCTCATGATCCTGCTACAGTTGCAGCCCTAGCAGCTGTGCGAAGAGCATCTCAGCACAACCCTACCAATGGTCATGCTTCGGATTCGCCCGTGTCGCGTACCGGAACCCCGAGCATGTACGATCCGCACCTCACCGCTTTCCATCAGGATCTGAACCACTTCCCCTCCGATGCTCTACCTCAGTACCCTCTCCCCGAAGGTTCACCTCGCCCCGCCTCTCCGCTGAATGGTGACCAGCAGCAGCAGCCTGAAATTCCGCAGACTCATGAACAACTTATCGCTGCCAACTCGAGCCTCAAGACCCGTGTTAGTGAACTGGACTTGATCAACGAGCTGTACCGCGGACGTCTGACGCAACTGGAACAAGATCAGGCGAATGCTGATAATCTCCGCCACAATGCCGAGGTTGCAGCGAAGGAGGCTGCTACAGAGCGCATGCAACGCGAAGAGATCCAGCGGCAGCTCGAGGAGAGCCATAGGCGGGAGAACATGTTCAAACGTCGGCTGGACGAGATGGAACAAGAAAACCAGGATCTCAAGGCAAAGCTCGACGAGTTAGAATCCGACCGCCATGCAAAGAGGCCGAAGCTTTATGAGAATGAGGAGCCAATTGCGCCAGTGGAGAAACCAGAGGATCCAAAGATCGAGGATACGAAGGTCGAGGAGGCAAAGACTGAGGAGGCAAAGACTGAGGAGGCAAAGGCCGAGGACTTAATGATTGAGGGCCCGGTGACCGAGGACCCAATGACGGAGGATCCAAAGATCGAGGAACCCAAGATCGCCGACGAACCAATCGCCGGAGTAGAGACCGAGGGTATGCTTACCGAGGAAGCAAAAGTCGACGACCCTGTTGCATCAGAGCCGTAGTGGAGCTTTTAGCACATGTGACGTTCATTTTGACGCCTACGCATGGTACCGAGTGGACGACCCACGCTGTCGGTGACCTTCCATGTTGGATCCCACCTAGGCCGCCATATCACTCGGCTTGTAACACCATTTCGATGATGGCTTTCTCATGATTATACTGATTTTCCTCGCGCGCTCTACGCGTAGAGTCGAAGCGGCGTTTCCCGTCTTGGAAGCTCTCTATGACTTCACTTATTAATAGGGATGGAGGGATATAGCATGCCTGAGTGGAGGGCGATGGGCGTGCTTTAGCGACCTGAAAGGTGGACATATGTTGGACGCTTTTTTTGAGGGGGGAGGGGGAGGGGAGGAGGGGGTTGATTGCTTGAGAATCATTATGGTTAGGTACTACCAATGATTGGTAGTTACTTGAATGAGTACGGTAGACGAACTGGAGTTTAGAGGCGTCACTCTAGTATTAGGCCACCTACCAGTGGTCAATAAAAGTGGCTTTGACTTCCTAGGTCTCTCTCATATGAATGATGAATGCCTGGTCCAGATGAGACATTAATTGTTCGTGGGTGCTCACCACTGGCGTACTATATAAACTCAGCATGGGCCTATGATGAGTCTCCCGTCATAAGGCGGTAAATCTAGCGGCCTTTTTCAACAAACGTGCGCAACTTGGGATCTGTTTCTATCACAATGCCCCGGCAGTTAAACCTACTACTGTCTTTTGCTTCGTGCCTTGTAAATTTGTGTATGAATAAATGACTACCTAGTCGCCGAGACAAACAAACAGGGAGCCCAGAAGAGTGTTCTTCTAGCTGCTCCCCTGATGCGCACTTTTTCATCGTACATAGACATGCAACTCTTTCTTCATCTTTTGCCCTAACCTGCGTCGATCCCTAGCCCCATCTCACGTCTCCTCTCCACCACGACCACCGGCGCCCCTCCCGTCCGCTCCCGGCGTCCCACCACCGGTAGGCCGGCCACTCCTGAACCCAATGAGCTCGGCGATGACGCCGCCGGGCTTTGGGACGGGGCACTCGCGTTCCTGTCTCGGCCTCGGCCTCGGCCTCCTCTCCTTCTGCCCCTCCTCGAAGTCGTCGTCACGTCCTTCGAACGCAGCGATCCCGTCCTTGACCTCGGCGGCCTTCCTCCTCGACCGCCTCCTCCTCGTGGTCGTGGTGCCGTCCGAGTTCGTGACGGTGATGGTTTCGGTTTCGGTTGGGGACGAGGAGGCGGAGTCGGCGTAGGCTACCCGCGGTGCCGGGCACGGCAGCACGTGCGGCAGCGCCACGACGAAGAAGGACGCCAGCACCGTCGTCGCGAAGAGCGAGGACGTCATCCGCGACCGCGGGTGCAGGTGCGGCGGCATCGTTTTGCCTTGACTTGGTTTGTGGGGAGGGCTGCGCGTGTGGGCGATATAAGGTATTTAGTATTTGGGACTCGGCATGCGGAAATGGGCGGATGTGCGGGTAGGCAGTGTTCAGGATTTTAGCGGAGACATCGATATCTCATGGCATGCCCGGTAAAGGCGCCGTCGCAAGGGTAGATAGTTAAGGTAGGTTGGCGATTCGTGGGCCAGCTGGGCTGGTATCTGAGGCACTCGATTAGGAGGGGGCCCTTCGACTCTGTGATCTCAGAGCCAGGTGTCCCACTAACGCTGTAAGGTAAGATAGTGCTACATTTAGAATTCCCCAGGCCTGCCGGCGTTCTTTTAATTGCGTAACTTCGATAACCTTAATACACTAATAACTTCCCGCCCGAGAAACCCCCGATTGAGAGAACCTCGGGCCAGGCAGCCCCCCCCCGGAGTCGGCACGGCGCAGCAGAGATCCAGGCGCTACGTAGACGCGGTCCCACAATAAATGACTTCAGGTTCAGGTCCGTTCGCGCTATGCATAACCCATCTAATCTTGCAGCGCGATTCCGGTTCGTGATAAACCGACAGTATACCTGCGCATGCCTGCACACACGACAGGAGATACGAACCAGTAGTATTGCATGCCCGGTTTCAATATTATGAGGGTCCCATAGCCTATTGATACCCGGAATCACTGAACAGGGCTTGATTTGACCTTCATAACCAGCCTGATTCGATTCGACCGTCGCCGATATGTGCGATCTAGATCAGTGGGTTGGACCCAAAGGTGCGATGGCAAAGTCATTTCTGCTGACGCTTTATGCGACCATAGAGCGATAGCCCAGCTACGGGCATGCCGGCCGATATCCGAAGCCCAGGTCCGGGAACTCTGCCACAAGGCTCGGGAACTCTTGATAGAAGAAGGGAACATCGTCACAGTCGCCGCCCCAGTCACGGTATGTCGCGCGCTCTCCAATAGTAAAAAGAAGGGATGCCCCTATACTCACGGCCTTTTGCGCAGATATGCGGCGATATCCACGGACAGTTCCATGACCTGATGGAGCTGTTCCGCGTCGGCGGCGACCCACCAGATACAAACTATCTCTTCATGGGTATGTCTTGTCACTTTTCGAGATGGGACGTCTGATGGTCCAGCCGGTAACTAAATAGCCCGGCGCGCATAGGCGACTTCGTTGATCGTGGTTTCTACTCGCTGGAATCTTTCCTCCTACTCCTCTGTCTTAAAGTACGATACCCCGACCGTATGACTCTCATCCGAGGTAACCACGAATCTCGGCAAATAACAACCGTCTATGGCTTCTATGATGAATGCCTTCGAAAATACGGCAGTGCTAATGTATGGCGGTACTGCTGCGATATTTTCGACTATTTGGCGCTAGGGGCTATCGTGCTCGGCGCCTCTCACAACCTTACACCATCAAACGACGCCACGACGCCCGAATGGTACAAAGAGGAGGACCCCGAGATAGAAGTCTGCAACGCCGATGGAGACAGGATCAGCTACTTCTCTCGTCGCCAGAACAAGGAACAGCAGCAGCAGAGCCCAAACGGCACCCCGGCAAAAACCGGGCCGCCCGGGTCCGGTGCCTCGGGTTCCAGTGGAGGAACGAACAGCAATCCCGCCGGCGCCGTACTCTGCGTACACGGGGGTCTATCTCCGCTCATAGATACGGTCGACAAGATCCGCTTGCTAGACCGGAAGCAAGAGGTTCCCCACGAAGGCGCCATGTGCGACCTTCTCTGGTCGGACCCGGACGAGATAGACGGCTGGGGCCTCTCACCGCGCGGTGCAGGTTTTCTGTTCGGTCATGATATCGTCAAGACATTCAATTACCGGAATGATCTATCTCTTATCGCGCGGGCACATCAGCTCGTTATGGAAGGTTTTAAGGAGATGTTCGATGCGAGCATTGTGACGGTCTGGTCGGCCCCGAACTATTGTTACCGTTGTGGGAATGTCGCCGCTGTGCTCGAGCTCTCGGAAGACGGTGGAGGAGAGAGCATACTGGGGCGCAGCAACGGCGACGTCGGCCGTAGTGACGGCGGCGCCATGCGCGGCGTCATGATGGAGGGCGGGGACGGCCTCAAGAGCGGACCGGCGAGAAGATACCGTGTCTTTCAGGCGGCTCCCCAGGACTCGAGGGGGATGCCGGCCAAGAAACCTGTGGCCGACTACTTCCTTTGATTAACGCATTTACGGGAGCGTGCACGTGGATATGATCGATATCGCGGCACTCCATAGGGGGAATAAGGGGTGGATGAAGAATAAGTATCGGTGAACTCATTGGTCCGCTGGACGCATTGCGATTACGTGTATGGGAGTTTCGGCGAAGCCTTTTTGTTAGGTAGGGATGAATGGATACGGAACTTTGCGGCATACGCATGCGTCGCACTTTGCATACCGGGAGATGTGAAGAGGAAATACCTCAGAATCGCGAAATGTTGTAATTTGTATCCAAAAGAACAAATGAAAAGTAATGCTGACACGTAAAGGTCCGAGCAAACTTCCAACGATAGTTTTGGCCCTCTTCATGGCAAGCCGCCTATCTACTCCTTCAAGAAATCTTCGACACGTGCTCCATCAAACATAGCGTGAGACCATCCCAAAATCCCAAGCTAGATCAGTCATCGCTTTCCTCCCTTTGGCTACACTTTCCCTAGTTTCTTCGGCGACGGCGTCTTCAAGCCCCGTACTTGGTGGGTGCTGTAGAACGTTTGCTGCAGCGCCTTGAGCTCAGCGCTCTCGGGCGTTGCCGCATCCCTGAGGCCGGAGTAGTGGTTGATGTTGTTGTGGTGGATCCACAGGATCAAGTCGTGCTGGAGGTCGCTGATCCAGTAGACTGGACGGGTGTCGAAGTCCGGGCTGCTGAACTCGATGCCGAGCGTGACCGGGTGCCCCACGTCCCGGCCCCAGGCCTCGAGGATCGCCGCCGCGTGGTCCATCAGGAAGTTGCGCTCCCCGCCGTCGCCGCCGAGATTATTGAGCTGGAGGCCGAGGGCTTGGAGCTGCTGGTCCGTGCGGTTCATCTCGATCAGCGCCTCGGCGGTCGGCTGCGGGCTGAGGTGGCCGAATTGGGCCGTGAAGCTCTCGACCATGGCGAAGATGGCGCAGTAAAGACCCAGACCCGGGGTCGAGATCGTCCTCGCGCCCTCCGGGAACCTCTTGTTGAACAAATTCCTGTATTCCTCCTCCTTCTCCGCGCCATGCGAGCCCGCACGGGGCCGCCTGTACGCGACAAACTTCTCGTCGCCGCCGGCCGGTTTCCTCTTCTTCTCCTTCGTCGGATCCTCCGGCGAGGACGGCAGGACCTTGAACACGCCCTCGTGCACCTTCCGCGCGTTCGCCGCCAGCGCCAGTCGCAGGAACATCGACTTCAGGTACGGCCAGCCGTCGAGCCCCGGGATCGCCGCCTGCACGTCGGGCTCCTGCCCGGCGGGGACGTCCGCCAGCGCGATCAGGTCCGCGCCGCCGAACGGCGGCTTGCGGCCTGTCGCTTTCTTGCCGCCCTCGAGGTCGCTCACGCGTCCGACGTCTCCGCCCCCGTCGCTGGTTTCCGATATCAGGTCCCTGTCGCCAAATTTGTCCTCATCCCCGGTATCCACGCCGCTACCGCCGCCCTCGCGACCGCCAGCCTGGTCGTCGGGGCTAGGCTCGGGGGTCGCCGGCTCGGCGCTCGACAATAGGGTAGCGCGGAGACATTGATTAGGGATAGGCTTGGTGACATGATCGGCCGAAGGAAGGGCCGTTTTAAGAGGGATAGTGCTGGGACCCTTGGTGGTGGGGCGCACGGGTCTGCTTTGAATAGAAGGCGCAACGGTATCCGTGCTGGGTTTAGTAGTCGAGGGAGTACTGGTGTTCTTCTTTTGTTTCGTCTTAAAGAGATCAGACGCATTCCTAGTGCGGTCTGGTCTAGAAGTTGTCGTGTTCAGGAGGCCCGGAGGGACGGCCGGGAAGCTCGGGAAGCTCGGGATGTTCGTCGGGATGCCAGTCACCGAAAATGGTGGGGGTCGCGTCGGAGGCGTTTTTGGAGGCGGTCGTTGATATCTCTGGGGCCGTTTTGGAGATCCTGGGACCTCTTTTGAAGCTTTTGGGGGGTTAAAGGGGTTAAACGCTGGAGGCTTCGAAACCGGAGGCTTTGGAGGTGTGAGACCTTTGTTAACTCCATCGTCCCCATTATCCACCCAATCATCGCCGTAAGGATCACCGTGGTCTTTGGGACCGAACAATGGCGGATTGGGAATCTTCTCTGGAGGCGGGTCCGTGCCGAAGGTGGGCGGAGCACCAACCAGGACTTTCGGGAGACCCGGTGTGGGATGCTCACCCGGCATGGGCCCCGGCGCTAGGGTGGTGATACCCAGCGGCAGGGGCTTCGGCTCGGGCTCCGGGATCACGTACTGGTACCTCACCTCGGGTGGCGCCAGGGGGTAGCTCCGCTTCTCCAGCTCGTCCGTGTACGGGTTGTAGCTGCCGGACTGGATCGCGGAGATCTCGTCGTTCAGCGACCAGATGAGCGAGTTCAGCGCCGCGATGTCGATGTTGAGGCGCCGCCACTGCGGGTGGGTCGCCGGGTCGCCCCCGTCGAGCGTCTCCCTATTCCGGATGCACCGCTCCCTGGCGTCGGCATACTTGTTCCGCATGTGGACCACCAGGTTCAGGTACTCGGAGATCTGTATGGACTGACCCAGAGGCGGCGTTGACGGCCTCTTGGCTTGGGACGTGGATGTGCCGGCTTGGGGAGTTGATGTGTCAGCTTGGGGCTTCGTCGTGGACGTGCGTTTGGATGTTGGCTGGGTCCACTGTGAAGTCGGTTGGGCCGTCCGCGACGTCGCCTTGGTCCGTCGCGGAGGCGGCTGGGCCGCTTTGTGGGTCGATGGTGCAGGCTTATCTGCAGGTTTTTTCCCGTCGATTACATTCTGAAAGTTCTCGATGTCTCTCTCGAAAAGCTGTCTGAGCTCCATCCGACGGAGGGAGCGCTGCTCGCTGGTCTCCATGGTCTCGATTCTGGCACGCCTCGTGAGATCCTTGTTCCTGTGAACCATGTCCCAGATGTTCCACACCTGCTCGTGAAGCTGTAAACCTCTGAGCAGGTCCTGTTCGGCTCGCAAAGCGTCCGCCGCGTCAGCTAGCTGAAGTTTGCACATCCTGTAAACCACGGCGAGTTGGGTAACCAAATGGAGCCAGAGCTGGAAGGCCGTGTACACCTGCTCGTCGGGCCTTGGACTCAGACCAGCCGTGAACTGACGGCCGTCACTTGACCACTTCTTATCTCGAGCATTACGGTCCCGGACAGTACTGTCGTCAATCCAAGTCTGCAGCTCTTTCCGCAATTGCTCGATTCTGGCGTTGTTGTCGTCTCTCAACATTTGGAGCTTCGACGGATCATCCGTACCCGCGATGTCCGAGAAGTCCTGCGGTACAACGGTTCTCCTGAAAAGCCTCCTAAGCTTTTCACGCAGAGGAGCGTTATCGGTTGCCGGATCGTTCCCCGTGAGCATGACGGGCGTTGTTCTATTCCTGAGGACTTCCCGTAGACCGTCTATCATCGATTCTCCGTCAAGAGCCCTAATCTCGTCTCTTGAACCCCTGGCAAACTCCGCAGCGCTTCTCAGGACGGCTAGTTCCCGTTCTACTTCGCTAATCTCAAAACCAGGCTGACGCGCCTCTCCCTTCGCACCGCCCCGGAGTCCCCCCTTAGGATGCCCCTTCTTTTCCAGCTCCGACTCTTTTGGTTCTGGGTCCATCTCCTCTGGACTCAACTGGCCCCCTAACATCTCCTTGATGTTGTTGAACCCAATGTAACCCCCGTATCCCACGTGGTCATCGTAGTTGTTTCCTTCCAGTAGGAAACTATAATTGAGGTGACGGCCCCCCGACTGACCTGGAACGATTGTGTCCGGCTTCCCGAGGGCGGCCAGCACGGTCTCCATGTTCGCGGTAAGGTTATTGACGTTGGTAGCATCTTTTCCTGCCAATAACTCCTCTTCGCTCTCCTTCCAAAGCAGGTTGAACTGGTTGATCAGCTCCACGGCAAGGACGTTGATCGCGAGCCGGTCTTTGTTATCCCCATACCAATCGCCCGCTTGCAAGTTATCCGTCTTCTGCCTCTTCGGGGACTTTGAGAGTCCACTGCGGTGATTGCCCATTGATGATGCATCCCGCTTTCTCCTGGCTGTCTTAATCTTGGAGAAAAGAGCCTGGTCCTGGTGGCCTAGCCAATTGCCGAGTCTCTTCAGAAGTCGCGCCAACTTTTTATTTGGCGTGGTCGCTGTGTCGACAGTTTGCGCCTGCAATTGCCTGAGCCACATCAGGTTAGCCGAGGCCTGCTCGCCGGACCCCCAGTTGATGTCTGCTTGTCTGTCTATCACGTCAACGACATCCTCGAGATGATCTACATGCTCCTGCAGGGCTTTCTGGAGTACTTTCTTGAACTCTCCGTCATCCGAGTCAGCCCCGAGCGCCTGGCGGTCCGCAAACAAGACGACGGAGCGCATGATCGGACGATAGTGGGCATCTACGAGCTCCTTGAAGACCTTCTCCGAGGTTGTACACCCATCTCGGAAGTTGCCCTGAGAACCTATGAAGTCCGTGAAGACTCTCTTGTATTCCGCAAGTGCACTATGTATTCCCTTGATCCGGTAGGTACTCAGACTGGTGGGGGTGTCGTCCGGGGTGCTCATGGTGTATATATGATGCGTAGTCCGGCTTAATACATGAGTGGTATCTATGAAGGGGGTTGTTCCGTATAGGAGGAGTCTCGAGGGGCTCACAGTAGAGGTCTGTCCTCGTTCGGTCTCCTCGCCGCGATTCGTCACGGGCGCCTGTAAGCTTTACTATGACGAGTAGTAACTGCCAATCAATCGCCGACGTCTGGCGCATCAGCGTCACGATGATGCTTGCTTCAAAGATGTAGAGACACCAATCAAGAATAATTTCTGTCTAGGAACCGAGTCTGTCTCTGGAGACAATCAGGGCCCGCCTGCACTTGTATTATACGTTTCTATTATGGAATCAATATACCAACAAAGGATGACCTTCCACCTTTGTGAGAACGCCGACCAACTCATCAACATGATGAAAACAGCAGGCCTCGGTTCTGCTATCCTATATGCCAGCGCTGGTCGAATGCGGAGCTGTCCCTTTGCGCTCCTTGAAACAAAGGCTTGCTTCTCACCCAATGCGGCTAGGAATGCTGCTCCGATCGAGACAGTGTCCGCAATGGGTAATGTCTCGAAATGATGAATCCCCGCTATGGAGATTTTTCTTACCTAAAAATCTGTTTGGTAGAACTTTTTCATGACAAGTGCTCTTTCCGGTGACGGTTGAATGCATTATCTTGTACGCCCAGCAGGCCAGTCACAGCCAAAACGAAGGGCCGGGCAGCCGAAGTATGTAGTAGCCTTTCATCTGATACCTCGGCCGAGTGATAGGTAGACGAAAAGTCAAACCCCAAGTACTGAACGGACGCCCGGCAGGGACTGAATTTCACTCTCATACCTAGACATTAGTGAAAGGGCATTGAAGAAGGCCGAGAGTCCTCCAATACTGGAGGCGGGAAAAGGGGTGAGATGCCTAACGTCGCTAGTTGCCGCGACGAAATTAGATCTGACAAGAGTATATTACCACTAGCGAGAAATGTAGAGAAACAATGGTGTACGACGTAGTTTTTGATGAATTTCACTACCCGATTTTAAAGGGGAAAGGAGGGATATCAAAGAGTGGGAAGTAAGAAGCACCCAGGCGATTTCGAGAATAATGAGTTTCTGAAATATTCATCCTACGTGTATAACCCGGGTTTGCGATATCTGTGCGGACGGTCACCGGAGCCGATGAGAACGTCACGGACTCAACCTGTCCAGAGTCCATGTAGTGGTGCCGTCTTCTCCGGTCTCCACTCTCGTGTAAAGGAACCGATCGTGCAGCCGATTTGCTCTGCCTTGCCAGAATTCCACCGATTCGGGGATAATTCTTAACCCGCCCCAGAACTCGGGTACCGGTATCCGCTCCTCGCCCTCGAACCTCTTCTCGGCCTCGCTAACCCATCCCTCCAACTGCCTCCGTCCGTCATCGGGCACCTGATCATCAGCGTCGCCGGACGGGCGCAAAACCTGGCTCTGGCGACTCGCCCAGGCCCCTATCCTGCTCCCCCGGACCCTGGTATCGAAATACTTCTGGCTCTCCTCGCGCGGAAGCCTGCTCGCGCGGCCCTCGACCCTGACCTGGCGTTCGAGGGCCTCCCACCAGAAGGTAAGGCTGGCCCACGGGTTGGTGGCCAGGTCGCCGGCCTTCCTGCTCGTCCCGAAGTTGCTGTATATGACGAAGCCAGTCGTGTCGAGCTCCTTCAAGTAGACGACGCGCGAGGAAACGCGGCCGGACGGTAGCGACGCCGTCGACAGACAGCACGTCTCCGGGTGGGCGACGAGGCCCGACCGCTGCGCGGCGCCGAACCAGCTGTGGAATTGGGTGATGGGCGATTCCGGGTCCAGATCCCGGCGCGTCAGGACGCTCCTGGTGAACTGCTCCGCCTGTCCGTGGGCTTCCTTGCCGGCCGGCGCAACTATATACTAGGTGGTGAGCCTACGTGGTCCCGACTACTGCGGAGATAGCGGAGCGCCCACGTACAAATCAGTTTTGAGTTGTCTGTGGCAGAATGCAGTGCCATCTTGGAAAATTCCCTCAGGTTTCTCAAAGCCGTCAGACGCATGGAAGAAGGAAAATAGCGTCGTCTCACAGCTGTACCTGATGACTGGAATTCAACGGGAAACTGCGATATACCAAATACTATGCATGGATAGATGCGCATGTACTTGGATGTAGTAAGCAACCAACATGTAGGTACCTCGATAGCCTAACAGCATGAGACATGACACACCACTGCCTATGACACTTAGGAGAAACTGGCCATATAGCGCGACCGTCAATGGCAAATCCACGTATAATAGAATGTCTAACGAATGGCAACCGGCAAACTTGAACTTACAGCTCAAGGCTGTGCTTTACGGATTAGTTACATAGGGATACACCAAACAAGTACTTCCTGTCGCAATTCCTCGTATATACTTCGGGATCGACCTGTTGGTACCTTACCTAATTCAAGCATTGACCCGCAATGGTAGGGAACCACCTTCCCCCACCCGCCACACGACGGCTAAGTAAGACGCAAAGAATCAAGCCGGTTTTTGCAGGCGAAAAGTAGTAGGCTCAGAAAGGGGGGGCGTGAACAGAGAAAAAGCGCCGGAAATCAGAGCGTTTGATTTAAGAAACGCCAAAGGTTGAATAGTCTAGTTGGTCAGGACGTGGGATTCTGGAATGGGAAGCTGAAGCCCCCTCGGAGCATGTGCACTGAGGCTTAAGTTGAGAATTTAATATAGTCTAGTGTAGGAAATTTCGTGCATATGCTAGTCTGGAAGATCGGTGCACATGTACATAGGGGGGGGGGGCGGGGGACGGTGTCTTATCGGATCCGATCGGCCTACTGATATCGATGCCCCTCTGTAAATATTTTCGAACGATACCTACCTACCTGATGTTGCGCTCGTGCCACCCTAACGATACCCTGTCCAACTCGCAGCTATCGCTGAGAGTCCGTTAAACCTCAATCCGGGATACGCTACACCCGCGAACTTCCCTATGCGATAGTAATATATCCGTGAATTCTGCCTTGTTTTACCCATTGGTCAGGCCATGGAACCAACAAAGGACGTCGCGGCGACCATCGCCAGCCTCCGAGAGTCGCTGTGTTCTGAATCTACCCCGCTACCCATCCGATTCCGCGCCCTCTTCTCCCTCAAGCACCTTGCGCGGCACGAGACGGGCGACCATGCCCTGGCAGCCATCGACGCCATTGCGGCCGGCTTCGCTTCTCCCTCCGCCCTCCTGAAACACGAGCTGGCCTACTGCCTGGGCCAGACTGCCAACGACGCGGCGATTGCGCCGCTCCGGAAGGTCCTCGCCGACTTGGGGGAAGACCCGATGTGTCGACACGAGGCCGCGGAGGCGCTGGGCGCTCTGGGAAAGGCGGAGAACCTAGACATACTACGGGAGTTTAAGGACCGCGCGGGAGAAGAAGTGGTCATCAGGGAGACGTGCGAGATCGCCATCGACAGGATCGAGTGGGAGAACTCCGAGCAACGGAAGAAAGAGAAGCTACGCCAGAGGTAAGCCAACGGTCATATTCATCGCCCACTATCTACCGTGATAGACTCCTCAGCGTTAACTCGGAGTAGCGATTTCGCATCCATAGACCCGGCGCCCCCGATGCCCGAAGCCGAGCAAACGGTGGAAGAGCTAGAAGAGACCCTCATGGACACGAATGCGCCGCTCTTCTTGAGGTATCGTGCAATGTTTGCGCTACGAGATCTTGCGTCACCGCCAGATCTACCAACAGCGATCCCTGCCATCCATGCTCTCGCCAAGGGTTTCGCCGACTCATCCGCGCTCTTCCGCCACGAAATCGCCTTCGTCTTCGGTCAGCTCTCTCATCCGGCCTCGATCCCCGCTCTCACGTCTGCGCTAAGTAACCTCGAGGAAGCGAGTATGGTCCGGCACGAAGCTGCGGAAGCGCTCGGTAGCCTGGGCGAAGAGGAGGGTGTCGAGGACATCTTGAAGAAGTTCCTTCATGACAAGGAGAAGGTGGTTCGCGAAAGCGTCATAGTCGCCTTGGACATGGCCGACTATGAGCAATCAAATCAGGCTGAATATGCATTGATCCCAGATGCGCCGAAAGTGGCGGCCGCATGATCCATTCGAGGTGTCTAGCAGAGGTCAACAATGAAATAACCGAGAAGCATACATTGTTGATTCGCCAGCTAGCTCGTTCTTTGTTAGAGCGCGCTATTATGAGCGTTCGGGGCGCGGCCGGTAAAGTCGACTGATCTCTCAATTATTCGTATTCCACCTGTTCGCCAAAGATATTAGTCGCCTCACGTTATGCCAAAGCAGCCGGCGTCTTTGGAAGAGCGAAGGCCAACGTACTTGTGGCCGCAATCGCAGGTATAGAAGATCGTGCTGCCTTCATCGGCACTTCGCAACTGTACAGCCGAGAATCTGACTTCGGTACGACCGCACTTTTCGCATGTCTCATTGGCGACGGCCTCTGTCTGTATTTTGTGTCGCTCGACTGTCTGGACTATAGAAAGTTTCTGCCGGAGGAGCGAAGGGAAATCTGAAGGCTTGCTTTGGGTGACGACCACCTTCGATGCGGTATCTGCAGGCTCCAATTGTGAGTGAGTACACGCCTAGTTCAGGGTCGATTTGTCTCGAGTGTGTGTCCTAAATAAGGTTGCGACGAACCTCTGTTCTCGGCACCGCAACACTCGCAGTTCAGGATGTTCTTGACGTTGCCTTTCGAGACCGGCAGAAGGTTGCCGCAGTCGGTACAGAATACTAGGGATCCAATCGCTGCCATCTTGTTCTGTTGGACACACTAATCCTGTTGCTGGCTATCTTAAAGTCCTCAAGAAGGAAGAACACTCATACCCTGGCGCCGATGCGATGCGACGAAGGAAGACGGATATATCAGATAAGCAGATAGTCTAATAAAAATCCAGGTCGACGACTTTCTAAAATTTTATGTACTTCCTCTACTGGGCGCCTCTTGCATGCAACAGATCCTGATAAGTGCATAAATGATACTACCTATGTAATATGAAGCGACTTTCCACTTTTATAACCATTAAGGGACTGATAAGGTGGGTAGGTACCATTGAGTTGGGTACCTACGTAACAACAAGTGGGTAATTGGTATCTATGTATTACTTACCATGTAGCACCAACTCCATTGATAGCCGCGTCTTGAATTGGCGTTCGCGAATCATTCCGACGCTCAACCTAATCTGATTTGCCCATGGCGCAACTACGCACCGGTAACAGGTTCTTTCGTTTCGGGGGAGTGAGGAAATAAAAAGATTTGATGATCGTCCCATCGGGAAAGCAACTTCCGATCCCTGGGGTCGATATCGTGAAAAGAAGGGCGGATCACTCGCCATGGCGCACTCTCAGCCCGATGCGAGTGGTGATGTAGGAGGTGACGGCGTTTACCAGAATGGAGTACCGCCCTATCACGAACGACAACGATACCAAGCGGAAGAAGACCCTTATCAACAACAACAACAACAATACCAACGGCAGCACAATGAACATCATCGCAGATCGCACGCACAGTATTCCAAGAGAGCTTTCACGCTGGACGAGGCGCTGCCCTATACCCCCTTTACTTCGGTCTTCCCCTTCGAATCTGGTAAGAGCTACCTATCTGCCTCCTTCTGATATCTCACTGCCTGCACTTGCACTTCCAAGTTGCTCTTGCCTTTTGCTTTTGCTCTACTCAGTAGCGCACCTTCCTTCGTTGAGCTGCAACATTTACCTCCATGAGCCTCATTTTCGCGCGCCTTCCAAAGGTTGAGTCTTGCAAGCTGACTTTGCAAATCCCACCCACAGACATCATCAACAACCCCACGATCGGATCAGGTCCTCTTGCCCCGCCTGTCGCCGACCTTGTCTCCAGCGATGATCTGGATGCTCTGAATAGAGAAGCCGCAGGTCAATACCAGTCTAAGCGTCTAGAAGGCAGCTTAGAGTTTGTACAGAACCTCTTAAAGGCCGAGAAAATTACCGAGTTGTAGGTCCACCCTCTCTTCCCGCAATTCTGATCACCACGCATATCACCTTGTCGATGGGCCCAGCCAGAGCTAACTGACGACCTATCTCAGTCAGTTTAAGACCTTCTCTAAGGTGACATCTCCGAACGACACTCCGCCTAAAAGCCTCCTGGATGGCCTGTCTCCTTTTACTAGGATGGTATATGACAACACGTCCGTAGCCTTCCGATACCCGTCTCCCGAGACGCCGAAAGCTTCTACGCCGAACGGTCAAGTCATGCCTTCCAGAGTCTCTAAGAAGTCGCCCAAGGCGCGTAGTAGGCAGGAACTCCCGAAAGTCGTCAAGCACAATCCCGCCTCTGTGAATGCTCAAGCTGTTGCGCAGAACAAGTCCCGTATTGAGATACACCTGCCGGCTCAGAAGGAGCTGAATGCTGCTGCTTCATTGTACAAATCACCTAAGCCTGCGTCCCCGGCAGTTCTCACGGAGCCGACCTATTCAACCTTATCAAGCCAAACTCAGCCCCAGACGGTGTCATTAGCAGACTTGATGGTTAAACCACAGGCAACCTCCTCTGTGTTGTCCCAGATACCGCCTCATTCAGCACCTCAGTTGCAAACTCCGCCAGCAGCTAAGGTACTACCCCAGCCCGGAAAAGGGGCACAGCAACCATCGATACCCAAGCCGGAACCGTCACCAGAGATCAAGACAGTCCCCCAAAAGCCCCAAACTGCACCAGCATTATCCCCAAAGCCCCAAGCACTTGCAAGCCCCCAACTTATGGGGGCGGCTCCTATCGCGACTCAAAACGCGGCTCGAAAAGTCTCTCCCGATCAAGCAAATAAGAAGATCAGTATCAGTATCGAGTTGCCTGCAGCGAAGATCAATAAGGAAGAGTTCGCGGTCGTACCGGACTCGCCAGATGCGCCACTTCACCTATCTGCTAAGAGGAAACGGGATCAACATGATGAGAGCGGGGATCCACTAAGTGCTGACCTGAACCAGCGGGAGCTGGCCAATGTGGCCTTCGCAGACTTAAGGAGATGCCTCCAGGATATTTTCATGGCTGAGGATCAGATTTCGGCCCGTGAAACCGGTTCCTCTCATCTCATATTCTTGACGGCCGAACAAGAACCCACCATGACCATAGCGGCTCATAACAAGGCTCACACTCTCATCAATCGGGCTATAGAACTGGGGTGCTTTCGGCAAGCACCCGTAGATGATTTGCTTCGCATCCAGAATCTTAGCGATGGCGCCTTGAAGCAGGCTGCTTCCCTGGATTTTGCTGTCAGCAAGTCGTGGGCAGAGGCTGAGGTAGGACTATGGGTGCAACAACTTCCTGATGTTGAGGCTGGTTTAAAGGCCGCTCGAACCTCGCTGCGCATCATGTGTGGTGGGCGTGAAGAGAAGCAACTCTATTCTGAAGACGTTATCCAGCAAGCATTGAACCTCTTTAGAAACGTGATGGACAGTGTCATTGTACCTATCGCAGAACTACGAAGCACTGGTGACACATCTGGTATATTTCGACTTCTCGCCGCACACAAGAAGGCTATCGGTACTCTTTTCACCGCTAGTCAACGGCTGTTCGCTCTAATGTGCGACCTTGTCGCGAGCATCGATGTGTCAGAAGCTGTCGTCAACACTCTGGAGTTCGCCTCATCCCGGCTTATCTTTGTCGAGACCGCTTATACTGAGAAAGACTCTGTCGTAGGCGTACAGAAGTTTGACGGACTCCGCTCAGTTGCCATGAACATGCTCACCCAGATTTTCCTGATGAACCCATCTCTGAGGCAGGGAATATTCAATAGCATACTGACGTCCTTAGGGGACCTGCCCGTAGGCAAGCAAAAGGCGCGGCAGTTCAAACTCTCGGATGGAGGCAGCATTCAACCAGTCTCCGCCCTCCTCATGCGTTTAGTTCAAGCAAGCGCTGGCAAGGTCACGGAAAAGCGCCGCGGCCAGATACTACAGTCACTCGCCGACGACGGTTCAGACGGCGGCGTACGTCCAGTAGCTAATCACAAACAACAGAGATCCGTTTACATGGTCAAGACGGAAGATCATGCTGCTCACCAGCATCTGACAGCACTACAAGAGTTGGAGGAACTTGCCAAACCGTTGCTAGACACTGCTACTCGCAACGCTTCCTATGTTGTCAAGTTTATGGTAGAGCGTGCCCTCAATGCCACCAAGAATGGAGAAACACCCTATCGAAACCTCCTAGACATGTTTGTTGAGGACTTCACAACCTGCCTGGATTCCCCGGATTGGCCTGCTGCGGAACTTTTGCTTCGTCTCTTGATGTACACGATGCTGCAACGGACTGATGGCGATAAGAACTCTGCGCCAGCAAGGAATATGGCCCTGGAGCTACTCGGGATCATGGCTGCTGCCATTTCGAGGCTCCGGTCCCATGTCCGTAAAACCGCGAGTGGTTTCGAAGGGACTGACTCGGACGAGCTTGGCAGATGGCTTGCCGATCTCTCGTTAACCATACTTGAGGGTAGGACTTCGCCAGACAAAACACTTAACTGGCTCGGCCCGTATCGAATCAGTCTGGAATTCCTTCAAGACCGTATCTCCGACGACCAGTATCTCAACAGTGCCATTTCTTATTTGGTCACAGACTGGGCGTCTCAGGTGGTCCTTGGGTATAAAGCTGACGAGGAAGGATCGGCCGAGCGGGATTCTGAGTATGGCAAGACAGCCTATCGGTTACGTAACATGATAGTGGACTCGAAATGGCTTGCCAGGGAATACAGTTTTAAGTCTGTTACTGGGACCCATGCTAGGCTCTCCTACTCGATTATTCTCCTCAGATCAGGCTTCTGCTCGTCCTTCGACCACATTCTGAACATCCTCATGGGCTCCATGACTACGGACCAGGCTACGGTGCGGAGCAGAAGTCTTAAGAGCGTCAACCAAGTTCTTGAGACGGATCCCACAATCCTCGATGGTGACAGTAATGTCATCAGATTAATCCTCCAGTGCTCTAGCGACTCTTCCCCTCAAGTACGAGACTCGGCACTCGGACTTATTGGAAAGTGTATCTGCATGCGGCCTCGCCTCGAAAAGATGATGACCCCGACTGTTATCCAGCGATTCATCGATTCTGGGATTGGGGTGAGGAAGAGGGCAATGAAGCTTGCTAGAGATATCTATCTGGGGAACCAGAGCAAAGATGTACGAAGTGCAATTGCAAATGGGCTACTCCATCGCACGCAGGATCCGGACGAGGGCGTTCGTGAACTCGCCCGGCAGATGATTGAAGAAGTCTGGATGTTTCCATTCTACAAGGAAGACGATTCAACTGCTTTCAAGCAATCTCTCACGGAACATGTTGCTTTAATCGTGCAGACAGTCAGACAGGGCAACACGGCGCTCATGCTAGATAAAGTCTTCCAGATGATCCTTCAGCCGGGAGCCAAACTCGCCGATGCAAACGCCAAAGTCTGTACGAGGCTGGTTGCGAGTATGTTTGACCTCGTAGACAACGTCGAGTCGGACGACCCTGCAGTTCCCTCCGGCAAGGATGCCCTACAGGTCCTTATGATCTTTGCGAAAGCGGACCCGAAACTGTTCACTTTCGAGCAGATTCGGCTGTTGAAGCCGCACGTTGCCAGCGTCAGCACAAGCGAAGATATGGCCGTGTCAAGGGCAGTTGTGGTCATATACCGCCGCGTGCTACCCCAGGTATCCAGTGTGAACACCCAGTTCCTTGCAGACGTTAGGAAGGACCTCATGCCAGCCGTCTCTAAGATTACAAGGACACTACTTGACGATGTGATTGCTTGTCTTTGGATTATCAGTGGCTTGCTTCAGACGACGGAACACCTCGCTCGACTCGTTTGTTCAAGTCTTGCAGGCATCCAGAAGATCAGGGCAATGACAGCCAAGGGCCCACTAGACCAAACTAAGATCAGACAGTTTGATCGATATTCGCTAATCGTCGGTATGGCCGGTAAACATTGCGACTTGGATAGTCATGAGGAGCTCTTCAAGACCCATTTTCCTAAGTGGCAAGGCGGTCCGGTGTCTAAGCTGATGGTCGACGTTATCATTCCTTTCGCAAGCCCATCACAGCCGGAAAGTGTAAGAAGACCAGCACTTGACGCCGTTGGCCTCGTTTGCCAGTCCAATCCCAGGAATTTCGTCTCCGCCAACGTATACACGACCTTTCAGCAAGTGTTTGACGAACGGAATCCCGTCTTGGAATCGATGGTCCTTCGATCGCTGAAGGAGTTCCTTTTCGCGGAAGAGAAGCGTTCAGAACAGGCTGCAGCGTCCGGCGCCGCCGCCAAAGAGCCAGTGAAGAAAGACCTGAAAGTTATGGGAAGCACTAGCTTCGATGATGTAGCTAGCGCTACTACCCAACGTTTCCTGAAGGAGATCACTCGTATAGCGCTTGCTACCCAGGACGAACATGCTTTTCTGGCCATGGAAGTACTGGCATCCATCAACCGTCAAGGGCTGGTGCATCCAAAGGAGACGGGCGTCACCTTGATTACGTTGGAAACCTGCCCCATCTCCAAGATCAGTGAGCTTGCATACCACGAGCACAGAGCGCTCCATGAGAAGCACGAAACGGTTTTAGAGAGAGAGTACGCCAAAGCTGTGCAATCAGCTTTCCAGTATCAGCGAGACGTCGTAAACAGTGTGCGGGGTGCAACAGAAGAGCCGTTCACCGCAAAGTTGCATCTCCTCATCGAAGTACTCAAGATCAGCAAGTCCAAAAATCGCGTTCGCTTCCTGGAAAAGTTCATCGGCCTCGTAGACTTCGACGTGACGAAGCTCGACGTGGATTTGCCTGTGCCCTCTCACGTGGAGTTCTCACGTTTCATTAGCGAGAACGTTGCCTTCTTCGAGTACATTACAATTGGTGAGCTCCAAGCCGTTGTTGCTGCTATAGAGAAACTTGTCACCAAGACAGGTTCGGGGATCGCTCAGGTCATTGAGTCGGAAGTCTTTCAAGTTCGGATGGATCCTATCTCGGGTTCCCAGCAACCGCCCGACGGGGAGAGCCAAACCGCAGCCCCTGTAGAGACCTCCGTCGATGCTCGGCGGCTTCGCCAATTGAGCTCTGGCGCAATTATTTTCCTTGCTCTGTGGGAAGCTCGTACATATCTCCGCCGTCTATACGGACTCAGTACCCGCCGTGAGACCAAAAGTAAAGGCGTTGCTAAGGACCTGAGCAAAGCCCCTGTGAAGGTTCAAGGCGTCACGGGAGACAAATTCTGGGACGACATAGATAAGATCATGCATGGGCTGGACTCGCGCGAGTCCATGATAGAGCAATGCAGGGCTTTCGTCGAGCTATTAAATGTCGACAATGAGGTCAAAGTCGACGAACAAGACGAACTCGATGCCGAGGGTAATCCTCACACTCCAGAAGCGGAAGACGACGACGATGAGGCCGCTCCTGATCCGCGGGGTCGCAAGAGGAAGGCAGCGAACACGCCGGGTGGTAGAAAGAAACGCCCACGGTCCAACTCCAAACCGAGGCCCCGGGGTCGTCCTCGTAAACAGCCGAGTGCAGAAGTGGTGGAGGCAGATGCGGAGGGCGATGATGACTGGCTCTGAGGGTCTTTCGAGTCATTGTTGTCCCATGCCTCCTATCACTTGTATTTAAAGTTTCATGCTGGCATCCGCCTATCTAATCACGAGCTGAGACTGCGTCGCCAGAGAGGAGCGAATGGCAACCTATGAAGGAGGATATCATAGAAGATTTGGCTGGACACCAGCTGCATTTGCGCATGGGGAAACCGGCGTTGAAAGGAAGCGGAAGGCAAACTAGATTCGGGATTTGTCCACACGGTATGCTACAGTACAGAGCTGGGATTGCCAGTGGATCGGCTAACACTGGTGTGCGTTTTTTCTCTTCGCGATGATACCTCCATTTGCTTTTCTACATTACCTACCGTATAGTAGCTGGCTAGAACCGCCCGTAGGCACTGCTTGTTGGTGTGCTCGCTGAGCTCTGGTTGGCATAGCTAGCGGGATAGATCATCAACACTCCGTTATGAACGCAAGCCTCTTTTTCGCTTCAGCATTCTTTGCTCCTATGGCCCGAGAGCTACCGGGACTAGCTATCCTACCATGTGTATTAGAGTGCGTTGCATTCCTAGTCTGTAACAAGGTATCTATAATAAGACGTCTCTTGGACGGCAGAGTCCACTCCTTAGGTATGCTTATAAAACACTGCTCCTCAGCCTGCCTTCCTTTTATTACCGATTGTGGTAGAGTACATGCTGGAAAGCTTTCTCGTATGATAGCCATCACAGGCCTCGTCGACTATCTCTCTGGTGGGCCTCCTCATCCTTCGCCCCTCGTCCTCAATCAATAACAGAGTTTTCTTCTTCATCAGGTCGTTACAAATCCAGCATCTAATCCGACCGGACGTCGTATGTTCCTAGCCCGTTCTTTGAATGATGGGCCTCAAGCCTGAGACCAACACACCTCATCTCCCCCTCATTAAGTTCACGCCAAAATCCGACATATCCATCCGTACCTCATGCAATCGTAGGTCGTAACCTAGGTGGATGGAAGCGTGTTCTCGAAATTCTTAAACCTTCTCGGACAGCGACCACCATGCTGTGAGAACAGATCCGATGTGTCCCCCGCCGGCAAGCGCAAAAAGTCGGTTGCTTCGTGCAGCAGCGGTCGGCCGATCATACAACGACCTCGTCATCCGCGTCGAACGAGGCCTCCTCGTCGTGGTCTTCGTCTAGCCTGCCCTCGCTAAGGGTGAATGCCGGGGTCCACACAGACGACGTCCCATCTTCGTCTCCATACATGGTGCTGGCGCCGGCGCTCGCGGATAGCACGACAGCGACGGAGCGGCCGGCCGTCACGGTCTCCGTTTCAGTATTCGTGTCATTGTCTCTGGTAAACAACGTTTGAGCGGACTGGGCAATGCTAGAAACGTCGCTCGCGATCGTGCCTCCGGTGTGGTACACTGGTCCAGGCCCGACCGGTGCGGAACCGGCCTCACAATCAGGCACCGGAAGCTCCTGGAAGACGCCGCCTGAGCCATTGTCGTCTCTGCCTGCCCAAAGTGGCAAGCACTTAAGTTCATTTGGGGTCAGACAGAGGTTTATGTGCCGTATCCGCCCCAAGGGGACCTCGAGCCCAGGAACCGTCCACTATCCTACAAGGTTGCAAATAGCCCCACACAACTGTGTATGAAGTCCCTGAGGTTGAGATGCTGGGGGTGGCGCTCCTGGTCAACTTCCGTATCAGACGAGACTGGGGCACCGATGCTAGTGTTCTGGGAAGCATATAGCGCATAGCTTGCGTTGAGGGTTATTACATCCTGCTCTAAAGTCGTCGGCCTCAACGCCATTTTCTGTAAATTCCTGAAGTTATCCCAGTTATTGACCTTGTTGATGAGATCTTGCCAGTACACAGGCGTGAGAAGCTTCTGGACTGGTGGTAACTGCTCATGGATCTGTATGGTCGATACAAATTTGGTCCGTGGGATATAATAGCGTCGGTCTCGATCATGGCTTTCGAAACGTTTGGATATAGGGGTTGGTGTAATACGTGGAGCTAAGGACCTCCTTCATCTACCGTAGTAATTTTAAGACTGCCACGGTCCGTTGCTGCTGTAGTTTATTGCCACCGTGGCTCAGGTCGCCAATCCGACAAAGCTTGTACCATTCTGGGAGACCTAACCAGTGAAAGACCCGTTCAGACTTCAGAACTGTATATGTCTTGTTGATTCGGTCAACCGACTTTGAGTCGCGTGCTCCACTATGTTCTTCAGCTCGTCGGAGAGCTCTTGGCGAGGACGACCGAAAAGGGTGAGCCGCTTTGCACGGGCATCGAACTGGGGGCTGAGGGCTTCGATTGTGTATTCTGCCACCAAGACCCGGAATGTCGCGCGCACGTCACATCCATAATTCGTAAGGCCCAGGCCATGTGTAAGGCGATCTCTGGGTTTATGTCCATGAATTCTGTATTCGGCTGGGCCATCAGCCAGGTGAAGACAGAGTCCCGCTGTCAACAAGTTAGTACGACCAAGCTGTCAAAACCCGGAAAGGATACTTTACTTACAAGAGCATCGACACAGTCCAGGATTTTCGCAATCCAACCAGTGTAATAGACGCGCGGCGCGGAGTTGAGAACCAGATCCCTCGCCTTGGATGACCAACAGCAAACGTATGAGGTTCGCCCGGTGGCGGATCGGGCAGTATTCGGCTATGTCCCGTGAGGCCGACGGTGCAATATCAGCCAGATCAAGTATCCCCTCGGTCTCGTCTTCTTGGGGCGGAGTCGGTACATAGCCAGGAACCACTTGGCATCTGACATCGAATACTTGATGTTGAGGGCAGCTGTCGTCGTGTCCAGATACGAGATATCTAGAAACCCCGAGACTTTCCTCGGCTGTCCACCAGTGTTTCACACCAGATGGTAAGGAGAGTTCGACAAGTTGTGAAGCCAACTCATCTCCTTCAACGGCAGGGTCAGGTCCAGGATAAATGCTGTCGAATCACTAGGTATCCGCAGCCCGACGTTTTGAGCGAGCTTGTCGCTCAGGGGAAAACAGTTCGGCAAAGACCGAGGAACCGGTTGCCAATAGATCTTTGGAGTTCATGTAGAACGCTTTCGATCGCCAAATATTGCCGTTACAGCTGACTGAACGCAAAACCTCGGGGGATTGGATGGTAATTCGTGTGTCTCCCGCGTATGATGCTAGCGACAGATTCTCCAAGCGTGAGCTATCCTGGATTTCACGCTCATGGCTGCTATAACCTGGCACCTGGCGACCTGGTTGGCTGCTGAGCATTCTCTGAATAGCAGCATCGAGAATCCCTGATCTATGTAATTTGGGTGGACCAGTGCTCCGCCAGGAAAGAGGTACAAAACCGCCGACGGAAAGGACACCACAGAAACGTCGACAGAAAGGAAGGCACGGAATCGCCGACAAGGAGGCAAGGCCGACTTGATCCGCGCGCAGTACTACCTGTCGCTGCGCGTCCGGCTGCCGTCGTCGGCGGAGATCCTGGGGGTGGGACCGGATGAGCTGTAGGACACGACGAGGAACGTCTTCATGACGGCTGATGACGCAGGCCGGACACGCTTTTGAGCCGGAACTTTTCCTCCAGGAGCTGTGGAGGAAGGTCCGTAACGGAAACAGCCCTCTAGGCACAAGTAGGTGTTCGATGCCGGTCAAGTGGAGGCATCTGTATCGACGTTCGTGTACGCCGGAGAAAGAGCGTTCGAAGTTGAGGTTCGAGCAGGGGCCAATGTCGCCGATGATCGACCTGGCAGGATTAAGGGGACTACATCACCAGGCGCGGCTGCGTTCGTGGAGCGACCGCTATTCCACTAACTGGACGTCGAGGGTCCTACTGAGTCATGTCATTTTACGAGAAGCATTAATGTCTATATTTGTCGGGAAATCATTGCCTGGAGGTGTGCCTGAGGGATTGCATATGGATAACGCAGGGAATTGTATGCAAATAGATAGTTGATTCCTTGATGGACTTCTTCTAATCAATGGCATTTCCCCTCACTGTCTCAGTTCTAGACATGGTAATATCTTCGGGTTGGTAAGCGGCGTCGACGCCATTAATCATGGTATGGCTGATATTTGTTTGAGAAACCTTCTTACAACGGGGATTCGGATCGAGTGAAGCAAATGCAACAGTTTACTGATGACTCCAGTCGAAATAGGGGGAGGCGACCTGTATGCCGCAGCAAAGCCACTACCTAATGTATCTGTTGCCGATGTTGCCGATAAGAAATGCCTTTCAAGTGGGCAATCGAATATACACATGTGCTGTGTATTGGGCCAAGGTGGGTGGCACCTTCCACGACATTTCGACCTTACGGAGGTGAGGTTTGGGAAGCCCGTTTGGTAGCAGGACCCTGAAGTTGTCGCGATTTTGTAGAGCATATTTATTTTTTTCGTACATTTGATCGTTCCTTTGATTATTCGTTTGCTCCGCGATTAGAATCCTACTCCTTTTACATCCTCGCCTCCTAATCCATCGGTTGAGGACACGGAAGGAAGGTTTCAGGTTACTTGGAAGTATCTCTCGATGAGGGTGCCACTAAAACGCCCCCACGCCGCAAAAGAACGCGTTATGCGGAAATGAACTCGCCATGGCCAGCGACCAGACTGCTGTAGCACCTGCTCTAGGTTAACATAGAGAGCATAAGTGCCGGCAGCCGTTGTCACTTAGCTTTAGGACGGAGAACCCCAGAAACAGCGGTACCGCGGGAAGCGTTGGAGACAGGAATCGGCTTGTGCAGTACTCATCAACGTCATTATCTACCCGGACGAAGCACGTGAGCGTCACGGGGCTAAGCACAGCAGCGGCCTGGTAGAAAGCTGACAACGCCAATACATTCGTGATTGGATTTTGAACCCATATGGAGGAAATGAGGATTATTTAGGAAGCAGTGGTTGTTATATCTTGAGACCCAGACAGATCAGGCTCCAACACGATACCCTCCCACAGCCTTGTTCGTGTCGACGAGTTTTCATTGGATCTCGGAAGGCTGCTATAACGGGTCATGTCTAAGCCTATCTAAACATGCGTAGGCAGTTTTGCGTATATGTCTCACTGTGTCTCTCGCTAGCACGAAACAAATCAAATTCTATACGCCGGGAATCCGCAAGCATGTAATCAAAGAGCCATCCGTCCCCTAGAGCGCCTCGCTTACCCCAATATGCGAATGCTACATCAAACCCGTCTCTCCCTTTCCATCCTAGAGGCGCGCTGATTGACCTCCCTATGCCTTAAATTGCTTCGGCACAGACGCGCCACGTATCACTTTGCCGCCGTCCTGCTGGTAGATCTTCAGAGAGTTGATCAGCCAGTAAGCCTCCCTGAACTTCTCGGGATTCGCGGCGACGAACTCCTCGCAGGTGGACGCCTGGCTCGCGCAGACCGGGTCGGAGCCGAACACTCTGCCAGCCCACTGTCCGCACAGAGCGGTGTTGAAAACGATCTGGTGCTCCTTGAAGTGCTGGTCAATGTTGCAGCCGGGGCCCGAGAATGTCGCCGCCGGAGCGCCCCACGTATTCGGGTTGGGGTTTTCGGCCGTGATGTCTTGCGGCAGCGCTCCATTCCGAGGGAAGAACCAGAATCTGATCGCTTGGCTGGTCCATTCGGTGGCGTAGATACCCCCGCCAACCTCGTTGAATGCGTCGCCGTACAGTTGGGTCTCGTCGTGGGGGTTGGAGCAACCTCGGGTGCCATCGCCGGGACTGTTGCAGTCACCCTGCTGGAAACTGCAGCCCTCGCTCGTGTGAAGCGTGTACGTCGACGAACGGTTGCGATTCACGCCCTCGATGATGTCTATCTCCCCGTTACCCGGCCAGCCATCGCCAAAGCTCCAGTACGCCGCCCAGACGCCGCATGTAGACGACGGCATGTGCGCGATATCGGCGATGAACAAGCCCTTGGTGTACTTGTTTTTGGTGTTGACCCTCGTGGATGCGCGGCCCCCGACCGGGTTTGGCGCCCTGGAGTCGACGCCGAGGTACACGGCATCGTTGGCGTAGCCGGCGAGAGATGCAGCGTTAGCCTCGAAGGCGGTCTGGTAGTTGACGAAGCCTTGTGTCGGATCCGGGCCGCTATAGAATTCGAATCCCTGGAAGAAGTTGGTCTTGTTGTAGGAGTCGCGAATGGAATAGGCTGCCTGAGCCGCGGCCACCAGGGCGCAGAGGCTAGTGAATCGTAAAAATTTGGTGAAAGCCATGCTGTGGTTCGTATAATAAGCGCGAGCTTGAACCCAGTGAGTTCTTGGTATGCCTTTTCTTTGATGGCTGTAAGCAAAACGGGAATGAGTGAAGTGGCGACAAGTCGGTACTAGATTGCCGATGCAGTCAAAAGAAGGGGGCCCTCAGGGCTCTATAAATGAAGACTGAAGAAGTTGGGCTTGCTGAAAGAAGGCGTCTAGACCGAAGTATAGTTATTGTACCAGACGACAGCGGCGTCAAGGCAATGAGTGGATTCCACAAAGGGACAACGGTCTCGAGACAATATGACTGTGTATGAGAAACTCGGAGAGACAACCGAAGCGTGCATAAACAATGAAAGACGTGTGAACGAGAAAAGTGGTCACAGGGCCGCAGAAATGACGACCTATTATGTAGGTGAATACCAAAGGTGGCCTGTCTCCCCCAAAGACTGTATAGAAAACCGGGACGTGAAGTTAAGCGTGAGGCTTTGTTCGCGAAGTGGCAATCACCTACAGTCTAATATACTTGAATGTTTGATAAGAATGATCACCTGGGTACCTAAGTATCTAGGTACATATGTAGTATAAAGCGCCTGATGAATAAAGAGAACCTCCTGCCGCTTTCTAGTCTTTCGAGGGCGTCTATTTAGACCCCAGACAAAGGAAGGCACGACCTAGCTACCTGAGGTTCTACCTGCCTTGCCCAAAACTAGACGGTGCCCCTTAAGCGAACACCACAATCAACAAACAGCCCACCCCAGACAAGGGTTGGATACCTACCTAGGTAGCCAGCCATCTAGGGCCCACCGCATGAGCCGCAGTATTGACATGTCTGACAAGATGCTGCCCAGACGATAAGGTGAGGTTGACATGAAGATTTCCAAGCCTGGGTCAGGAATTGAGTTTCGAAACAGGGTCGTTTTCTCCACTAACCTGGGTTGACGGGAACCAATCAATGGTATGCGGATTTCCAAAACCGGACAGTGTGGGATCGGCTAGTGGCCACCCTTTGCCGCCATGGGCCGCGAGCTAGCGTTAGAAACTGCGCAGTGGAGACGACGTGATTGGCCATTATCATCTATCCACCGCTCACTTGTACCTTGAAAACAACACCAAGCAATCGAGTTTAGTTTGCGAGGTGCTCGGGTGGCCTAAGATCCTGCAAACGTTTGCATGATCTGAAATTATTAGCCAGTGGATTTATTAGTGGGATGAACGTACCTTAAGACACATCGTTATGGATAGAGAAGACCGATCTGTATCACATGCACTGTCTAATGCTAGTTAGCTACCCTCTTACTTACGTCTGGTCTCCTTGAGGTGGTACATTGACTCGGAGTCCCGTCTTTGCCTGGAGACAGAGGAATGCAGTATACATAACGGCTACATCCATTCTGCTACTTACCAGCTGGCTGTATTCACATTCGGGTCTCAGCATGACTGGTATCACCTCGCTACTCGGGAGGACTTGTCATACGGTGATGAACCTGTGTGGCAGCTCGCGGAGCGAAATATTGGCTCGCCATTCATCGCACCGTGACACCTCTTGGCGAAACACGGCCTTGCAAAGACTGCGCGATCATCGGGACACTGTCGTGCAACATTTAAAAAAAAGTCTACAGTACATATAGTACATACATATCATGGACATGAACTATTAAGATATTTCCTATCCCATATCTCATCCCTGATAAGCCTTATGCCAAAAGACCGCCGTGTTCACAGGCGACGATGCAGAGTTGAAAGTAAATTGTAAAGGCCTGTCCGCCAACCCATCGACGATCTCAGCGCGCCATCCTCCTGAATCTGGAACGGATATAACTCCTCTGCCGGCAGACACCGTTGATAGTCCGGTCGAGACATCAGCCGAGAACGCTGCTGAAGATGGGGGAATATAAATAAACCAATAAAAATACAACCTCAAAAGCACTCCAGGTCCAAGAATCCGAGCATCGTGCCAGAATAAAATAATGAAAGACCTGTGCCTCGTAATTATTCATTTCAGGTTGATCTTGTGGCCGGTGATTTTGTACCAGAGAACCGCAACCAGGTCTTCCTTAAAGCGCTCCCAGGGGTTTCGGTTCAGGTGGTAGCTGAGCTCACGGAAGTTATACATCTCTCCCCAGCAGTCCCGGCCCCATTCACAGCCGGCCATGTTCACCACGAAGTCCCGGTCTTGCTGATGATAATGAAAGCGACGGTCCACGCCGTGTTCCGAGCAGGCTCCATTAGGAAAGCTGTTAATGAGCCTCTGGGGGATGAAACCCGTATGGCTTCGGATCCATGGCTGCGACTTATACATCTGTTCCAAAGCGTCTTGCTCCTTGTGCGCCCATTCCATGTGTTTTTGCTCGTACATTACGGGGTCCCACCAGACGTCCAGAATTTGGTCGGTCCAGTCGCTACGCCTCATGAAGAAAGAGCCGAGGTTGAATCCTGAGCAGTCTTGCGGTAGAATAAGATTCACCGAGTCGATGTTCCCGTCCCCTACGGGGCTTTGCGACTCGGGATCTAGATAGTTGGCTTGAATCGGATGAGTAATATTTAGTGGGTTGTACTCGTTGATGTCGCGATAGACATGCTTTTCTAGGTTGTTGAAGATGTGGTGTTGGAGGGAGTAGGAGGGTTCCATTATGTAAGTGTTGAGGTCCAACCACCAGACCCTTGTGCAAGTTAGCATGGCGATCTCCAGATGTATAGGTACGTTTATCCAGACTCACCATTCGGCTTTGGGGTATTTTCTGAAGACGTTCCTGATGCTATCCACCTTTTCCCAACTCTCGCGCCATTCATGGGCGTACCGCTTTTTGGTGCTCATATCCACAATTTCGAGGTCGTAGCCCCATCTTGCGACGTACTTTCGTTTATTCCTCACGCTGTCTCTTTCAATGGCCCATTCGCGGGCTCCTTTCCATTCCAAGACACCGCCTCCTATGTTTGCAGCGAGAATAATGACGAATTTCTCCCCGCCCCCGCCCCAACTTGCCCTTCTCCAGTAGTAGCAGAGCGCTGTGGCGCCTATTAGTAATCGTGCCGCGAAGCCGTATAGAAGAACACTCACGCGTGACATAGAATAAGGTGTAGCACAGTAATAATACTGTCACTATCAAAGCGCGTATCCTGGTCTTCCTGCTCGTACGCGCTAGTATTCTTCCTGCTCGTCCGAGCAGTGGAATGCTCGCGATATTCCACCTGCCTCGACCCAGTTTCTCCTTCTCTGCGTACTTATCATGGGTGTCTGTGTTGAAAGATGGCAGGCTGCGCGATATTCGGCGCATGTGGCGCGTGAAGAAACCTTGGTTTTGTGTCGAGAATGACGGATAGCCTGTGACGCCTTGGCTCTTGAGTCTCGCGGATTCCCATGTCACGTGGCCATTATTGGGGCCCGAGAACGAGGCCTTCGCCGGACTCGACCGACCACTCGAGTTGATATTCAGCCCTGGGGAAGACCACCCCCCGCCGGGAACGGGCGAAGGACTCCGACTCAACGACATAGCTGCGTTCGGCGTACCTGGCACAAGAGTCCCGTCAGCCGCAATTGAGCAAGTTGAAGAGCGAAGCCAAAGAGAACACGAACGAAGATTGAGGCTTTATCGACATACCAGGGATAGGGCTGAGAAAAGGCGGAGGGTATTGGGCTCGCGGCCCAAGGTCTATTCGGGAGGGGCGATGGCCCGCACCTGTAACCCCCAGTTCAGAAGCAGATGATCGTCTTCTATGATGTGACTGCGCCGGGATATTGCTGAAGGACGAGGAGGCGGATTCGGAACCGGGTTTTATGGACGCCAGGTTCGCGACGGTATGGTTGTGCCAACGGGAAATCGGCCGGCAGGTTCAGGGAGAGAATCGTAGCGAGAGAGGGCGCGCGAGCTCGGAGGATACGAAGAGATGAAGTTATTTTCGACGGTGCCCAAGGCCGCAGAAGACCGGATAATAAAAAGGGACAAAGGATTTGCACCGGCTAATGGGATCTTTAGAGACAAAATGGGAATATGTCTTGACCACGGACTAGCTTTTCCCCTTCTCTCCCTGCCTATTCCCCTCTTTGTCGCAAATGTCAATTGACGGCAACTGTGCTTGCTTCAGGTTAAGCGGAAGTTGTAGGCATGGATTGTATAATGCAATATGTCTTCTTGATGACACCGTTTTCGATTCGACCGCCAGGTGATACTAAAATGATGTGCTAAGCTAAGCTGCGATGCTGTTTAGCTAGCCGTACTCGGTAACGCCAAAGGCTGACTATTCTTCGTATTTCGTCCCTTGCCCAACCAGTCTGTAGGCAGTCCCACGTCGAGGAAATTTTACCGTGGCCTATGATACAGCGTGCAGGACGAATGGGGATTACATCCCACGACAGGATGATTCAGCGTACCTAATCTGGAGACAATGTAACGTGGCTGTTGCTTTGGAACTTTTCGTTTTTGGAGGCCAGGAGGATTGGCTACGATCGGTTCGCCCGTGGACCTTGAATTTATTAAGTTCCGCTTTCTCGTATCAGATAGCAGGTGCCCTCAACCGCCATGGCGTGCAAGAAAGAGAAAGTTTGAAAATTTGCCAGATAATTTGCTGGCTTGTGCATATATGCCGGGGCACTTGTAAAGCTGTCCAGACAGGTGCCTAGAAATCTAGATTAAATACCTAAAACTATCCCTGTAATTATTATCGAAAGAGACCAGTCATAAGGACCTTCTTGTTGGAAGTTCCGATTTATTATCTGGAGCTTATTACGGAGTGGATTCTTATGAACTCGACCTTAAACAGACCTAGTAGGTACGTAGTCTGAGGATGAGATGTGTCGGGAGCTTCTAAAACGAACCCCTACGCTACCCTAACATTTAATCAGTGAATTGAGTCCGTGGATCAATGATAAGGCATTTGGGGGTGGCCGCTGATAAAACTATTCGAAAAGTGGAATGGTTACCCACGAAGGCGCTTGCTTAGGACTTGCGTCCCCTAGGTAGTGGGGTAGTACTACGTGGTAGGGTTAAGTTAAACATCGCAGTCAGGTACCCCACACTCATCTAACCTATTCACGACCTAGCTTTTGCTCCCATTTAGTATGGAGATTAGCGTTTGTGGGGCCCTAAGGACTACACGACATGGATGCTTTTATTCGGCCTGACACTCAGTAACAGCGCAACTTACTAGGCTCCCTAGCAAGTGACAGTCGCCCGTGTGTGCCAAGTCTCGGAAATTATGAACGCGATCGTCGCATAACCCTTTCTCCTTATTGCGAAATACTCCATGGACTGGCCTTATGCAGCGACTGAGAACAGGGGTCTACGTGATAGTCGAGATTGCTATGGTATATCAACGTCAAAGGTAACATTACATTATTGTGTTTCAGTCTTACATGTGCCGTTGTTCTAGCCTCTTGCTGCCTGGCTTGGGAAGACGATTGCTGTGTCGTTTTGCGACCATCTGTCACCGTTTCTTTGTATGGCCTACCAGAAGCTGCAGAATTGATATAGAGGTCGGTTACCGTCTAACATCACAACTACATATCTAACTACAGATATCTATAGCGGCACCTCAATGAGTACGTGCTTCGTATTCTGTGTGAATGGTTCTACGTCGCTACTGCGTGTGCTACAGATCCTAGGGGTATTCTTTGTTAGTTACCTCCACCGTGTCCACCGTTGGATTAAGTAGAATTCCATAGAAATTCGTATGGGAGTAAACATGCTCTGGCGGTTTCGCCAATGCTTGCGCAAGTGACGAAAATCGATCTTGGCCGAAATGCTAATATATATTCCATACAGTTTTTTGGAGTCTAGATTCCAACGTTAGTTTCATACGGCATATCTCCTCAGCTGCCACAAGGGCACTGAGTAACCGGTAGTGGCAAGTACGCTAACTAAAAGCAATATGCTCCACAAAACGTTGGATCCTATTATTTCATGGCAGATCGTGGACAAATAATTGGCAAACCCGCCGCTACTTCAGAGCTAGGTATTCCGCTATAACTATTTGCAAAGGTGGTAGAAAATCAACCAAAGCGCTTAAAAAGAATTTGTTGATATTGCCGCTTTGCATATTCCATTGACTTATTAAGTAATGTATATTTTGAAGCCGGCAGATACAAAATGGCTCACTCGTTAATATCATTTTACTGCTATTTAAGGGGGCTAGAGCAACGTGTGACAATTATTTCGTCCACGACTTGCATGGCTACTAGCGTGTCAGTTTCCCAAGAGCGCATACCAAAAAGACGCAGATGCTAGGTATTACGTGCCCTTGCGGTAGCCGAGGTGATAGTGGTTCAGGGAGGTACCTAAAAAAGAATACCCCTGGGAGTTGTATGGATCTTTAGACGTTGCCTTAAATGTCCTCTAACGATCCGCGGCGTATTACTTTGGGAAACACCGTGTAGCGTAAGAAGGCCAAAGAAAATAGGCGCAGGCTAATGTTGCGTGATCATGGGATTCAGTAGGGTCGGTAGTACCTCTCACATTAGAAGCCTGATACGAGTGTGAATTCTCCAAGGCTTACTATTGAATCGGTTCGATGCCGTGCATGATGCGCATGATGCGCATTCCCAGCCTATCAACTTGCCCACCCAGCAAATCTCCAACCAGCGAATCCCAATTTGATTCTAACTACTCTATGTGTGCTTTTGCCTGTGGCGGGGTTGAAAGGTGGCGAGTGATAAGATATTTAAATTTGACGTGGCAGCCGATTCGGTGATGCCACTAGCTCAGAGTGAAGCGATAAAATGAGTGGACTTGCTTCATACGTCCGTCCATTGACCTTGGATGCTATCAAACGAGAACTTACTGCAGTGGCACTCACAATTAGCCATAGTTTAGGAGACATACAAACGAACATACAAACGACGTATACACCTTATAGCTTACCTAAACATTGCGGGAGACCCAGCCCCCCCTAAATAATGCTCGAACCTGTGTGCTAGTCGCCCGGGTGGGTCAATTTTTTCAGCCCAGTGCCGCTCAGCCAGCCAGGGTTTCTTGTTACATAGAGAGCTAGCTAGGTAGAGCCCCGAGACCGACGCTGAAGGCTGACGCAGCCGACGGTTGGTTCTGAATCTAAATCAAAACAATCGACATCCGATGTTCTCTTGACCCTTTCCAGCATCGCTCCTGAAAACCGTCCCACGGATGGACTCCATTCCTATACAAGAGTTCAAGCGGTCAAGATGATGACCAGGGAGCATCATCGCCGGCGGAGCCCCGGGAGCACTCGTCGCCGGCGCAAAGAGCGGCGGGATTCCAGAGAGCAGCTCTTCAATCAACAAATCATTCCAGTCTCCATCCCCACCCCATACCACGAACAAGAGCATCCCGATCCCACCAGCCCTCGATCTTCCGTCCTGTCGAGCTCATTATATTCATCTTCTACTTCCTCCTCGCTCTTGAACATCTCTCAAAGTCCGCGAGACGGCTTTGGATTTCGCACATTCTTTTCCGGCGGAAGTGGAAGCGAGCGCAAGCACAGGCGCCGCGTAAAAAAGAAAACTAGGGTTTTTGGCCGAAACTCATCATCCTCTTCTGTAGACTCGGATCTTGCTTATGGGAGAGGTTACATCGAACGTAGGAGGAGCCGCGAGTTCACATCCCCCAGCGGGCGCCGTCCTCGGAGAGATGAGATTGAATGGCGTAGGCCTTCACCTCCCGGCCGGAAACAGACCGACGAGGAGATAATTGAGTTGGGTAGGAAGTTTGCAGAGCTTGCAAGGCAACAAAATCACGAAGATCTGAGGGCTGCTGGAAGAAAACGACCCTCTAGAGTCGCTAGTGCAGCTGCGGCCGTAGACCAGTTCCGCCGTACGAACAGCGGGAAGCTCGATCGCGGTGCTGGGAGATCCAAACCTTATCGTCATTCTTCCTCGGATGATTCCGAGTGGGAGTCTGCATCGGAAGATGAATCGTCCAGCAGCGGCAGTGACTCGGGTCTGGCTTATGGGTTGGCATCCAGCCTACCTAATGGCGACGCTGACTTGGCTCTTGCGTACGGGTCAGCATCGCATCTAGCCGGTGACTCCTACAAACCTGCTCGCCTAAATTCTGCTTCTCGACAGGAGTCAACTCTAGGCCAAGAGACGCATTCCTATCATACACCTTCCGTGGTTGATCCCAAACTTTTTGGACCTGTGAATTCACTACGTGATTACGTCCGGACTCCCTGCGGATTTGAGAGGGTGGAAGATAGTCCTTCTAACGAGGCGCGCCAACGGTACGAGCACCCTGTCGTCCCCAGTGGACCTACCTCTTCTGATAGCCGCCCACTTCAACGCGTTTACCCAGTCCCTACGTCTGATCCCGCTCGGTTCGATGCCGCTCGGGGTTCGATAGCCTCTATCCACCAGCAGGATGCCTCATCCCGCTCACGGCCAGCTCCGGTGCCTCTCCAACATCCAAAACCTGTAGCACCCGTTTCAAGCAAGGTCTTTGAAACTGTAGAAACGGAATTCAATAATATGGGTCGCATGTCCTCTGGGAAAACCCTTGCTGCTGCAACTGCAGCCGGTCTTGCAGGTGCCACCCTTGGTGCAGCAATGAGCTCCGGCCGCGGGGACTATGGCGCAAAACACGAAGAGTGTGTTGAAAGACGCATACCCAAGCAGCCTGAAGGAAATGATGAAAAGCGCAAACGTCGCGACGGTCTATACGATGGCCCCCATGAAGGGCGTCATGAGAAGAAGGACCTCCGCACGGATCGTGACTACGAAAGCGAGAGGCGTCGACGAATTCTGGAAAGGAGAGATGATAGAGCGGACTTCGATCATGAACGGGAGACACACCGTCGGGAAATGCGCCGTAGAGATGATCATCTTGAACAGGAACCTCAGGATGACCAAAAGAATGATCAAAGGAAAGGTCGAAACGAGAGTGACAATGAAGGCCATGGCGTGGATGAACGCATTGACCGTTCTTCCGGCACAAATGGCTACCGAGGCGTGGAAAATCCCGAAATTCTCCCTTCACAGGGGCCAATTGACCCGTTTCAGTTCCAAGTTTCCAACGATGCCTTCCAAACACCGAGCTTCGGAACGCCAAACCGACCTCTGACCCCCAATGTTGTCACTGTAGATCGCGAGCCTGACTTTTCCCGCCTTCAGTTATCCGATACTTTCGAACCTTCCGGTAGGATGAGCAGGAGAGACGAGTATGAGCGTGAGCTTCGGGACGCGCAAAAAGCCTACGAATCTGCGCAGCATGCTACCGCCCCTATCGATGCAGCAGCAATAACTGCCGCCGTCCCGGCGGCTATGGCTGGAACCCGCTCAGATCGCGATTCTCCACGGCGCCAAAGAGATCCGGTGGAGAAAGAAGCCAATCGGGATGACGTACAGGAAGCAGCCAACCGGTACTACAGAGAGCGGGAGTTTGTTCATAAGATTAAAACAGACGAAAGACGGGTACGCAGCAGTTCTCCAGAACGGTCAGTGGTCGACAAGTGGAAGCAGCAACCAGAGCCAGAAATCATCGAGATCGTTGAGCCTCCAGAGTCGCAGAACAGCCCGAAAAAGAGGAGTCCGTACGGTGCACCAGATGCCGATGTGCTCGTCGATAATATTCTCGACCATCCGAAAGAGCTATCTCGATTTCAAACAGGTCATCTGTTTGACTCAGGGCCTTCGATGCGGGACCCTATATTCAAATCAAAAGATCCTTCGGCAGACCGAGAGCGACCGATGCTTAACATAGTGCGCCCTACTCCAACCTCTTCGCCAATGCCCAAAATACGAATGCCTGAAGCCCCCTCGCCCTCAGAATGGAAGGAGGCGGAGATTGGCGTTTCCCGGTCTACCCCTGATGCAGTTCTAGGGTCACACGGTGAAGTTGTTCGATCCGCCCCAATCTCAAAAGTCGTGAGCTGGGGTGAGAACCAAACCAAGCGTTATGTGGTAGAGAGCCCATTCAGAGAAGATGACCCCTATTCTGAAACGAGAGTCATCGCACCAGTTGAGACGTTAAAAGGCAGGTCTGATAAGAAGAACGACTGGGGCGCCATGGCAGCTGCCGTTGCGGGTGCTGGAGCTGCTGCTGCTGCGTTCTCAAGAAGTTCTGATAAGTCCAATGAGACCTGGCCCCCTGCCTCGAGCGGAAAGCGAGCATCGAGAGACCAAGAAGAAGAACGTATATCTTTTGGGGATTCTTACGAAAACCCGCCTGTCCCTGGGCCGAAGCCACCGAGCCCCGGAAGTGCACGACTGCCAGGAGGTTTTGCTGAAGACCCGTCCTTCACAGCTATCATCGCTGCCGGTCTTGAAGGTACTCAGTTTGACCCCAGGAGTCCACGGGCGCCGGACATTTTCGTTGAGGATCCCTCCTTTACAGCTAACATAGCTGTCGGTCTTGAAGACGCTGGGTTTGACCCGAACATCATCATAGATGACCCGAGTTTCCATACGCGCGAGCCACCGCCCGGATCTAGCGGACCCACTATTTACCGGTCGCCGTTTGCCGAGTCGGTGGACGACCTGGGCATCATCAACGATGTGGACCCAGGTGCGTTACGAGGCAGTCGGGACCAGGGCTTCGTCATCGGTGAACTTCCAGAAACACCAGCGGACAAGAATGACATCTCGGCCGAGAATTCTAAGATAATCTCGGAGCTAAACAAGAGGGAAAGGCGCATCGGAGAAAGTACTGCAAGCAGTGACGATACTGGTAAATCGAATGTTGTTGTGGTTGGTGAATCCCGCACTGAAGCGGCACGTACAGTCTCTAACAGAGATGACTCCCAGCCCTCAGCCAAGCCTAGCAGGAAGGAGCATAAACGGCGTGACACAGCCACAAATTCTCAGGCAAGAAAGGGATCAAGATTACCGATCGCGGGAGACGCCTTCCAAGATAGCCAGGACGCTAAGAACCCGCAGCTAGGAGATGAGCGGGGTACGCCAAAGAATGGCAAGAAGAAACCGGAGCGTGATCCCGATACTTTTGGTCCCCGGGCCCCTGTTGGCAGCTATAAGAAAGAAGACTTACCTTATATCTCCCGCCGATCACGAGATGAATGGACGGGCATCCCAGGAAGCCTGGAGAGAAGCTACACCTTCGAGGATATCAGCCGGCCGCAGGGTGAACGGACGGACGTCCCAGGGAGGTTGCAGAGAAGCTACACCTTCGAGGACATACGATCCGTTCCCATTGTCGATACAGCCGAGGAATGGAAGTCACTAAAAAGATCAAGGGAAGATTCTACGGGCCATTCAAGCGCCCACGGATCTACCCCACGTGAGGAGCCGCGCTCTGTGAGGATCGTGGAAAGCCCCAAGGAACTGACCGATCCGCTCACCGATTCGCGCGGCAAAAAGGTTACAGCCACAGAAGAGGAATCGGATGCACCGGCCAAGAAACCAAGACAGACAGAGAAGCCCAAGCGTGATTCCGTTGCTTCCGGTTTAGTCTCACAATTGGATACCATTCCCGAGGACGCTACGGAGACGCCAAGGGTCTCAACTGACTCATTCAATGACGGCCGACAGGGGAAGACAAATGTGCCTGAAGATGAGTGGGAGGACATGCCGGGCTCATTTCCGGAGGCTGGCGATGTTCCCGAAGAAGAAAAGCCTCCAGATAGGGGAATAGATCCATTTGAACCTCTGAAACGGGATGTTAGCTCCGTGGAATCTGGCCCGAGTCGTTACAACGACGAGCAGTCCAATAGAAATGGGAGTCCAAGCAGGGTGAATGACTCGGACGATGTCAAGTCAACTGCTCCTGCCCCAGGCGTCTATGAGCGGGGAGACGGCGAAAGCTTTAAATCAATCAAAGACAAGAAAAGCAGTGGAAATTCAAGCCTTTTGGGCCGCTTCAAGTCTTCAATGGGTATTCACGATGAAAAGAATGCCTCGCGCAAATCAGATGGCAGGAAGAATTCTTTTTTAGATAATGCCGACACCCTCGGCGCGGGTGTCGGCTCGACAGGGACTGCAATTCCTTTCTCATCTCAGGGGTCCCATTCGAAAGCCACTGATGTTCCTTCGGAAAAGCAAGCTCACAATGTTCCCACCACCGCTGAAGGACGACCTAGTCGGGAGTCAGTAACAGGTCTTTTCGACTCCGCTATCGTTGAAAGGGATATTCGACCTGCCATAGACCCCCAGTACGGCGACCTTCTCCCTTTACCCCCAAGCACGTCTGGCTCTCCTGTTCCCGAGATTGATGAGCTTCCCGCTCTGCCGGATAGTCGGCCTGAGACACCCGAGTATGAGCGGTATTTGTTAAGTAACAAATTTTCCCACTCCCGACGCCATAGCGGACACGACAATTCCTTGAGACCCAAGTCGCCTAGCCATAGCGCTGTGCCTCTTCAATTTCGTATGGGGCATAGACACAGTCCTTCGTCTCCAGCCAGCCTGAAATTCCCCCGGGCTGTATCACCCTCCCCAGAACCCGGAAGTCCGTCTAAGAGCCGCGCCCGGCCGACGTCATGGGGAAGTTCAAGGGAATTCAGGCCTCTCTACCTGGTTGAGAAGACATCTCAAGAACAAGTCAATGCCTCAGCCCCTCCGGAAGAGCAGCTCCCGGAACTTCCTCCAAGTGAACCTCCCTCTCGAGAATCACCTGGCCCAGAACTAGAAGAACGCGGAGATGACGTACAATACCCAAGTTATATGCACATAGGTTCGCTTAAGGAACTAGAGCTGGATCAGCCCAAGCCTCTCCGCCTTGATACTTCCATTGCTTCAGACGCAAAGAACCTTGGCTCCCAGGAATCTACTCCCAAAGCCGAATTGGCGAGTCATGTAATAAGCAACGCCTTAGACGAGCGGATTACCGCGCCCCCGCGCGTCGTGGTGTCTCCGGTTGATGTCTCCGCGTTACCACCTCTCCCTGATAGCACGGGAACATCATTACTCGACGAACCACCCTCCAATGAGCTGGTGCACCAAGAAGACGTTGGTGAGGCTACTTCAGGTTCAACTCAGCTACCTCCAAGGTCTATTGCAACTGAGGAGACTAGGGACTCCCTTGTATGGGAAAGTTCGTTATCTCTTGTCCCGACACAGCAAAGCACGGGTCTCAGTGATCTAGTAGATGGGACACCGTATCATGACTTAAAAGATCCTGCGATTGCAGCACTAGCCGTCGCAGCGGCAAGCAGTCTGGTCGCGATAGTTCCGCTGCATAATCAAAACGGTGTAGATGAATCCGGGAAAGAAGCCTCGATATCTGTTTCCCCTCCAACCAAAGACGCCAGCCTGGATGAGCCCCTCAAGGAAGATACATCAAGAGTATCAGACGCTCCTGGCACCCCTGAAGGCACTACGGAGGAGGCGGATCCAGCGAACCCTGTCACTACCGGCCCGAAGAAATCCGAGGCGAGCGAGAAAGGGGAGACAATCGAATCGGAAGATGCCCCCGAAGCGACAGAAATCTACGAGACTCCCTTGGAGCCGGAAGGCGAGACTGTTCAGCTTGATATCGCCGAGGAGATTCCCGAACCTCGGGTGATTGAGGAACCCGCACCTACTAGGCTCAGCAAGTCGGCCAGGAGGAGGCTCAAAAAGCAGCAGAAGGAGCGGACCCTCGCGGCGGAGGGAGAGCAATCTAGGCAGGCGGTACTACCGGCCCCACCAGTCCCGGTGCCTGAGCATAAGCCAAGCGTCGAGCACACCGCGGAACGGATTGCTGAGCCGGTTCAGCCTCACAGTCAAGTCGACCTTCAAGAGGCGCATCTGCCCCGGGGCGAACCTACCGTATCAGGGCCAGCTGCTAGCGCGCCTGCAGAGGACTGCAGAAAGGAGAATAGCCAGTTCCGAGCTGAGGAGTCCTCAGTGCACGAACCGCACATCCCCGGTAGTTTTCCGGATGATTCCCCACTCGCGGAACCTTCCGATGAAGAGCTTACGGTTGAAGAGCCTGTACGCGAGGAGCCTGCGGTCGAAGAGCCTACAATACGAGATTCACCAGTCCGAGCTATCACCCGAGAAATTTCCCCATCTGAGGAACTTGCAGTTGAGGAAGTGCCAGCCGCCTCTGATGTCCCGGACGCCCCCCTGGCCAAGGAGCTTGTAATTGAGGAATATACGACAGGGGGATCACCAGTCCCAGCAGTAGATGAATCACTAATTCCAACTGTGGAGGAAGCTTCAATCACGGCCAGGACCCCAGAGACTCACCCAGGTGGGGAGCTTACAGTTAATGAGCCTACAGTTAGGGAACCCCTCCCAGAATTGGAAGAATTGCCAGTCCCAGCAGCGGAGGAACCACTAGTTCCAAAAAGCATTCAAGAAGATTCCTCGGTCGGAGAACCTGCGGGTAATGAGCCTACAGCAGGAGAATCACAGGACCCCGTACTAGCGGAATCGCTGGTCCCCGTACTAGAGGAGTCGCCAATTCTCGAAATAGCAACCTCAGTCCCAGCTAGCACCCATAACATCTCCCCGATTGAAAAGCCTGTATTTGCGGAGCTTCCAGCAGAGGAACCACTGGTCCGAGCAGGGGACGAACCGCCAGTCTCAAGCAAAACTCAAGAAGTCTCTGCAGTCGAGACGCCTGCAGTCGAGGAGTTCACAGTCGAGAAGCCTGCAACGGAGAAATCACAGGTCCCAGTTAGCACCCAAGAAGGGCCTCCAGTTGAGGACCCAGGCCGGTCAGTTGAGGAGCAAGGTACAGCCACTGAGGACCTACCAATTGTCGGTGAACTAGAAAAGCCTCAGTCACCTGCATCTTCAGCAAGCATGGGGAAAGTCGACGAGCAGCCTGTCATTCCACAAGTCACCCGAAAAGAAGCTTTCCTAGCGCAACCGGAAGTCACCCCTCAACAATCACAATGGCCAACACAGACCGTCGAGGCACATTTGGTGGGGGATAATTCAGTCCAGACAGATGCTGCGCTTGAGACTTCGCCCGCAGAGAAGACCAAAGACGGCATCCAAGAACCGCCGGCCGCCGAATCCGAAGTTACAGGAGAAGGCTTTGCGGATTCAAAACGGGAGAAGCCAGACCTCGCACATATGGATGATGAACAAGGTTCCGAAGCGGCCCCGGACGTTCAAGTTTTTGTGGAAGCTGGTGAATTAAAATCCAACGGAACGGCCTCGCCCGCGTTTGAAGACGTTCCCGGGATTGGCGGGGCAGCCGACGCGGATCACCCTCAGCTCCAGAGTGAGAGCCCGATCCCCGGATTATCCGAGGGAAGCCAAGGGGACGCAGAATTGGAAGCTGAGAATTTGGCTTTGACAGTAGCCAAAGAGATGCCTGCAGCAACCTCAGATCAAGCAATTGATTCCGTTTCAAAGGAACCCAGCGAAGAAACTACTACCGGAGAACATGTCGCGTCCGAAAACGATGACATTGAAAAGGTCATCGGTGGGTCCGAAAACATTCCCACCACCATCGAGACGGCATCACATATTGACGACACGGAATCAAAGGCGGAGGTTGTAGATGTGGAGCCGTCGGAGCAAGCGCACGCCGATGTACAAGTACCTAGCGGTGAAGACCAAATACAGCAAGCCCCAGCACCACCGGATCCACTCGAGGACCCGCTTCCCACCATGGAACCCCACGATATTGCAGCCCAAGTAGATAAGGCGGTGGAGGTGCCGCTCGTGCCAGAGAGCGCTCCCCTCGATATTATTCCTGGCCAGCAAGTCGACGAATCCCGGGACACCATTGAAGAGAAAGGACCAGTTAGTGCTAGCCGCGGGGAGAAGGTAAAGAAAGGAACCCTTGACGCTGCTGAAGTGGCATACCCACCAGCTACTGTCCCTCACGAAACATCCAATGAGCCGACTCTCCTCGGACCCAAAGGCTCAGAACCCCGCGCCGCAGTGTCCCAGGTCGTCAGTGGTGCTCCCGGAATGCCCTCCATGGCGCCAGCTGAGCCAATGGCTGACGACCCTGAGGACGAACCAATAACCCACGGGACGGAATCCAAAGAGGCCAAGCAAAACGCCCTTCAAGCCTCTAGGATTCTTGGCTTACTTGGTAACGTGAACTGGTCCAAACCTGTCAACGCACGGACACTCCTGTTTGGTCCAGGTAGGATTGAGAGTTCTGGACCGCGACCAGCACAAGAGCCAACTGAGCCGACGGAGCCTGTGAAACCGATTGAAGTCGTGGCAGAGCCCGACGTCATTAACAGCGAGACTGCGAGCCTGCCTGAACGATCACAAGAGCAGGGTGAACCCATTCACGACGAGGTGTGGCCTGAACCTACCAGCCGTACAAAGGAACCCCAGGAGGAGAATCGCGAGGCGCCTAGTGCGTATGACGTAGATGATGTTAGTTCGCCCAGACCCGTGGAAGAGGCCACAGAGCCCAAAGACACACTTGGTGTTGAAATTCCTCAGTTAGAACCAGAATCCAGTCTGCCTACGGCTGCCGAAACCTGGATAGCTGGCGATAACCAGCCAGAGGATGACGGATCCGCGGAGCCTGAGGCCGCCCCTAGAGGAGAGAAGTCTAAGAAGGGCACGAAAAAGAAGAAGCGGGTATCTGCTCAGGTTGTTCAAGGTGCCAGTGAGATAGCTACAGAAGCTCCAGAGCCATCAGAGGCCATGGTCAAGAAAGATCCCGAATCTTCAGTCTTGGAAGCACCCCAAGTGGGTGCTGTTGCTGAGGATTCCAGCAGGCGGTCTGAGAACAACGAGTTGGATACTGAAGTGCAGCTATCCTCGGAGCCTGTCGCTGATATCATCGCAGAAACAAGCGTTGACCAACCGGCTGGGGTGAGGGATGAGAACCAAGAACCCTTGACGTCTCCCGGTGGGCTAGCGGAGGCGGCGCCCGAGTCTGAATCGACCATTGCATCGGAGAACGGCCTAGCTGAAGTAGAAGACAGCGGGGCGGGCTTCAACCCTGGCAACAGCGAAGAGCCAAGGGTGAATCGAAGCATTACGCTCGCTGATCCAGTTGAGGGTGCTTCTAAGGATGCTTCGAAGGACGCAGGCAGAGAAAATGCAGCGACTGGTTTGCCCGTCGAGCCAAGGCAGTTATCAGATGCGAAGCAAGACGAGCCGAGTACAGCGCAACAGATAACAGATGACTCGGCTACAGTTACAACCGGCAACCCATCTCTCGACGCCCCTGAACCTAAGCTACACTCCGTTGAGGAACCCGCTCAGTCTCATGATGCTTCCGATAGCCGGGTTCTGCATTCTGAGGACGGACAAGTCTTACATGTTCCCGCTGATCACAAGGAGGCGACTGTTCGCGATGAAGATTATACCCGAGACGATTCTGCTCTAGTATCAAAGGATGAGCTAGCGGATTCCCTAGAATTGCAAAATGAGCCGGTGACAAGTGATCTTCAGCCAAGCAAATCAACAAAATCGGATGAGTCTGTGCTTGTTCTCGGTCCTCACGTTGCACTTGGATTCTCCGATGCTGCTGCAGAGGTTTCCCATGCTGAACGGATATCTCCAAGTCAAGTTGAACCATCCGCTATTACCGAGGAAAAACTTCCTATGGCCGGCGAAAGCGACGAGAACGGCAAGAAAAAGCACAAGAACAAGAGTCACCGCGGCGTTGAACCGACATTTGGCGCTAGGAGCCCGAAAGAGGAGCCCAACACAGATGCCACAGTAGAGGATACCAGTGAAACGCATGCAGACGTCAATCAAGACCAAGCTAAGCAGGAGCCCTATGTCCCAGGCGACACTATGACTGGCGAACTAGAACAAATTGTGCGAGACGACCAATTTGCTATACAAGAGGACAGCCATTTGGCGGAAAACAAAGAGGACGAAAAGAACCGCAAGAGCAAGGCCATCGACATCGCTGACTCCACTCCAGAATCTGCCGCAACCGAAGAGGGAACTGCAGCTGAATTTGCAGCGTCACAGCAAGTTGAAACTCCCTCGCAGGTCACAGAGGAACCTGAAGAAAATGATGATGATCTCACTGGTGGCTCATCCCCGGTTGAGCAGGAGCAACCGCCGCCTGAAGACAAGACAACATCTGAAGAGAAGCCCACCTCTGAGGAGCAGACCACCCTTGAAGATAAGGTTACTCTAGACGGAGAATCACCCCAGGTCGCAAACCAAAAAAAGGGCCAGGACCAAGACACTGACTCGTCAGTCGCAGCGGTAGAGCGGGCGCCTACCGACCAGCCTCGTTCTCCTACCGTAGAACTGATTTCAAAGTCAGAGGTGAACGCTCCATCTGCAACTCTTTCCTCGGGCACAGAGCCGGAATTGTCGCAGCCTGAGCCCTGTATTGATAGTTCTGAAACGCCTCCTGAGCCACACGCGGATGAATGGAAAATCCGGACTGAGCAAACCAGATCGCCCGATATAGCTCTGACTCCAGAATCAAACATGCAGTCTTCCGAATCAGGAGTTGCACCAATGCAGGACTCTGAATCACAACTTAGAACGCAGGAAGGCATCATTGCTTTACCCGTCGAAACGCAAGGTGGTGCCGAACAGCAAGCAAGCCAATCTGTTCAGAGTCAGGATGCCAGTGACACAGAGCAGCCAATCCCCGACCATGTGTTGCAGGAAGAACACCTGCTCAGTGAGTCGCAGCCCGAACCGCTAACACCAGAGCAAGCGCCTTCTACTGAGAACACCGTTGAGGAAGCTACAATTAACTCCCCTATGAGCAAATCAAAGAGGAAGAAGAAAAAGAAGAAGCGTGCTCGCGCATCTCTCGTGAAAGACGCCAGTCTTGCGGCTGCTGACGAAACATCTGCATTACAATTAACTGCTCAGGCTCCGGCGATCGAGGTGGAGGACTCCGCAGGCCCCTCACTCGGTGAAGATCGTGCGCTTGAACGACCGTCAACTCCGGTTCCCGGAGACGAACCGACCTTTGGGCCCTCTACACCTGCTACAGCCGAAAAGAGCAACGAAGACAAGAAGGGAAAGGCCAGTGCCGGTGAGGATAGTGTACCTCAAGAAGAACAGGATCAAACACCGGTGGAGGTACCTGCCGTACCGGAGATTGCCGAGCAAGCGGACTCTAGCATTTCCCCTGCCCCGGACGAGCCTACCGAGACAGACACCCCCGAGAAAGGCAAGAAAGAGGAGTGGGAGAGCTCGCGGGACGGCCAAGTACCGGAAAGAGGGCAGAGTCAAGCAACTGCGGAGACGATAAATGCTCCTGAGGTCAGCGAAGAGACCAAGACCAGCACACCAACTCCTATAGAAGGCTCAAAAGTTGAGGTAGCAGGCCCGGCTCCTAAGGAAAAGCGCAAGAAGGAAAAGAAAAACAGGGCCGCAAGAGTTCTAGACAACGAAATGCTGTCCCAGCAGGATTCAGTTCCGGAATCCGTACAAGAGCCGGTCCAGGGTCCAGTCCAAGAAAACTCCGAGGAGCCAGCTGCAGAAGTAGTCGAAGATTCGTCTCCGGAATTAGTCCAAGACTTTGCTACGGAATCAGTGCAAGAATCGGTTCAAGAACAGGCGCTAGAGTCAGGTCCAGGGCTGGTTCAAGAGCCAGTCCAAGAGCCAGTCCAAGAGCCAGTCCAAGAGCCAGTCCAAGAGCCAGTCCAAGAGCCAGTCCAAGAGCCAGTCCAAGAGCCAGTCCAAGAGGCGGATTCCGAGACGGCTTTAGAGACGGTGGCGGAACCAGGTGTAAAATCGGTAGCAAATCCGAATCGCGAGGCAGTGAAAGAGCAAGTCCGAGACGTCACCGAAGCTGAGAGCGGCGTTGTACCAACCCCAGACATTGACACCATTACTCCGACGCCTCTGAAAAGCTCCAAGGACGAAGAGACTGCAGTACCTGTCGCGGATGATAAGAGCGGCAACGATGAAAATGAACAAGCGGGTATGGATGCTGGGGAACTTGTTTTGCAAGGGCAACCCCCTGCCCAAGAAGAGCCTATCCAAGGAGAGCCTATCCAAGGCGAGCCTATCCAAGGCGAGCCTATCCAAGAAGAGCCTATCCAAGAAGAGCCTATCCAAGAAGAGCCCGTTCAGGAGTCAGCTAAGACAAGAAGTCTTCCGAAAATTGGCGAGGAAGCTGGGGCAGGATACTACAGGTCCTCGGGCGGCTCGAATGATCAAGACATTGCCGGTCCACTGTCCACAAATAAGAGCAAAGATGAGAGGCGGTTTAGGATGCAGGATGAACCAGCCTCTCAACCGGAACCGACACAGGAGCCTGCCGACGATGAAACCGGACCAAGCTTGGACGGTCAATCAGGAGCCGACTCCACGGCGCCTCCAGGGAGCCTACTGGGACACGAGCCTGAGCCTACGGCACCACCCATATCAGAGACAGAAAACGGGGCTTCAAAGATGGACGACTTCGCGACCACTGAGTACTTTGACGTTGCTTCAAGTGAGCAGCCCGAGGTCCTAGAGAAATCTATCGTTGAAGACGAGGCCCCAGTTGTGGTCAAAGAGGACGATCATTCCACTGCTGCGGAAGATTTGACCACACTACAACCTGGTGAGTCTACAGCCAACGACACTGTCTTGGAACCCCCCGACACAGCTAGTGCCCCAAGGGTGGAGAATGCCGCCGTAGGAGGCACCGAGCCGCTGCCTGCTGTAAGTGAAACGACCACCCATGGAAACCCTGAACGGGTGAGCAGTGGAGCGGTGGAAGCGCAACCTCAGGAATATCCAGATATAGAGTCTCGGAGCCGGAAAGACCAGACTTCCTTGGAGACTGAGCAAACTCTACCAGAGGAACAAGCTGCATCTCTTTCCCAAGAGCCAGGACCCCACCTACTGGAAGAGCAGGATGTATCTGTGACTCAAGAGCCCATGTCAACAGAGCAGCCGCTGGTCACCGTAGACAAGCCTGAGCGTGAAACTTCCCCACCCAAGAAAGAAGACAAGAAGAAAAAAGGAGCGAATAAGGCTGACTTGGAATTAGAATTCGCAGCAGTAATGCCTACAGACGACCCACATACGCAACTTTCAGTAGAGGACCAAGTTCAGGCTGAAGAAGTGTATCAGCAACTGGAAAACGAACCTGCTACCGAAGACGGCGAAAAGACTCTCGGGGGGTCGAAGGAGCCAGATGTTCTCATTCCCGAGTCCATTTCAGGCGAGACGTCTAAGAAAGAGAAAAGAAAAGGGAAGGGGGAAGTTTCTGCCGAACAGGAACCTGAGCCTAACACAGAGACCGAAACTATTCCGGAGGAGGCTCCTGCAGAACACTCATCGTCAGAAGGGCATACAGTAGAACACGCTACCCAGCAGCCCGAAAGTCAGTTCGACGTGGATGGGATACCAGCAGCTTCCGATGGTGGTGAAACTCCTGAAGATGTCTTCCCTGAGCTTCCATCGCGCAAGATATCCAACGACAAAGAAAAAGCTGAATTGGTGGATAGGGAGGCTGGCTCAGAAAGCAATCCTGGCCCGGAGGCATCGTTAGAGACCCGACCACCTCAACCTTCAATAGACGAGGCGGCTCCTACCACCGAAGATGTTTCTGTTGCAGAGACTCCAGTCACAGAGGCCCCCACTACAAAGGCTATTACTACAGAACCTGTCGATACAGAGTCCCCGAGCGCAGGCAATACCAATGCGATGATCCCAGAGCCAGATGCTGTCAATACAGACACTACCTCTTCCGAAGTTCCAATTAACGAGGCTCCTATCGTAGAAGCACCCATCATAGAAGCTCCCGTCCCAGATACTGTCCCTCCAGAAATCAACAACGGCGTTGATTCTCAGTCAAAGTGGGAAGGGACCGTGAACATTGTCAAAGACCACGGACACTCCGAGGACTTCCCTAAAATCACATCGCGCGAAGAGTTAAAAGAGAAGCCAAAAGCAGACGGATTAGCCGGTGCTCTGCCTGAGGAAAAGGCTGAAGAAAACTCCATTGCTGACGATCCAGAAACGGTTGAAGCTTGCCCACCGAGTCCCGTGGAACAACCGGTAGGACATAGCCCAGTTCAATCACCCGAGCCATCCGAGCCGGAGAATGCTGCACTTGGTTTCAGAGATGTGTGTCTCGACTTACAAGATACCGCGTCAAACCAAGGTCAGCTAGTTAAGCCCGAACCTACGCCGCCAAAAATCCACGGAGAACTGCAGCCAGGAGACTTCCAAGTAGAATCGCAGCACACTAGATCTCCTGAGGTCGCCCGCAAACAAGCTCTTGACCTAGTCGCTAAGGTTGAAGAAGGAAAAGCCGGCGATACCGTGGAGCCAGCTCAAGATAACGGAATCACCCAAGAAAGCGATATAGAGGATCATAAGATGAACTCTGATGCTGATTATGAAGCCGCCAGACCGCTTTCCGACACCACTTTTGAAGTCCCACCTGAGCCGAAAGACTTGTCTTCGGCAGGCAAGCCTACAGAGCAACCTGAGCTGCCGGCAGAACTTTCCGGCATCCCACCTTCAGGGTTAATCGAGCCTGAATGGGCAACTGAATCTCAGCCAATAGCGAGGCCTGCACCCACAGCTGAGCCCGAAACCACAGTTGGGCCTGAACCGACAACCGAGCCTGAACCCACCGTTGGGCTTGCACGTTTTCCAGTCACCAGGGAGATACCAAAGAGAGACGAGGAAGACGAAAAAGTGAATAATCGGCTTGAACTGAAGTCGCCGTCAGGGACTCGATCGCCTTTGGAACAAGAGACACAGGCCAATGGAGACTCAAACACAGATTTAGCAACTTCTTTACCCACCGCTACCTCGCAGGAACAAGCAACGAATGAGAGCAAGGGTGAAGGACTCTCCGAGTCGCCAAAGAATTCCAAGAAGGACAACAGACATGACTCTGGTACACGAGCTCCATCCGAGTTGGACCTGGCAACCCAAATTCCAGTGACTCAAGAGCCTAACTCTAGGAGCAATTTTGAGGACGACACCATAGAAAAGGCTTCTTCGGCAGAAGTCGCTAAATCTCTCTCGGCGGCTGGAACTTCAATCCTTCCGGAGTCGATGCCGAAACTGCAGGTTGAGGATGACTCAATTGAAACAGGGGAAGAAGAGCCAAGCGCTGGCAAACAAGACCCGGAAGAAGTTTCTGGCGTGGGCCGAAGCGGTTCTAAAGCAAAATTGGTCGGGGACAACGACGCGTTTTCTGAACCGAAAGACGCTGTTGATGACCCGCAGCAAGTTACATACTTGGACTCCCCAGAAGATGGAGAAGTCCATGAAGAGGTGTGCGAAGGAGAAGGCCCTTTTAAGGCTACGCTAGAGCATGCTCAAGGAGGACGCTCCGCTATAGAATCAAAAGGACTTCCAGAGACGGATGAAGTCCGAGAGCTCATTCCTCGGCATCGCACACCTTCCCCTAGCCGGTCATCCCTAGTCAATGTGGACCTCTCACCCGCTCAGCCGAGCAGTCATATACAACATGAGCGACCGTTCGACCAGTCCACTCAGCCAGGCAAGAAAGTAAGGAGGAGAATGGCTGATGATGTCTCTACCGCTGATGACCGTCCTGCCATCCGAGACCTACCTGACAAGGATAATAACGTCGAAGGGACTGGGGGCTTGTTGCCAGTGATGACGCCTCGGCGGGCAATTGCAGTGTCATACTTCGATTCCAATTCCGCAGACCAAGACCGAGTCGAAGAGCACCATGATTCTACAATGGAGATGCAATCTGTTGAAGAACCTACTCTTATGGCGCGTTCGCGAGATATCGCTGTTTCCTATCTCGAATCTAAATCGGGTGCCAACATACAGTTACCGGCAACCAACGACTCCCCGCTAGTTCAGGCAGAGCAGGCCATTGAGGAAAGGTCCCGAGAGCATGCGTCATCTGCAATGGAAACCGCCGCATCACTTATGGAATCGTATTTGGAAAAATCTGACAAGCATCAAAAAGGCTCCGAGGACACGTCCTTCAAGAGTGGCGAAACTGCCGCAGTCGCTAGTACCACTACCGGCAGTCCAACAGAAACCGAGAACCAGGCCGAGTCCTCGTCATTAGGACATCTGAAAATAGGGGGAAGGCCACTTCCAGAAAAGCGAACGACTGGAGATTTTACAGGCGTGGCTGGGAGAGAACCTATCATCGAGAGCCCCGTCGTCGGCAGGCTGCAGCAACAGAACCAGTTCGAAAGTCACTCACCGACTTCCCATGCCCCCGGGGACGAGTTGCCAGAATCTACGGAACAACCGGCTACAGATATCATCAAAAGCTTGGATGGACTAGATACATCGGAACAAATTCAAGATCAAGACGGCAAGTCTCTCAACCCGATGCAGGAATCAAACTATAAGGGTCCTAAACAACAACCGATGACGCCGCGACAAGCCCGCAGCTTTACGGATTTCGGTCGCGGATCCACCCCCAGCCTTCCTCCAGTGGCCGAAGAGCCGCATGAAGATGTTGAAGAAGAAACTAGAGTCCAAACTCCACAGACCCTTGATAAAGCATTCGATGCAGCGGATATAGACAGGGATAGTGGTTTTGTGATGGATTCACCGCATCTTGCACGACGGAGCTTTAACTTAAGCGACGCTGGTTCACGCGATAGCGGCGTACACCTGCGAGACTGGCCCGAGAGTACGCCTCAAAAGCGGGGGGTTGTCTTTGTGAACAATGAGACGAGTGCCAGACTATCACGAGAAAGCTCGAAAGACGAAGTCAAAGGACCTCGTACACCTGAGTCTGAGGAGAGACGAACGACAAAGTCGCCTTTAGGCGGGGACTCTTCGAGACCCGGTACTACAGATTCCCAAGAGAAATCTCCGAAGCCTGGTGTAGACGACAATACACGTACACCGGAACCAAAGAAGCCTCGATCATCGAAATACCAAGACCTGGGTCTTGCGGGAGGGGGAGGAGCAGCGCTGCGACCTTCACTGCGAGCGCACGGCCAGAGGAGCATATCAGACAACACCAGCGAACCGCAAACTACGCAGGCAGAAGGTCAACGAAGGGCCAGCACCTCGCGATTGACAACCCCCCCGCCGCTTAATCATCGGACAAATTCCTTCCGGTCATCGGGCGCTAACACACCGCCACTCGCACTCAGGCACAGGCGTATCAGCGGTAACCTACGCTCGATAAGCCACGGTAGCAGCCACACCAACCTCCCCATCTCCACCTCCTCGCCCAACCTGTTCACCTCCAGAGACCAAGAAAAAGACAAAGACAAGGACAAGAACAACGACCTTCAAGACCGCTGGGCTGCACAAAATACAACGCCCGTTGCTAACGAAGGCCGTGTCCGAGCCAAGGACATGACTGACGTATATGTAAGTTTTATACAACTGTTTTTTTTCCTTTGCATTGATTGATCAATTAAGTCGATTAGCGGAGCGAATGAGTCAATTACTGACCGCTGATTGCAGGATGGCTACGGCGAGGGCCGCATTGGCTCTCCGAGGTCGCCCACACGGCCTCAGAGCCTGCGCCGCCGACAGAGCATGCAGGTCTTGGAGCTCGAATCCAAGATTGAGGCCTTGCTCGCGGAGAATCGCATGCTCTCCGATGCGAAAGCCCAAGCCGAACAAAGCCTCAATCAACGAGCCGCGTCTGTTATCGCTGACCGCGACGCCAATATCGAAGCCCTCAAGGCGTCCGTCTCTTCTCTCCAGAGTGAGATCTCACGCCTCCGTGAGGTGAACGATGGCTTGAACAGCGCCAACAATGTCCTCGCTCTTCGACATAATGACAAGTACGGCCGTCTCGAGTCGAAACATGCAATGCTGGTCAGAGAACTGGAAGAACACCGAGACACACAAGGCCAATACTCTCAATCGTTACAAGAGAAGGACATCGAGATCCAGCGCCTTCGTGAGCAGCTCGAAACCTCGAAGACCCTGGTGAGGGAGCTGCAGAAACAAATCCTCGCCTCGAAGCCACCGGACGCCGAGTTTCTTCGAATCAGGAATGAAGATTACTTCGATCATCGCTGCCAGCAGCTATGCTCCCATGTTCAACAATGGGTTCTCCGTTTCTCCAAGTTTTCTGATATGCGCGCTTGTCGATTGACAAGCGAGATCAACGACGAGAAGATCATCGACCGACTCGATAATACCATTCTCGATGGATCCGACGTCGACGATTACCTCAGCGACCGTGTGAGGCGACGAGACATATTCATGTCTATGACGATGAACATGATCTGGGAGTTCGTCTTCACACGCTACTTATTTGGTATGGACCGAGAACACCGACAGAAGCTTAAATCTCTCGAGAAGCTTCTTTCTGAGGTCGGACCGCTGCAAGCTGTCCGCCAGTGGCGTGCTGTGACACTGACACTCCTGTCTAAACGACCGCTTTTTGGCGATCAACGCAACCAGGACACAGAAGCAGTCGTGCAAGCCATCTTACAAACGCTGTCGATGATCCTCCCTCCTCCGTCCAACTTGGAGGATCAGATTCAGTCACAACTTCGCCGCGTCATGCGTGAGGCAGTCGATCTCTCCATCGAGATGCGCACGCAGCGGGCCGAGTACATGATGCTCCCTCCTCTCCAACCAGAATACGACGCCAATGGAGATCTGGTTCAGACCGTCGCCTTCAATGCGTCCCTCATGAACGAACGGTCTGGGGATTCCATTTCCAACGAGGAGCTGGAGGCTCAAGGAGCAATTGTCCGTGTCGTCCTCTTCCCGCTGGTTGTTAAGAAGGGAGAAGACACCGGCGCTGGGGATGATGAAATCGTGGTCTGTCCTGCTCAGGTCCTTGTAGCGAAGCCGCCGCGCTCGACGACACGGATGGTGACGCCATCCTCAAGAGGGACGACACCCTCTGCGCTCGCACAAAGTTCTGTCAGTGTGAGCATGCAAGATGCTCCTAATGCCGCGGGCTACTAGAAATATCACCTTTATGGTTTCCAACTTCCTCGGATTATCCGAGCTCAAAAAGAGGTAATACGGATTGCAATTGAAAGGGGTTCCTGGCAGCATGGGAAGGGTCGAACATGCATGAGAGGCTTTTTTACGGTCGGGATTTTTTTATTTTTATGATTTTCGCCTTTTTCATGAGCGGACGGATGTGATGATACCTGGAGTACTGGTTGCCAGTTTCTACTCCATGCGATGACGAGTTTTGGATATGTATGACTACCACCTTCCCCGAATGGGAGCGTGGGACTTGATGAGTAATGACGTTGGTTTCCCATTAGGTATAATGAGCAAACGATTAAATAGACAATATCTTTCAGTTGCTTCACTTCACTTCACTTATGTACCATGTACCAATGAAAAGGGGGATCAAGCAAGCCGATGGGTTTAATTTCGTCCGGCGTGGTATGCATACTATAGGCCTAAGTACCACCTTTGTCAATATCATCTTAATTTCAAACCACCACATGCCGGGGTTCAGCGCCCGTCTGTAGCCACTACCTTCGATCCCCTTTCCTCTAATTATATTTGAGACTCTTATGACCGCACTTTTCGGAATATCCTCCTCAAGGGGATCCCATCTATATGAGCAGATATCTCGTCATTGGACTGTTTGCATGTGAAAGAGAGTACAACTTCTTTAGTCTTCGGACCTTTTTTCTGCGTCCGTGTATATGCAACTGGGGCATTGTTCGGGGCGCGTCATCTGAGCTGTCGAGGTATACATAGCCGGAACACCATCCATCATCCATCGCCCAGGGCCATCACCCACGCCAATCCGGAACGCCGAGGTTCAGGTCGTGGAACCCCTGAACGCTGAGACCCCCGTTCTGCGGGTCCGCGGGGAAGAGCGAGTTCACCGTATCCTGTAGATTATAAAGAGAAGAGCTCGTCAGCATAACAACGGTATCCTCTGAGCCCCGGTTGAGCTTGGGATGATGATGATGGAAAGTTGGGGAAGAGAATCGGGGGCGTGTGTCACGTACCCAATCGATCGTGTCCACGATAGTGCTCTGGGTGTTGGCGTTGCTGTCGCTGTTGCCCTGGCCCATGCCGCCGACGGCCGGCGTCCCGGTGGTAGCGGTCGGTTGTGCGGGGCCCATACCGGTAGGCGGGTCGCCGCCGTTGGCGGTCCCGTGGCGCAGTGGCAGATTCCAGAGTCCCTGGCCATCCGATAGGCCCGGGAACACTATCTGTGGCTGAAAGGCTGGTCCGGCAGTCGAGGATGTATGCGGTGGCGGCGGTGGTGGTCCGACGTATGCGGGCTCCGGCTTCGAGTTCCCATCTGCTGAGATATGAAGAGGCGGCTGACCTCCTTGTTGTTGCTGCTGCTGTTGTTGTTTCTGGGGCGGCGGGGTCGGCGAGGCAGCGGCCTTCCCGATGCCCGCGACGGCGTTCTGGGCGGGCACGGAGCGCGATATGTGCAGCGGGCCGCGCATGCGGCGCATGCGCATGTAGACGGCGGTCCGCTCCTGGACTTCAGCGAGGATCTGCAGGGCGCGGGCGTCGCGCGGCAGGCGGGGGTCGAGGCCGAAGACGTAGTCAAGGCAGGGCCAAATGCGTTCAACGCCGTGGGTGCGCGGGCGGTAGAAGACCTCGGCGGCGAGCAGCAGCGCCGGCTGGTACTGCGAGTAGGCGCCGAGGTACCAGGCCCAGGCGGCGAAGTCGGGGCTCGTCTCGAGCTGCACGGCGAGCTCAAGCACCATGATGCCCGACGTGATCAGCAGCTGGTTGAGGCGCGGCGGCAGCGGCGAACCGCCCGCGTTGAGGTGGTACGGGTGCAGGACCATGACGTGCAGCCGGTACGTCAGCAGGTACATGACGCACTTGGCGTACCACTGCTCCGGCTTCCGCACGTCCAGCAGCCCGTCGTACTTGGCCGACAACCGCCGCCGGAAGTCCTCCACCTTAGCGAGCACCGCCGTGAGCGTCGTCTTGCGGGTCTCGAGTTTCCGCCGGTCGAGCCATACTGCGTTGCTACAAGTTAGCAACCCCTGATTCTCTCTCCTGTAGTTTACCAAAGGGGTCGGAGGAGGGGTTGTTGATCCCCCAATAACAAGAGACCCGCTCAAATGGCTCCGGGGTCGTAGTAGGTAGAATAGAAAGCAGGCCGTGGAAATCGCTTTAGGGGTCGCTCACTAATGCGCATCATCTCGTTGATCTCAAACCGGATCAAGGGGAGGGTACTCGTCGTCCAGCGGTCCGCAGATGCGGGCGGGCCAGCGGCCGCCGGGTGCTGCGTGAGCTCCGCCTCGTCACAGTTCAGCGGCAGCCTGGTGTCGTAGTCCTCGCGGCGGATGACGGGCCTCGGGCCCTGGGCCTCGCAGGTCCGGATGTCGAGGAAGCAGAGCTGGTGCCACATGATGCGGCGGACGTGCGTCTCGAGCGGCGTGAGGCCGTACTCCTCGCCGTCCCGGTGCAGGCCCATGCACTCCGCCATGCGCACCGCGGCCCCGACGAGCACCGAGTGCGCCCGCGATATCTCTGCCCGACATAACGCTAGCTTGGAGGGCGTTCGTTAGCACCGTGGAGATTTGAGGGGGAGGGGGGTTGGTGGTGTCCCCTGGTATCTCACCATGTACATGATGAGTCCCTGCATCGTCTCTATCTTCGTAGTACGTAGGAAATTCGCCCTGCTCAATGCTGTTTCGGTGCCTATCTTAAGGCTCGATAGCTTTCGACTCTAGATTAGTAAATTCCCTTGGGCGACGTGGGAGGGGGGAAAGTAGCATCATATCCCAGAAGAGGCTAGGACGATAGGCTCAAAGAGGGAACCGCCCACCAGCAGTAGAGCAAGATGGGAGGGGGTGACCTGGGAGGTCGGAGGCACTCACCCAGTTATTCTTAGAAAAGCCGCCCAGCTCACCAGGCACGATATTCTCATCCATACTCACAATCCCACTGAACATAGCCGCGAATATTATCGCCTGCATCGATGGTCGGGGCTCGAAGCCTGCGTTGATCTCTTCCCAGAACGAGGCGTACGTCGACTCTAGCGACGGCCGGTGAGAACACGGAGCAACGCTGTGCACCGCGGTGAAATACTGTGCTATAAGTCTATCCGCGGCCGCTCTGTAGGGTAGGAACTGGACAAAGGACGGCTGGTCACCGATCTGGCCGAACACAAACCCACTGGCGGGGACGATATACTGGTCCCCTGGCTGGAGATACTCGGGCAGGGATACGTCTGACACGTCCCCGTCGGACATGTTGTCGAATGCCGGCGGCAGCTGGCCTCCCAGCTTGGTGGCTGGTCCTAGTGGAGGACGCTGGCTCGAAATTGTGGCGAATATCTGCCCGGATGCTCCATTAGACATTCCACTTCCATCCCTCCGGCACATAACTAGGTCGGCTCGCGGGAGGAACTCCTACCTCCTCTGATATTCTCGGTCTAGAGAGGCCGCCGATTCTCTCGGTGATGCGCATCTTGCCGATCCGGATCCCCAGATCTATCATGTCGCCGAGGCCGTCGGCATCGTCCTCGTACGTGAGGTCGAGGGCGACGAGCGGCGTGGACTCGAGGTCCTCCCTGTCGTACCCGTACCCGTCGTCGTCCCCGACCTCGTCGGCCACGATGCACTGCTTCTGCTGCTGCTGTTTCGGGAGAAGACCGCCGCCGGTACCGCCGCCCGACCTAGCCACGTCCCGCTCCAGCTGCCGCTCGAGGGTCCCCTGCTTCTCCTTGATCTCTGTCAGCCGCATCTGGCCGGCCTCGTCGAGCCGCGGGCCGATGTACAGGCACTCGCGGTCGGTCTTGACGCAGTTGATGCACGCCGGCGACGTCTTGGAGCACCGGATCTTGCGCTGCCTGCACGGGAGGCACGAGTGGATCATGCGGTTGCGCCGCCGGACCGGTTTGTTGGCCTGCGGCGCTCCTCCCCCTCCGGCTCGTGGGTTGTTGTTGTTGCTGCTGCCTCCTATTATTAGTTCCGGGCCCGCGGCCGGGCCCGCTCGCTCCATGGCTGGCTGGCTAGCTGGAGTTATACTATAAGATTATTTCAGTGGATGTATGGAGTTTATCGAATGGGCAAGGGGGTTTCGTGGAGCTCACGACCATTTGTGAACAAGCCTATTTCGTACGTTGCTGTTGTTGCCTAGGGGTTTCTCGTTTCCCATAGGCTCGTCTATCTTGGATCGCTCGCTCCCGTACTAGATAGGCTATCCCGCCAAGCGGACGATCGGGTCAAAACAGAACTGTTTGTTCGCTGATCGGAGGGGGCTGGGTCCGAAGATATGCTCAAGCTAGGAAGGTGTGATACGGACGTAAAAATACCAGGAGGGGTTGGTGTGGAGGGTAGCGAAACTTCGCCGGGCAACCTTCGGGCAAGGGCCGGCCGCTCATATATAATACGGAGTTTGTCTCGTCAGCTGGCTTACTAGGGGAGACACACTAGCTCTTAATGGGCCTCTATCTGACTAGCTGCCTACGTCGACGGCAGCTCTCACATGTTTCTGCGGCGAGACAGAAAAGGAAAAACGGTTTGCGAAAGGGGGCGGAGGGGTCGAAGTCGTCAAGGTCATCCCATGCTCTCTGGACGCTTGGGGGGCCACCATGGCGGGTGAGCACGGCGGGCGTGAGGGACGGTAGCCTACCTGCTGGGTACCGGTGGGAGGGTACCGAATCCTCGGTTACATGGTGTTCTACCCAGTGAGCGGGGCGCTACTCATTACCTGGCGGTGGTGTCCGTTCCGTGGCTGGTGCTAGGATACTTCGCTGAGCAGGCTTGGTTAGGTCGCCTCCTAATGTCCAGTAGCTCTGGATCACCTTGCCTGACCGCCAGAAAGAGAGCTATCCATTGTGCCGCATAGACGGCAAGACAAATATGACGCCCCTAGATCGTCTTCTGGGGCGGTGGACAAGGCCGAGGAGCTGCCCGCAGGAGTCACGAGGATATGGCGCGGAGGGGCGAGGGGAGAATTGCCCCTGGAACAGAACGAGGAAAAAGAAGTAAATACGGTATAGTTAGTGCTGGGTTGCATCGAGAAAAGGCACATATGTCACACCTAATTTATTCGAGTGGCTGATGCCTACTCCGAAAGGCACAATCAAGTCGAGAAATCCGACCGTCGTGGAACGGAGGACGACGTAAGGGGGTCTGTTACCAGCAAGCATGTAAGCGATTGCCAATCACCGTCATTGCCGCCGCCATCTTTAGCGAACTTGTTTATAGTCGAGGCGGTCTCGTCGGGGAGCCCGAGTGCTCCGCCCCTGGCAATGCAAGGATTTTTTTCTCATTGTCTGATATTGTAAGTAGTCTATGCACACGGGACTTCAGACTCAATGCAGAATGTACATGAATAGTGTGAAACATACATCGGCCCTGAACCAGTCCGTCACTAGCCACTTGGAGCAAGTACGCCCTTGTTTACCTGCTCCTGTACGGTCCGATTGAGGCGAAATCACAGTAGCCTCAGGGCCTCGGAGGGAAGTTTCGCATTCTCCATCGTTCTATGAGCGACTTGATTGCCATCATCATTTCGTAACCTGCTGATCTGTAGACCCGTTCCAAGGCCCATACTATTCGACGAGTCCTTCCAGGTCTATCTTCTGCCAAGTCCCTCGTAACATTGCGGACAAGTCCTCGAATTACTCGAGGCGGTAAGTCAGCCTTGTGGTAGCGGAGATAATGGATGCACCGCGTGATGAGGGCAAGGCTCGTCCTGTTCGAGAGGTGCGGTGCTAGTGCTAATTGTTCTACTAACCTGCCAATCCTCGATATCTGCTGATTTGTGATCATCGGTATCCCTTTTCTTCGACTTCGCCGTACTTTTTCTCGTTTCTTGGGGAACACGCCCAAAGTGCCAATTAGTTTTCGAGCCCTTATGGAGTGGGTACCGAGCAGTTCCATCACTGCCCTCTCCACGAAGTCAGCCCTCCAGAAGCTATGGCGCGGCTTTTTCCTGCTTTCGACGTAATGCGCTGATATCCTGACAGCCAGTTCCGGGTCCCCAATGCCGAGGGCGAGATTGACAAAGGGTGAAGCTTCATTTTTAATCAGATTGTTGAAACCTCGGACAAGCCGGAAGACATCCTGTCTCCGGCCAAGCCTGTATAAGAATCGACAGAGACCTTTGATATGGTTGAGCCGGCCAGCCAGCCATAATCTGCCGGCCAGAACCGCGTAGCAGTCGTACTCGCCCGATTTTTGTAGAGAGTTGTAAATAAAAGCAGGACCGAGCTTAGCGAAGTGGTGATGGTTGGGTTCGGTCTCTCCATTCCTGTGCAGTTGAGCTAGAAAAACCCGGCATATTTGCTTCATCGTAAATGGTTTGGTATTTATATCTGCCTCAAGAGCAACACAGGTCCGGACAAGGTAGTTTTGACGGACACCTGGCATCCGGGCCAGGACATATAACCAGCTTAAGCGAGCCCCTTCGTAATTCACCGTCTGAGATCCAACATAGCGAGACACCTGCTCAGTAGCAGCGGCCAGAATGCTGGCGTTGCGAGCTGGGTCAATGCTTTGCAGGGCCGCGGCGAGCTTCTTAGCTTGCCGTATCATCGTCGCCTCCTTTTGGGTCTCCCTTCCCATGGCGGTAAAATAGGCCTTCAGGTTCGCAAGAATACCCGGAGATACGTCGTTCAAATTAACAGCCGGAATACAAGAAATCGCTCTTGCAAATATACGAAGATTGTTGCGCTGAAGTTCTGAAATGGCATATAACATATCATTCCACAGACGATGCTCAAATGGATAGTGGCCATTAGATACCCGGACACAGAGGCCGTCGAGTATCGCGTTAAATAGCTGGAGCTGCAAGTCATCCTCGATTCTTTTCTGTTCATTCTCCCCAAGAGACCCAAGGGCACGAGCTAATCCTTCCCTCATGCCTTGCAGTATGACTCGAATTGCCTTGGCCGAAAATTCGCCATTCCACAGGCTTTGCCTCAAGGCGATGCAGAAACGAGAGAAGTTGGGTGTCGTTGGAAGTGTCGAGGTCACCGACACGTCCTGGAGTAGAAGATCTAGTCCTTGGTCGACGATGCTCTGAGGACCACTTTGCGCGTCCCAGGTGATGGTCGGCGCATCCTGAGCAAGAGTGGGTAGGGGAGGACGCTGTCCAAGCTTCTCCGAGAGTGCATCCCGCGCGTTTTCGGCTTCTTCCTGTTGCAATTGAGGGCTGTTGTTTAGGTTGGGGCTGGATAGCCAGGTCGAGACAATCCCGCTTAGAGTGACTTCCTGCCTGGCGCAGGCCTGGCCGTCTTGAAGAGGCGAATCTTTCCGGGTGGGTGGCCGCCACGTCCATTTCGTCAAGTCGACAGCGTTTCCGATTTCCCAGAATGGGGCGCCGGATTGTGCTTGGCCGAAAGTGAGCTCGCCCATGCGCCGCCTCCCTGACCTCCGTCTGTTCTCCATGGGGCCCGGGACAGATGAGCCATGTCGTAGACTGGTTCTGGAAATGGCACAGTACCGCACGAATGCGGATGTTAACGTGCTATCCGGAATCCAGATGGCGTCGCATTGCGGACGGACATGGCGACGAATGATTCTACCACATCGGGAAGTTGGCGAAAGACACATCGGACTGGAGAACGGAGAGAAGTCGTATCACCGGTGCCGGCGTGGCCGCCCCGTTAAGCCAACAGGGCGAGATACTATCTCTAGAGCTAACTCATTGATATCGGCGGGCTGGCGGCAGGAGGAGGTGTGAAGTATGGATGAAGCTGTCATAAATTTGGGGGGCTTTGGGCTTCTTCTGGACGTCCACACTGTACAGTACCTTGAATAATTTAGCTTTTTGAGTCTCCAGTAAGTAGTTGGCTTCGGTACCTGATCCGCTAATCCAAGATCGATCAAGCGCCACAATACCTACACACACCCCTCTCTTATCGATTGGCTATCTATCTAGTACGGCTAACATTACTTTGGGAGGTTCAAGCTTGACTACCCCTCTACTGTACTGTATTAAGCCAATTTGCTATGGCGGGGTACCGGGGTCTTGAATTGTACGTACACTCACAGTTTACTAACTATGTTTATAACATAAACCACACACAGACGAATCCTATCCGCAGCTTCTACGTTGCGAAATTCCGACCGATATCATGGCCGACCACTTTGAGCCGTTGAAAAATGATCTCGTCATTAGAACGGCGTGGGGTTCGTAGCAGTTGCATCAATGTCTTGTTCCTTTCCTAACCTTGCTAAATACACGCACGTACACTGACATACGTCTCTGCATTGTCTAGGTCAAGATGTCGAGAGAGCCCCTGTCTGGATAATGCGACAAGGTTCGCTCAAGTGCCACCTTTGCTACCCATGCCTACTAACAACTCGGCTGACCACGCATAACCGTTAAAGCCGGTCGGTATCTTCCAGAATATCATGAAGCAAAGGGCACCCGCGACTTCTTCGAATGCTGTCGCGATCCAGAACTCGCCTCGACCCTGACCCTCCAGCCCATCGACCGATATGACGGCCTGATAGACGCCGCCATCATCTTCTCCGACATCCTCGTCGTGCCTCAGGCCCTGGGCATGGTCGTCGAGATGGTCGACAAGAAGGGCCCCCACTTCCCGGCCCCCCTGAAGTCCCCCGACGACGGCCAGTACGAGAAGGTCCTTCGCAGGGACGTCGACGTCGCTGCCGAGCTGGACTACGTCTACAAGGCCATCACCCTGACGAGGAGGAAGCTGGAGGGTCGCGTGCCCCTGATTGGCTTCTGCGGTGCCCCCTGGACCCTCTTCTGTTACATGGTCGAAGGCGGAGGCTCCAAGTTCTTCGTCGAGAGCAAGAAGTGGATATATCGCTACCCAGACGCCTCCAAGGCTATGCTGCAGAAGATAGCTGAAGTCTGCGTCGAATATCTCGCATTGCAAATCAAGGCCGGGGCACAGGTGAGTAACAACTCTTACGTTGTTGCTCGCTCCATGCGGGAACTAACAGCTGTTCAGCTGGTACAGGTGTTCGACTCGTGGGCCGGCGAACTTTCGCCCTCGACTTTTAAGAAGTTCAGTGAGCCCTATCTGGCTCATATATCAAAGCAGCTGCCCGTTAGGTTGAAGGAGCTGGGACTAGATCCCGTACCAATGATTGTGTTCCCTAAAGGGGCCAATCAGGTGTTAGATTCCGTATGCGACCTTGGGTACGATGTGGTCGGACTCGACTGGCTCATCGATCCTGCAGAAGCAGTTAAGATTCGGGGCAACCGTCCGATCGTGTTTCAGGGTAACGCGGATCCCGGTGTGTTGTATGGCTCAGATGAATCCATATCAGCGACGGTTCAGGAGATGGTTCAAGGTTTTGGAGGCGGGAAGAAAGGCTGGATAGGTAACCTTGGTCACGGTAAGCCACACGAAAAGCCAACGCCCCTTGTGCTACTGCATCAATTGGTCGCCCGGCTCTGATGATCTAACTCTTCCATAGGAGTCACTCCTTTCGTCAAACCCGAGGCCCTGAAGACGTACTTGCAGGAAATCCGCCGGCTAACCGAGCGGTGACCTCTGTGAGCTTACTATACCACCGGTGAATTAAGTTTAGAATGTACCATACTACATATCCGGGAAACTCCGGTCGAGATCGGCTCTACACCTGTTGCACTGTCAACCTAGAACTTCCGTAGTCGTAGAGATGCTCACCATGACACCGTCCAAGCAATCTGACCCCCCAAACTCTTGCACACACCTTGGCTGCTCGGGTTATCCGGCGCCACGTCGGCCCAGCCGTATCCCTCATCTCCGTAGTCCTTCAAGTGGTCGCGCATGAGCTTCACCGCCACGGCCTTCGCCAGACCTCTACCGCGGTACTCGGGTTCGCAGTGGAGGCTACTCAGCGAAGAATCAGGTCCTACACGAGTGTGAGTCCCGAGGTGTCCCTGAGTAGGTTCGCACAATGATAGATGGAATCTCGTGTGTGTGCGTGTGTGTGTGTGTGGCTTACCCAGAAGAGCCCACGCGACGGGCGTACCGTCCTCGAGTTTGATGGCCGTGCTCCGTAGCAGGACGACCGTACGTCTGTATACACGTTCATCACATCACTCGTTAGCGCCGACCGTCCCCACCTCCATCCCATGTCACCCCTAGAAAGAAACAAAACAAAACAAATGCACAAGGAAACCAACAACACGCGCCTACGCACTCTTGCCTCTTGATGGGCGTCCTCGACAGCACGAGCGGGATGTCCCCGTGACGCACGGTGTCCCAGCGCATGCCCTCGGGCAGCGCGCGGACGTCCTCGGGCAGCGCGTCAACCCGAAACAGCCACTTGTCGTAGGCATCGACGTAGGGGAACGCGACGCCGCGGCCCGCGAGCGCCCGCCGCAGCCGCTCGCTCAGCGTGCCGATCAGGACCGTCGGCTGGGGCCGCCCCTCCCCCTCCTCGCTGCCGCCGCCGCCGTTGACGTCGCCGCGACGGCAGTACTCGTCGCGCAGGCGCTTCACCTCGCGCAGTGCCGCCTCGGCCTGCGACGCGGCCGGGTGGTCGGTGTGGGCGGTGGTGGGGTCGTCCTCCGCCGCCGCCGACTGGTCGCGCTCGAGCGACGAGTATAGCCAGAGCTCCGTCTCGGGACCTGGGGGGTTTCGTCCGGTATTAGTCAGTAGGTTCCTTCATTTCTATCTTGGCCTTTTTCCCCTTCCCGAAATAAATGACGCATAACGTGAGTTGACTGGCAGGGGGGTTAAGTATGAACATGGGGGCCATCAGGGTTTCTTCATCCCGGGAGATCCCCTAAAGTCCCCGCACCTCTGCGGCACACGCACAATGAGGGTTCGAGATGAATGGCCGATATTGACGGGTGAGGAAGAAAGCAGAGAAGACAAGATAGAAGAAAAAAGACACCGTGCTGAAGCAATGGCTTCTTTTATCTTAGTGGTATATCATTTACCGTACCCCGCGAAAAATCCAGATAACCGGCCGTGAAACGGGCGGGGTCGGGCAGGTCGTCGGCGAGCTCCATGTCCGAGGCCCAGAGCACGCGGGCGTGCTCGGTGATGCCGCCGGGGAAGCGGGTGAACTGCAGGCGGCGCAGGAGGGGCAGCGAGTGCGGGACGTGCCTCCCGAGGAGGGCGAGGAGCGGCGCCGGGGGCTCCTTGTAGCGGGTTACGTCCACGGTCATTCTTTCCGCTTCTCTAGGTATGCTCGGACGTTCCGTTTGTATAATTTGGATAGGAGAGGTCAGATTATACGACGACCTAGAGTAGACGCTGTAGGTGAAATAGCTTGTAAGAAGGAAGATTGTTGAGTTACCGGGCCATGGATATCTTGACTCACTCATTTGAGGGCACATCCGGTATCGTATCGCGCTCGGTGTTACCTGTTTTACGTTCGCGCTTCGATGATAATAATACAGGGGATGTTGGCAGTAGTATCACGGTGATATTCAACTCTTTCCGAACGGCAACACCAGGTGCATCAGACCATGATTACCTACAACGAGCGACCCCTTTTTCCGTGCACGCAGTGGTAGAACTCAGATAGACTGCATGTGAAGTGGGGTTATCGTGGGCCATTCATTCATCCCCACTACTTAGTAGTATTTGTAGCAATCAGAACCACAAACTCCGTGATTCGTTTCATTCCCCCCTCCCTCCAATTAAGCACTCCGGCGGAGTTCTAATGGTTTGTGAAAGTGAGATATAGTAAAAAGTTGCAACGCACAATGACGCGGACGTAGCACGCGAAGAATAACCAGAGAAAACATCAGCAGCCAGTACGTAAAGCGGACGATGCTCCGCCAGACCCCGTGAACTAGCTGAGCGGGTGCTGAACCGCCGGCCAAAGGCAAAAGGCCTCTCCCCACTTCAATGCGACCCCTATGCCTTCTTGAAGAGTCCCTTGGCCTTCTCGGCCAGTCCCTGATGCTGGTGCTGGTTGTCCTTCTTATGCTCGTCGCTGGCCCCCTTCGCCTTCGCGACCTCGGCGTCGGCGGCAACGTCTCCGGAGTCCTGCCTCGCGATGTTGGCCGCGCCGCCACGGCCGACGTGCGTCGGGCCCGTGCTAGGCTGCCGCTCGATGCTGCGCGACACCATCACAGTCAATCAATATGCTCACCCCGGGGTCGCTCATGATAATCATTTCGCAGGTCGCGCCGCAGTTGCAATCGGCTTGTGAAAAGGGGGGGATTGGGAAACTTACGGCTCGACATCTTGGGCGATGCGCGCCTCGATGGGGTCGGTGTTAGTGGCCATGTTGCCCGAGCCGCCCCGGCCGGTGGTGTAGACGGCGCCCTTCAGGGTCGGGGTCTGGAGGTCTGCCGGGTTGAGCTTGGGTGACTTGGAAGAGTCGGCGATGTTGCCGGCTCCTCCCCTGCCCGTCGATGTCCTTCCGGTCATTGTCGTTGTGTTGCTGCGTGTATGTGGATGAGATGGGAGATCGTTCTGTCGCCTTGATATTCGGGAGCCTGAATCGCGAAAACGATGTCTATTACTGAATAAATCCTCCAAAGTGGTTATGCTCTTCGGGGATTGTGCGGGCAGCGAGAAGTATTTCTCTTGTAGGAAGGTATGTGTCACACGGAGCAATGGGTTGCGGGAGCGTGTACTACGTATGAGCTGTCAAAGGCAACAGGGCAGCTAAATAAGGCAAGGCAGGAAACTGAATTTAACATTCTTGTGCGATTGGCCGCGTGACATGTGCAAACCTAACTTCCAACCCAGAGTAGTGCTTTGAAATTTGTTACGGCGATGACGCCTCCCCCCCAAAACTGAGGAACGGGGACTTGGCCGATCACATGGAGCACCGGATTTTCTCAGCCAAGAGTCCGGTCAAGAGACGAGAACGAGTCCGCCCAGATTTCGCCAGATTTCTCGCCTCGCTCGCGAGAGCTTCTTGTAACTCCACCAAGTGCTCTGGTTAGTTGCGTTCCGGGTAGGGTGCTTACAGACCCTCTCCGGCGTCCGATTGTGTCATGCTAAAAAGAGACGTGTTTGTGAAGTAATTGAGGGGCTTGAGTTTTGTGAGGTAAAGAAAACGTAATAGAAATAGAACCCAAGTCGGCTGTCAGTTGGCGGGCAGGCGCTCCCAATATCACGTGTTAGCAGGGAGGAGTCCATGTCCCGTGCTTGGCATGTGCCTTGCGAAAAAATCCGGGGTAGGTCTGGATAGGTCGCGACGCCCGCGGCTGCTCCCGTGTTCCGCAGGGCCGTAGCTAATGTCCCTATATGGCACCAAAGTACCAGAACGCGGCCAGAATAATCTGCAGAACCATTAAAAGTGGGTGCACTAGGTAGAGTGACAACGACATTTGAGAATAGCATACGTAGGCGGCTACTTTATGCGTTGCCGTCGTACCCTAGCGAGAGCAACTCTGCCCTGTACATGGTCCAAAGCGGATACAATCGGGACCGCTTATACAAGATTCACAGGATCCGTATAGCTGCTGCACGGAGGGACTCCGACCATCTCTTCTACATTTCGCCGAACTCTATGCACTCCTAGGCCGGAGTTGGTAACCCGGCGACCCCACTTGCCGCCATTGCATATATAAAGCATGTCAGCATGACAGCTCCTAAGAGGCCGACAGGGGAGCTTCAGCAGCAGCAGCAGCAGCGTGTGTAGGCCTTACGTTTGTGGATGAAATAGGCATGTGCATCCCAAGCTGAAGGGTAACGGCATCGCAGCACGGGCGATCACACGTTCTCCCCCCCAGAAGAGGGGCAAGGGAAGGGGCTCGTGTCCGGGGTGTGTCGCAAAGAGAAGATCAGACGAGGGCGCCCGACACGCCGGGTCGCCAGGCTTACATGTTATGCACCATATCACTAGCATGCGCTTAACTGAATTTTAGTGACGAGGACCCGAGCCGAGTAGATGGGCGAGCAAAAGTCCTGGTTTCCAGGATAGAATCAGTCTGTAGATAAACTATGAATGATCGTGCCCCCGGGAACCCCGATGATACCTGATTCATATACATCCCCGTATGTGTATTTAACCATCAGGCAAAGGGGTGTACGCGTGGCTCAAGGCACGGAGAGTAGGGCCGGTATTGTATCAGACGCAAGCGATCGGCGATAAATGAAGGTGCGGACTATCCGTCTGCTCGCATAATGGTGACTGTTTCCAAGCTTCCGGCACATATAATGTACTTGTGCATGCATGCATGCGATGTCTCTCGTATTGGTCACTACTGTTTAGGTAGTATTCAAAGCTTATTGGAGGTCTTTGCGACGTGAGACTGAGGGCCCAAACAAGTACCTGCTGTGATGACATATAACTAAGTGGCACGTAGTCATACTTATCGGTTCAGCGGAAAACCTTCTGTAATATCTGATTGGTATGAAGGGCACGCCACCTGTTGTATTTGAATCGCAGAGAACGGTGGCTAATTTCGGCCACAGGGTCCATGGTACTCTCATGTCGAAGGTCGAGATGATTATACTTGGGTTTTGAGAACGGTATGCGGAAGAAATCGTCACTTCATACATTCAATTGTGGTCATCTGCTTAACGCTTTCGTAACATCCCCTAGTCAAAACACTAATCCTACCCATGAAGGAGTAGCCGCCTATGCTAATGACCCGATGCCGCGAGGCCTAAGAGTCTACTGTATCGTATCCCAAGGAAGAGTTAACCCCGACGGGCGTCCGAGGTGGACCCGCGCCATTCGGGCGCCGCCGCGCCCTCGTCCCTTAGGGTGTATCGGAGCGTTAAGAGAGGTTGGAGGAATCAACCACCCCCTAATCGTCGTTATCCGAATCGTCCTTCCCCTTCCCATCGCCTTTGCCTTTTTCGTCTTGTCCTTCTTTCCTGATCGGAATTTTGACCCCTTGGGCAGCGAAGCACTTGCTAAGCGCAGTGCTTTCGCAAACACCCGGGAACTTTTTCGCCGAATAGACTTGGAACGGTTCGCTAAAGACTTGTGCGAGGACTTTAGCTTTACCCTTGACAAGGGAGCCCGCATCGCTTCCCTGGGAGTTTCCCGCGTGGGTGGCTCGCAGATTAACAAAGGAGAATCTTAGCCTGTTGCCTCGTAAGCTCGAGACGGAGTTCAGTGTTGTCCAGTTCACTCACCTGAACCACCCTTCGCTTCTGACGCTCATATCCTGTAAAACGAACCAGATGCCGATCTTCTCAGAAGGATCGGTGAGCCGAGCTGCGCTACAGGCGAGGCTTCCTATCAAATTTCTTGTAAACATCCCATTAGTCTGCGACGTGGTTAATCCCGGCCCGCGGCCCCCGCTCAAGGCGGCGGACATGTCATGAGAGTAAGATCCCCGTTGAGATGCCAGCGGGTCCATAGAAGAGTGCATATCGCTCCTGAAACCACCCTGGGGGTAGTTGTAATGGTGTGGTTGTTGCATAGGAACCTGCTGTGGGTAACCAGGACCCTGCGCATAACCACCGTATCCTTATTAAACCTATCAATAACGCGAACAGCAAAATGGGTCTCAAGGGCCTAACCTTGACCATAAGCATCCGGCTGGTAGCCCCCGATGTGCGGAGGATATCCGGTCTGAGCGGGGGATCCGTATGCCGGCTCCCGGTTGGACGGCACTATCGCCGGATAACCATAACCAGAGTTGTGACTATCCATAAGTTCCCGGAAGGAGGTAGTAGACGTGGCGGAAATGGAACCCTGAGCCTGGGACTGCTTCACCAGGTTGAGTTCCTTGTCTCCCTCTTGACTCCAGAGATCAACGTGTAATATATAATGCTGGTGGTCGACTTCACTAACCTCTAGTTAGTATGATTTGCTATAGACCATGGTGGATTCCCCACATACTTGCAGTCTACCTCTTTGCCAGTGGCTTTATCCATAACAATTAACCTAATACAGGGTGGGGGTGTGATAGGCCGGCGATCCTAGAAAGCATTAGGTTTTTCTTCGGAGCAATGTATAACATAGAAGAAGATCCGCTGACCTTATCACCGAAACCGCACATTCTTGCGCGTAGAGGTTGCTGAACAACTTTCAGCCTAATAACCCAATGGTCAGTGAGTGCTATGATCAGTGGCCGGGGGCCGTGACGCCTGTGCCTCATATGCGGCCCAATCCCAATAACTCACTGGTATTTCCTTGTTGCATCCGTCCCTGAAACTTCCTTTGGCGGAACCTGTCTTTTCTTGTCAGCAGCCGCGGGTTTCGATGGATCAGCACCGTTCTCTGGTGGGTTGAATTCGTCAATATGGTCTCGGGAACCAGACATTGTCCGTGGCGGAGGTACGGGGCGGTGTATATTTGTGGCATGGTTCTGATAGTGGTACGATGTTTGAGGCACCATAGGAGGAAGCTGATGGGTCGGGTAGCCAGATAGGTGCGCCGGCGGCCCTGGTAGCTCTGGTGCCAGTACCTGGGGATGATGAGAGATAGGGGGTTGGTAGTTTTGATTCATGGTCCCTGTTCTCTTTCCAACTGTCGGTAGCGTTTGTTATAGCGCGACTATCTTGTCGTAAGCCCGAGCTCGTGCGCTCGGAGCTGCCTGGCCGTATTGCCACGCGGGAGCTAGCTCCCAAGTAAGGTTTTACAATGGAGCGAAGCGCGGACGAGTTCGTGGATAATCGAAGTTTGTGCCGACAACTCGGGTTCGGCAAGATGTAGATTCGACGAGTCCAGGGTCCGTCAAGCTTAAAAGGGGTTCGAGGCGAACTCCAGATTCGCTGATGGTCCAGACTTTATGTCTACTACTGATACGCTCAACGCGGGAGATCATATAAGGGCTCGTGTTCCTGGGGGTGACCAGCAGCGTATTCGAATTAAGCTTTGCGGAGGAGTAAAAAGTTAAACTGCCCCAATGCAATCAGGATACGAACTAGCACCAAAGGAGAATATAATTGCGAAACTAAGAGTAAGCTCGAAATATCGGGCGGGTGGGCACGGCGCGTTCAACTACGTGTGCTCGTAGTTCCGGATTTGTTGGTTATCGTGTGTAAATAGAGGGTATGTAAGTAAAGTATGTGTGGAAATATGTACGTACGTACGTGTGGTTATGTATGCAGGTTCAGTGGTTTTAAGACCCAGACGGTTGTGAGGTTCGTTCGGGGAAGACCTGGAGAAGACAAGCGGCGTCTCGCTCTCCTCCTCCTACCTTTCTAAGTAATGAAGTATCCTTGATTACCAAAGCAGGCCAAGAGGACTTGAAAGGGCTGATCACGGCATTGGCGAACCACTTAGAAGTTCCGGGGTTGTTAGTGGACCGTTATGGTCCTGCTAGAGTAGCATCCTGCTGGGGCCCTAGGGTATTGCCGCAGGGATCGCCGGCCGGAATGAGACTTCGCCTTTGGCGTGCGTTTAGGGTAGATTGCCTATCCTTCGATTGCGCTTTCCGTTCTGTTGAGGGAGTAAGTATCGTCTTATATAGCGGTCGGTGGATACAGTTATAGCAAGTTGTCAACTATCTCGTACAAAAAATGGTATAATGTCCGAGTTCTATGGGTATACGAAGCTAAACACCCAACCTCCGCTAGAATCAACTAGGTCAGGCACCTACATAGATACTACGCTAACTCCGGTTGTTGGAATATGTAGTGTGTATGCAGAGACTTTACAGGAAGAATAGGCAGTGAAAAACTGTCACAAGGAGACCGAGTATTGCGATACTACCACTAACTACTTTACTTATCAACTCACATGTTGCCCACCTACGTGGCCGAAAGATTATGCAGGTATATAGCCCGTCTAGCGTATAATCCCCTAACCTCAGAGATCACACAAAACCGTTTTAATGTAGCATCGGGCCTGTCTTTGACAATGCATGTATGTTCCGAGCTAGTAGCCCCATCCCCTTGACACATGGAAGTCAAGAACCGTTGGAAGTACCGTTGATTGGTTTCCGGCATCAACCTCCAAGGTTGTCCATTTCTTATCATCTCCATAGACTTCCTCAACCTCGAGTTGTTGTTGGGTAGAACGGCATAGGCTACGTTAGATATCGTCTTCTTTTAGCGTGCCCAAAAAAAGGTCGACATCCCGATTGTAGTTGTTGTCTGTTAGTATCCTCGCCACCCTCGATTTCGTTGCGCATTCGCCTGTGGACATTTTCCTTAATAGAAACCTAGCCTACATCTTGACAGATCACACATATATGGGTAAGTCTAGATAGGTACTATTGACGACGCCTTCAGTATCAGTAGGATGGTGGAGGTGGCGGCGTCTATTCGAGTACACGTCGGTGGGGTTGCATATGCGAGCAAAGACAAGTAGTGCCAAGACGCTCCCGAGCGAGTCTCAAGTACTAGGTACTTATTAGACGCCGGGAAGCCCAAGATGGCGAGGTCTTTACTGTCGTATACACCCTGACATGAGTAGCGTCTCATGCGGCACACTACCCGCTAACCGCATCGACCCTCTAGAGTTACATGGGGATCACATCGGGCCTGCCAGTTTCTACACATGCAGCATCAATCTTAAAAAGATCCGCGTATTAAACCTGCTTGTACTTGTGTTGCATGCAGTCAAGCCAACCCCAGCGCATGCGGGAGAAGAGTCCATTGCGAGAAAACGGTCTGATGCACGCCTATTTACTTACCTACTAGGCAGGTAGATATCCCACCTTGGTGTGGACTCCTCATTTGGACCCTTGCTTCAAACGTACACCATCTCTCACCCAGGACGACTATACAGACAACGCTCCACCAGCCTCGCGAAAAGGCACCCCTCGTCCGTCACAACGGTGTCCTAGTCAGTCACACTCACCCCCTGACTCCATAGAGGTACAGTATGCGCTGCACCCAGGAGGAAACCCCTCCGGTAACCACCATCGCTTTGCAACCTACGCGATCCGGGTATGTCTAGGCACGGCTGTTTTCGTCGCTGTCATAAGCTTAGCGGTTAATCTAGGGGGTTTTGAAGTCTGAAAAAGCGGAATCTCCTTGCCGTCTGCCCGCATCCTATCTGCCAGAAGCACCTGGCCATCCAATCTGAGAGATTCTGCCTTAAAACTAGACGGTCCTCGTCGGTTCGGAGCATACGATACCCGTTGCCCACTCGTCTCTCTTCTCTGAAGACTCACGTAGGTAGGTTCCTACATAAGCACCTTCGACGTAGAGCTTCTACCCAGACTGGGTAGTCAGAGTTCGACGATTCTGTGATTGATGATACGTAACCAGTGCATCCCGACGCCGCAACTGTGTGCATAAAATCCCAAATGACCCTACCACCCTTTGCTACCCAGGTAGTCATCGCTAGTCATGCGTCGCAGTCATGCTGAGCTGTCCGAGTAGTAGCAACGGCCCTGTTATACCCCATCCGAGCTCAACGAACACTCCGCTCCGTCCCTCTATCAACCCCTGATACGTATAGCATTAGGCATGTGTACGTATACGATAGGCCTGGACCTACTAGATCGTCTCGAGGGTCAACGTTGATGAGGGCTGCAATAGCAACTCGGCCCCTCCTAAACTGGCGGGAGACGCCTGCTCACTGACTGAGGCTGTTGTGCCCTATGAGAGAAACAGGATTGGCCCGGCCGACTGCTTATCGCTAGCCGCACAGCCAATGGTTACACCACAACAGCAGCGCCGTACCAGAGCTTCGGATCCGCGCTAAGACGAGCAACGAGAAACGGCTTGTGGGATTTCTGGGGAGGGGGGATTTCGAAATCGTCAACATGCGCGCCCAAATGCCAACCCGGTGTCTCCTTGCCTGTGATCTCATCACACACTGCGAGAGGTATACGGGGGACAGGCGCCAAGACGGACTTTCCCACGAACTCATTCTCGCGCCGATGGCAGACAGCTCTTCTGCCGACAGAGATGCGCTATGCAGGCAAACGCGTTGTGCCCAGTATGACTTCGTACGCAGCGAGTGCAGCGTATGTACTTTGATCCACAGGATCCACTGCCACGAGCCGGAAAAAGAATTCCCTATGTCTTCACGCGTCGTATTGGGGATGCCATGTTTTCTTACTCATTGCCTTGCGGTTGTTGGGCAGCAAAAGCAAAAGCTGGCGGCGTCGTGGGACACGACATACGTATAATAATTCTCCCTTCCGAGACACAACCCCTTCTGTAGGCTGTCAAGGTTAAGCAGTTGCACATGACGGTGCCGTCGAGTTGTCGTTGGGTCCAGCTAAGAAATCTGCACTACTGAGGAAAGAGAGTTCGTCTTACGTACCGCATCCGAAGTGCCAACAGAAGGGGCAAAGTCTCACGGCTGAAGATACGTACGTGCTGTCAGCGCCCTAACGCGTCGGGCGAGCAGACAGACCCTTCGTTCGACGGACGCACGCACGACAAGGCGCCGCTGACGGGGGGGCCTCACCGTAGCTTGGTACCGCTGCAGCAGGTTAATAGCTACATAAACTATCTCGCTAGCGGTGCTCTTTTCACCCACCCCACTTACTTCCTCCCAATGCCGGGGAACGTCTCCCCTTTTCTTGCAGGGTTGCAGTAGTCAGGAAGGGTTTGAAGCAAACATATGAAAGCTACTCTCCCCCC